>MTQE01000390.1:767196-784302 GCA_014337955.1 Aspidoscelis marmoratus
ATAATAATAATAATAATAATAATAATAATAATAATAATAATAATTGTTCAAGAAGCAGCAGTACATAAGTAGAAATGCATCTGCGCTGTTGTTTGCAGCTAGGCTGCCTCCATATGGCAAGAGGCAACTGTGGAATCTAAAACAGATCTTTCTTTAGATCCCTCAATTGCCTCTCACCATCCCACCAGATGTGGCAGGTAATCCCAAGGTCTTATTTGTTCCGATGATTGTTCCATTATTCTTCCATGTTAGCTAGGTGCCCACCCAATACTCTTGGTTGTTTTCATGCACTTTATTAGCATCCAGGTTTTTTTTTTCAAGGAAAGAATCATGAAGGAAGAATTATGGAGGCAGCAGGCAGACATAGGTAAGCATTCTCCATTATATGATGTCCAACTTCATTACTAGATTTCCTGTAATACCCATGATTTGGGATATCGCCTCAATATCCTGGGACTATATTGGAAATAACATGGACATGTGTGGCAATTCCAATATAGCTCCAACAGAAATGGTGGTTTTTACCATGTCTGGAGGCACCCTTGGTCAAAGACAGGCACATGGAAAGACCACAAAAATATCATGTCAGAGCAAATAACAATTTGACAGACAATGAGCACTGGCCATTGCTCTAGTTTGACAACTGAATCAAATATCTATTTTATTTGCTGCATGGCTACACAATTTTTAAGTTAAGGGCATGAAGCCAATCATAGAGATTCCCCCCCCCCCAGCTTTTGTGAAAATGCTGAAAGATGTAACTTCCATCTTTGCCTCTCACTGAATAAAGCACACATCTGTAGCCCCTCAACTTCTGTTGAAAATATTTCAAGAATTAGGCCAGTATAAGATTTGTATTAGTTCCTGGAGTGCAAAAATTGAACTTGGAAATCGTACACTAATTTACTAATGGACTCAGTCCATTAGAATAACAATGCGTGAGCAAGATCAGAAAGTAAAGGGAAGGCCAATATGGAAATACACACAAAATCTGTCAACTGTAACCACTCAACTAATTTAATAAAACTTACTATGGGGAATCCTTCAAATTGAGCATGACTTCTTTAAAAAGCTGTCTTCTGACAGCACTTCATAAAAGAAGGCTATCTTTTGAAAAGTAAGGGTGTAAAGTAAGGGTCCAGACAACTTAAAGCTGTCTGAACAGGAAGAGGGGAAGCTGTGCCAGGAAGGCAGAAGTCCTGCAGAGCTGTGCCCTGTTGTTGAGATGGGACACTTAATACTCCACACTCTCCTCCCTCCGGACAAGGGAAAGTGTGAAGTTAAAAGCTCTTCACTGTACCTGCTGCTGCACCACTGTCACCACTGCTGATAGATGGTCATGTGGTCATGTGACTGCCAGATCAGTGGCCACAGAAAAGAGTTGCCACTGTCTGGAGGCACCCTAAGATATGTGGTTTCCCCACAAGGAACAGTACAATGGAAGAAAAATAATCCAGATTGCACAGCAGCCACCTTGCCCTGCCCCCATGCAGCATTAGCATTGGAAGTTGCTGGGAGCTTACCAGGGTCTTCTTATCAACTCCTGGCAAAACTGTGGAGGAATAAAACCTGGTGCTTTAGAGGATCAGCAATGTGCTTGCTTGCTCCAGGACACTCCATGATGCGGTGTGTGGATGGAGTGTCCCAGAGCATGTGGGAACATTTCCAACTACTGTGAACTCTTCCTCTCTTCCATACAATCACAATCTTGCACATGCAGTTGGCACTTTCATAGAGTGGGCTCCTGGTTGGAGATGTACCCCCATGCAAAGCGGCTGAATAAGTTGTGAGAATGTGACGGAGAGGAAGACCTACCCATCAAGGTCACTTCTCTATGAAGGACAAACGCCTAATAATGTACCACTAACGTGCCACATACAGTGGTACCTTGACATACGAGTTTAATTCGTTCCATAACCTTGCTCTTATGTCAAATCGCTCGTATCTCAAAGCAATTTTCCCATTAATCCATTCCAGCTCCCAAAACACCACCTCAGTTGTTTTTGTTATGTACTGTACTGTATTTACATACTCGTATCTCAAATCTTGCTCTCATCTCAAAGCAAAATATCATTCGCTCGGCGGCTTGTATCTCAAAACACTTGTATGTCAGGGCACTTGTATGTCGAGGTACCACTGTATTCTGAAACTGAAGTTACTTTTCAACTTGAAAGTCAGAAATTAGTATAGGTTTATTTTGTTCAGAGAGTTGTTTCCCCCCCCACCCCCAAATAAAATAAAATAAAATGGGTAAAGTCCTGAGTTCAGTCAGAAGTCTTGCAAAATCCATAGCAGAAGAGATATAAGGTCTCAAGTTCAGTTCCTAACATTTCCAAAGGTTGAGGAAGACTCAGTGGAAATTCTGAAAAACTTCTGCCAGTGTGGACAATACTGAGATACATGGACCATCATTTGATCTTAGTGTAAGACAGCTTTTTCAGTGCCACAGTAGCAAACCACTCTTGTCACTTCTTCCACTGCTGAAAGTGATACAGCCACCCCTTATTATTTATTAGGGTTCAAATCCTACAATATATATCAATATATATAAAACTCAAAGTAAGAGAAAACCAGCACTTTCAACCCTTATCTGGGCACAAAAGTGCCAACTCTTGAATACAATTGCAAAAACACAAGATTCATTGTTATTAAAACTATCAATAATGAGGAATGAATGCAATACTTACAGGCTAATCACATTTTCCTGTAAGAGCTGTAAGGGTGTTCTCCCTAAAGTGCTTTATCTGGCACTTAACAGTTTATGTGGCACTGACCAGAATTTTAATCTTTTTTTCTTTTCCTTTTTTGTTCAGGACTTCTGATTTTTAATCGGCTTTTTTATACTACCTGATTTTATGCTGCCTCTACTTAATATGCATTATTTTGATATTCTTTTTACCTTTTATTGGTTAATAATACTATTGGAAGTCTTTTTAATGGATTGCAACCACCTGATACTTCTTAAACATACAGGTTGCTGTGATCATGAATCAATCATGACAGCAACTTTACCTGAATGCTGAGAGGGCAGGGGAAATATTACTGTAAATATTGAAGTAATGTTAAAGTTTTCAACTTGCTCTGACTGTATTTTTCTCACTGACAACAGAATTTACTAACACTGGTTTACCGTGAGGAGGACAGAAATGGTGGTATTCTTTAAAAATAACATGATACTGAACCCTTGCCCAAACTAGAAGCAACTTTTTGACTATGTATTTTAGAAAAGCACTGAAGACGCCAAATGTTCTTTAAACCCTGAAGAAACTTTAAAAAAAGTTTCCCCCATACACTTCTGACTTGTTAAGTGCCACGTGGTCCAGATGCTTCTTTCCTCTGGATTTGTCAGAGTAACCTACAATGGAAAGCTAACTATTCCCCCTTCTTGCTCTTCTGATGAAATTTTGAGCCCTTCATCTGCACTAGTGTTAAAATAAAAACGTAACAGCTGTGGTCACACCTTCACTTTAAACATTCTTCAGCCCATCTTCTGGTCTGACTGCTCACACCATTTCAACTCTATCCATTTTATTTTGTGAACTTTCCACCCTTCCATTTGGACTTTCCTGAATGGAAAGTCTACAAATCAAGCAGATTGAAATGAAAAGGTGTGAGCAATCAGAACTGAAGACGGACAGAAGAAGTTTTAAAATGAAGGCGTGACCACGGCCTGCAAGAATGGACATTTAGGGCCTGTTTGCACTTACCACTTGGAGTGGTTCCATGTGCGCCCTGGTAAGGCCTCCTCCACGTTCTGCTGCCAGCACCACTGCCCTGGAATGAGATAATTCCAGTCTGGTGCAAACCAACTGTGGACTGTTTAAAAAACAGCAGCTTGACAGGAGCTTCTGTATCGCTCCTTGGGAATCATTTCATACCTGCTTCCAGGTACTGTGCAGTGAGTGGGCATGGTGGTATAACTGCAGCTTCACAGTCATAAGATGGCAATGTCTGAGTGGAACCATGGCAATGTCTGAGTGAATGCCGGATGCTGCCTGGCCATCTGCATTTCAAGTGGTGCTGCTCTAGTATGGGCCTTTTCCAACACATGAAGTATGAATGGTGGTTGCCCCACTGGCTCTTTATCGGCCTAATATGCTAATGTTCTACCATACTAGGCTGGTAGGTGTGAACTCATCCTTATTCTTTTATTTAGTCCCATCTCTTTTTGTCATAATGCCAGCGCTCAACAAAAAGCATTATCCTTCACTTCATTGAAGGGAGCTGTTTATCCACTCCCAGCCATGGTTTTCCTGATTGTTCAAGTGAACATTATAAAACCTATAAAACAAATTAAGAGTAAAACCAGCCAGCGTATATATGTAGCCAAGCCATATAACCACTGTGAATTCGCATCATAGTGAAAGACATAGACAGCTATAAAAACAATCTTAGAGTGCTGAATAGATTTTGCCAGTATTAATTGCATGAGGGACCAAAATTGACAGCACAGAGTAAAAAAGGTTAACAGCCTGAAACCTTTTGGGGTGGGGTGGGGGCGGGGTTTACAAAAATGCAGGGTCAGAGTTTAGCTTATTAAAAGACAACAACTGGAAACTTATAATTTCAAGGATAGATCTTTATACGCAGAAAGGATAGAATCACTGTTTTGTGCATAAGCCTTCTGGTAAATTGGAACAGTATCTTATACATTAGTACTCTGTGGTTTATTATTACTCCATAAGCCAAAGCTAACACACCTCACAATTTTCATCATCCATTAGTCAGATTTCTATCACCACTGAATTTACATCACACACATTTGGCATGTCTAAAGAAGCGCCTTCTCCCATATCGAACTGCCCGTGTTTTAAGATCTGGAGGGGAGGCCCTTCTGGTGATCCCTCCGCCTTCAGTAGTTAGGCGGGTGGGTACCCGGGAGAGGGCCTTCTCGGTAGTGGCCCCCAGGCTGTGGAATGGTCTCCCCCTCGAGGTGCGTCAGGCCCCTTCTTTGTTCCTATTCAGGAGGGCGGTGAAAACATTCCTCTTCACGCAGGCCTTTGGTTAAATGTTCCCCACACTTTCCCCACTGAAAATCTCTGCTGTTTTTAACTATTCTTTTACATTTTAAAAACTGCATTTTTAAACTTGTTTTGTTTTGATATTGTTTTTATACGTCTGTTTTTAAATGCTGTGAGCCGCCCAGAGACCCTCGGGTATGGGGCGGCACATAAAAGTAAATATAAATAAATGAGTCCTACAGATGAACTTCATGGTTTCAACTGGGGACCTGATACCTCTCACTTCCTTGTCTTCCTTTTACAAGACATCAAGCAATGAAAACAAATGTATGCATGCTTCAGAGACAATGCATATACTACCCAGCTACCACTAAACAAAACAAAAACATTACTGCGCATGCACGCATTCAGAATCAGCAAGACTCAAAAACATGGCTGCATCAGCACACATTTAAAAAAACAGCTCAGAGGTGGTTTCCAAGTGGTAGCATAGAGACACTAGTGTTTCCTTCACACCTCTAATTCCCATTAAAGACTAGGGGATGCATTTTGGAAGCACATTTTCTGGTCTTTAATGTGGATTAAGGCATCAGCATATGGACACTACCATTGCCAGGCTGCTTTTGAGCCCCTTCTTAACTGCATATGGATGCAGCTCATGATAGTTGTGACTCCTAGCAAATTCCAAAGTGTCTGTTGCTCTTTACAGATTTCTATGAGGACCGGGAGCCTTGAAACACAAGAAGAAGGTGATGATGAAGTCTTTTCCTCTTGTCTTTCCACTTTCCTACAGCCACCTTCCTTCCAACTATGCTTCAAGACTAGAAGTAAACTAAGGCTGCATTCACAGGCAGCAAAAAGGGTCTCAAAAATGCCTTAGAAATACAGTGGTACCTTGACATACGAGTTTAATTCGTTCCGTAACCTTGCTCTTATGTCAAATCGCTCGTATCTCAAAGCAGTTTTCCCATTAATCCATTCCAGCTCCCAAAACACCATCTCAGTTGTTTTTGTTATGTACTGTACTGTATTTACATACTCGAATCTCAAATCTTGCTCTCATCTCAAAGCAAAATACCACTCGCTCGGCGGCTTGTATCTCAAAACACTTGTATGTTAGGGCACTTGTATGTCGAGGTACCACTGTAGTAACATGTTGCCCTCATGTTCTTAGCCCATCTCTAATCCACATTTCCTAGCCTGGAATCTTCATGAGAGGGGTCAGATTGGAATGTGAACAATCCCACCTGCAAATCACCTCTAAGCCATCTCTGGACTGTCTTGGAGATGCTATTTTTCATTGCATATGAATGCAGCCTGAGTTTCAAAGGAAGTGTTGAGGACAGTCATGGGGAAACTACCCCCCTCCTGTTCCTGTTGATTGCCTGGCTCCTTGTAAACTACCTACTGCTTCCATAGCTTTTGTTTGTAGAGACAGGTTTACATCTCCAACATATCAGTCTGCCTTGCCCTATCAGATCAGTGCCTTCAATATTCCTACTACCAATGGAAGTTCATCCGATTTATGCCAACAAAGCAGGTTATGCTTAAAACATATGGTTGTTTTTAAAGATATTTTAAGATGTCTTTTTATTTAAGCACAGGAATACAGCTTCCTCTCTGATTTGCCCAATGATCAGTTTCTTAACTCCCGAAAACCTGGAAGGCTTGGAGCTTAGCAGGGCCACTGAGGAAGATAGAGAGAAAAATCCTTATTCAGGCAAGATTTTTGTACTGAGACAAGGACCAGCTGAACCAAAGCCATTACTGATAACCTGGTGGAAACAATGAGGAAGATTTCACACATTTACAAGGTGGCAGAATACTTCAGGGGAGGGGAAATGACTTTAATTGTGAATTAATGACAGTCATTTAGAAACCTCTCTCTGGAAGAATCTGAAAGTCTGACAGTCTGGTTTTTTTGTTTTTGGCAGAACTTTCTGTTAATGGACTATTAAACAATACCACAGAACTGTGATTCTCTAGGCCACTCCGCAAATTCACTCTGCAAATTTACCACTCCAAAAACAATATAGGCAACTTGTTTTCTTTTCTTATCTGTTGCCTCTTTACCATTTCCAAGTAATGTGCCCGTCAAGACCAGTCTACTCCAGCCCTGATGTTGGACTTCAAACCCCATAGGGCCAGAGCATTCCCAAGTTAAAGAAAAATATACATCTCCCAAACATTTGTGTCACATATTATTATCAAACGCATACATTGCTTGCATTTTGTTTTGTTTTAAAAAAGACAGACAATAAAATAACAGCACTAGACAAGATGAGCCACTTGTCTTAAGTCCAGTGAGTGCCATGATGACAGCAGGAAACATTTACATTGAAACAATTACCGTAAACATCCAGGCTGAGTCCTGGTGGATAGGCACGTGGAGCATGATGGTTTGGAGGAAAGAAGCAGCAGGCTGCCTGAATCTCCCCCCTCCCCCCCACCACAATACTGGTAACATCTCGAACCTTTCTGGTTAACTTGAAGGCTCTAAAATGTTGGGGTAACTAGAAACTCAATCCTTCGCTCACAGAGGATCTCTCTGTGCCTTCGTAACGTTTACGCCATCGTTGCCACAAGAATTCCCCACAACTGACCGACAGCCAGAATGCAGCAATAAAGATAAACTCAGGAACATGAGCCTTCACCTCATATTCAGGGTAGTGCTATTTCCAATCCTCTTTGCCTTCAAGAGGTTGGCACTGTAGCATGTAAACATATTTGAAAAGAGAGGTTGGTTTCCCCAGCACTCGGAAAATGAGCAGCCTCCCCCACTCAAAGGGAGGAAACAGGAAGAGTAGAGAAACAGAGAGAAGAAGGAGCAAAGTTGCCAAAAGGCATTTCTTGCATGCATTTGCTGTGTCTGAGCACTTGTCCATCACCACAACAGCATTTTCAAGGAAAGTGCAGGAGAGAGGGAACACCAGAGCCCCCTTGATTTCTCATATCCATGAACTGAAGGCCTCTCTCTACTCTTCAACAAAAGTGCACGGGAAAACGTCCCATTAACCTCCTCACTTTGTGATGAAGACACTGGAATGCAAACCGGAAGTTACTTTCTGGACCCAATATTCTTCATCTTTCTCTACACACAAACTCCCAGATGGGCAGGCAAAGTGCTGCACTGTGGTTTGATCTTCAATCAGTTCCCAGCAGCCCTCAGGAAAAAAAGAAAGGGTTAGCGACAAGCCAGTTTGGATCACTAGGTGAACCGGCTTGGAAAAGTACTTTCAGAAAGGAGCTGAGACAGGGCCATTTCTAAGGGCTCTCCTTCGTTGGGAGAGCCTTGAAATCAACTTATCCAAAATACATCTTTACTGGTTCAGTTACCATGTGCTTTTGATTGATTCTTGCAATTCCAATCCCCGCCATTTTTAATTCTGCAGTGGGCTAGCAATTTTGGAGGTTAAAAAATGTGGCTTTTCTGTGGATAAGCCTTCCTGACACACCTACTCTTTGCCTATTATGGCAAAGCAGCAAATGAAAAAGATGGACATCTTTACGCCAAAGTGTTTGTCCCACAGGCGTGATTTGTCACTCACAAAACCAACTTAAAAATCCACCCTGTAATATAAGAACCGTCCAGTTACCCTTCCCTCACTCCTGACAAAAACTCAGAAATATTTACATTGTCAGTAGATAAAAAGAAAGAGTGGAAGGAATGATGGTAAGTCACAAATGGGAAGAAAGAATTGCCCTCTCCTCAGTGCCTCATCTTGTCTCATCAATATTTTGGCACTACAGAGGATTTGATAACCTAGGAACAGAGGATTTCTTTACATTAACTAGGTGTCACACAGGCCATTTCCTCTGTTGGGCTCTGCTCTAAGACCTGTTTGTTGAAAATACAAAAAAAATTATGAAAACCCAACACAAAGCCCCAACGTAAACCGGAAAACTGTGATTTTGAAGCCATTCATATTCACTTTCCTTGATTTCTCAGTTTCGTCTTCCCTGCACACAACTGGAAAGAGAGGACTCCCTGTCAGCATAAAGTAGAAAATTGATAAATTACCCCTTCCCCTACCCTGCATGCAGTACCCCATATTAAACTGGGGGAACCCCCCTCCAGCTCCCAGGCAGGCAGAGATGACATAGAGTGCATAAGGAAGGTCAACACACACACACGGGCTGGAAAACAAAGATTAGATGCAACATGTAGGCCATTTTTGTCTCCATCATTGAATAGCTGGTACCTACAAAGCTTCACTTCTGTTCCTGGTGCATGCTTTGTATCCACAGTCTATTTTTTTTACCACAGCATGATCATCCGGGCCACAAAACTGCAGAGCTCTTTCTCCAGACAGCACTTTGTTTTTTATGTGTGTGGTCATCGGTTTGGTTCCTAGCAGGCCTATTAAAGCACACATCCCTTGTCCAATTCTTCAGTGCCACAACTAAAAACTGTCAAATCATCTCTGTGTATAGTCCTTACGGTCACAGCAGGGTGTGGCAGTATCCTCTCAGCTATTGTATGAAGCCTTACCCTGGGTCCACACAGCCGGATCTGCACCTCCAACACAACCTGAAGTCAACGTGATGCTAGCAACCTGCAGCACGCTCCCTGAGCTCCCTGCGCCTGGGTGTCCTAGGCGGCCGGCCTCAATGGTTCAGCCCAAACTGTGAAAGAGGGGAGGGAGACTCGGCACCGCCTAGCACTACTGGTCCTTGGCTTATCTCACCATAAAGCAAAAAACAAACAAGTGTGCTCGTGTGCCTGGGGATTTAGGAGCTGAAGAGGGGTTGCCTTCCACCTTCCCCCCACCCGTGTTTCCCATGCATAATGGCAAAGGATTCCTGAATGGCAGCTTCAGTTGTTGTTGGTTTCACCTTCTTCCTCGTCGAATGACTGCACCCCAGAAGAGGTGACATCAGAGACCTTGCGGCTGAGGGCTGCAGGCTCCGGTTCCTCGCGGGGCGAAAGGGACTCCAGGTCCCGGCATACAACATCGTCCTCCTCTGGCGAAGGCTTCTTGTTCAACAGTGGGGCTTTTTCCAGCAAGGGGTTCCCTTCCTCCTCTGTGTGAACGCCCACAAAGGTGCTTGATTCTGCACTGCCCCCGCTGCTAGGAACTGTCTGAGGAGGCCAAACATCTACCAGGCCAGAATTTGAGCCAAGGTCCTGCTGCAGTTGAAGTTGTTGCTGTTGCTGTTGCTGCTGCTGCTGCTGCTGTTGCTGTAGCTGCAACAACTGCTGCTGCTGTTGTTGCTGCTGCTGGAGCAGGACACTTTCTTGCAAGTTGGGTTGGGACTCTTCAAAATTCTGCCCGAGATAGGAGACGGCAGCTGGGGAGGCAATGAGGGACTGGTCACTGGTCTCCCAGGCATCAGATGAACCCAAGCAATACATGCCTTGTGAGACATAGGAGTGAGGCCAGCTGTCATACTGTGCCTGGGTCAGGTGATCTGTGATGCGGGAAGGGGAGAGAATGAACGAAAACAAATGTGGCAGAAAGGGAAGGAAAGGTCAACGAAAGCAAGAATGAAGAGCAGAGGAGGAAATGTTAAGCAAGACACTTTGATAGGCAGGGAGGCAAACTGTAATTAGTTCTACCCGATCCCCTACTTGCAAAAGAATTTGCAGCCATGGTCACCACAGCCTGGACCTCAGTGAAGCAGCAAGTTTGTGCCTAGAGTACATGGGCCTTCTCGTACTTACCTTTCCTGGCTTGGTCCAGCAGGACCAGGCTAGGATGGAGCAATTCCAGCAGCTGAACCACTCTTACTAACATGTAACAAGTCATCTGCAGTTGAACAGCTGTCCCAGGATGGCTGACATGTTAGCCTGATGATCATGTGATCTGTGAGGCCAGACTCTGTCTTCTCCAATTTTTGCCTTGGAGCTCCTGGGGACCTACTTTGGTGGCACAATTTTGTGTGCCACAGACATGGATCCCTGTGCTATACTGTCAGATTCTCAAACTGCCCTCATCACTACACTGGAATCTTTTCACTGTACCATTGTTTTTAAAATTCTGTATGATTTGGCCATTTGACTAATCATTAAACTTACTTAACTAACTTACTACACTGGAATCTGGGCTGCCCTGTGAACCAGCATGGTAGCCAGGAGCTGAACGTAAGGCCAGAAATGCAGCTGCAGTCACCATGGATGACCTAATCTCCGTGAGACTTCTTCTAGGGCAGTTGGTCAGCAAACTCATTAGGCAAAAGAGCCAAACATAAACAGTACAACGATTGAAATTTCTTTTGAGAGCCAAATTTTTACACTTAGGGTGTTTTCCCACTATCACTAAAAGTACCCATTAATGGGTACTTAATGGGTATTTCTAGTGACAGTGGAAAACACCCTTAAACTATATAGGTAGGTACATTGTTATTAACTTAATTAGGGTACTCCTAAGCTGGAAGAGCCACACTCAAGGGGCCAAAGAGCTGCATGTGGCTCCCGAGCCATGGTTTGCCTACCCCTGTTCTAGGGCTTCTGGTTCTCTGCAGCAATTCTGGTTGCTTTTGGGGACTGAAACAGCAGCATTCCACTGCTTTGGTATTCATTGAGTTTCCAGGGAGACATATGATGAATACCATGCACTTATGCCCCTAGGATGACAACTGTATGTTAAGGTTTGTATCTTGCCCCAGGGTAGATGAAGTTTTCCTAATGACCTTCAGTCTGAAGTGGTGAAGGTCTCACAGCCCCACCTACCTCACAGGATGACTGTTGTGGGAAGAAGAACAGAAGGTTTGTCAGCTGTTTTGAGTCCCCTTAAGGGTGAGAAAAGTGGGATATAAAAAGCAACTCTTCTTCTTCTTCTAAAGCCTGGTCACAAACTAGACTGAATTCCCTCTAGTCAGAGGATTTTTTTTTAAAGTAACTCTTTATATTCCAAAACATATATTAGCTATATACACGTCAACAGGCAGGGGATACCCTTCAAGGCTCAGAACCACTGGTATTCAATGCCAGCAGCAATGTGAGTGTGCCTGCCCTGTTCAGGTGAAGGGTGCTATTGGCATAAGTGCTGCCCATCCATCAACACAACTGGCCTCTTTCCCTGCTGCTGAAATGCTACATACTCCCATTCCGCCATTTCTGACTGCAAAGAGGAACATTGAGGCTCCCATAGGGGACAATGGGAACCTCCGCTGACTCTTCTCCTGACCTCATACAAGCTTTTGGTAGTGCTGCTGCCTGGACTGGAACGGGAAGAATTGCCACTTGTGGATCTATTAAAACTGAGCTGGTCATGGGAGCTCACAGAAAGCTTTTGGGCCACAATGGCTATTTCCACATGTCGAAGAAGTAGTCCAGTGTTCTGGCAAACAAGGTAAGCGTGGAAAGGCCCCGAGAGAGTACCAGTGGTGTACAAAGTTGAAAATGGAAGTGTGTCCCCTGCTTGCCAATCTATGCATCACTGGCCTACTTAGGAGAGCGATGAAGCCTATTAAGTTTCCCAGTTGGCCTATCTGCCTCATGCAAGCCCAAGGGGGAAGGTTGATATTTACCCTGATTCTCCATCATCTCTTGATAGTTTTCATTGTAGTTGCCAGCTTGATTATCCTGGTTAGAATTGACGCTCACATCTTCACCATCCATGGAAGACCAGGCCATAAGGGTTGCTTCTGAGATAGCAAACTGTTCCATCACCCCTGCATGAGACAGAAAAGGAGGAAAGGACAGTGATATTTTATTCCTCTTCTCCTTTTCCCTATATACACATAAAACCTTTCTTTCAAATGCTCGGTCTTGCTTCTCAAATTTCATAGGAAGCTATGCAGAACCATATCTGTTTCTCTAATGCTCCAGTTCAGCTTTCTTGAAGTGCAAAATGATGACAACTTAGTCTGTGGTCACACCTAAGGCTTAATCCAGCTTCATTCCACTTTCAGAGTGAGAGAGCACATCAGCAAAGTGACTGGTAGTTTTCTTTCCACATTATCTATCCCAAAGGTCAATTTTCTGAGTTATTTAACAGGGAAAGAAAACAGCTGGTCACTTTGCTGATGTGTTCTCTCACTCTGAAAATGGACTGAAGCTGAATTGAACGTTAAGCATGACCACAGCCTTACTGCTGCCCTTTTAAGAAAATAAGACATATCCTGTCAGATCAGACTAGTGGTCCATCTGTTCTCAGGCTGCATACAGAACCGTCTGATAGCAGAACATGAGTACACAGGTTGGCCTGCTCACTGTCTCCCAGAAGCTGACTTTTTGAAGCATATCATTTCTTACATCACAGGCAGTCAGGGCTACAAGCCATCGATCGCCCCATTGCCCATGAATTTATCCAAAGCTACTTGAAAGCCATTCAGGTTGGTTGCCCGCACAACATATCATGGCAATGAATTCCATGGTTTAATTATGTGTGTTTTGGTAGATCTCCCGATCCTTCCAGGTGTTTTTCCTGATTCTTTATTAGTTGACTCCTGCTTCTAGTATTTTGGGAAGGATTTTATTTTTTAAAAAATCCTTCCTATTCACTGTATCCAAATTATGCATGGTTTATTATTTATTAGATTTATATACTGCAGACTTCAGAAGCCTCTACATGGTTTTCAAAAGAGAATAAGGACAATAAGAAGACTCACTTCTTCCTACATTTAAAAGTCCCCTGATCATTCCAGCCACTCTCTTTTTAACCTTTCTTCTTTGAGATGTGGTACCAAAACTGTACACAGTATTCCAGTTGACATCATGGCATCAGTTTGTGTAAAGGTGTTATAATGCATTATTGGCAATTACATTTTCAATACAGATATTAGGTATAATAATATCCCATTAGCCTTTGTTAAAGCCGAAGCATTATCCATATCTATCTCTCCTCCTCCTTTGGGACAGACACAAGCTTTTTTTACCACAAGCTCCTCCAGCTTTAAGGCTGGGTCCATGCCTACATTTTAATCCAGCTTCAGTCCACTTTCAGAGTGGAAGAATATAGCAGCAATATGTCTTGTCATTTTCCTTCCATGTTATCTCACTCAAAGGAGGACTTTCGGAGTTAGATAAAACTAAAAACAAACAGTTTGGCACTTTGCTAGTGTGCTATCTCACTCTGAAAGTAGACTGAAGCTGGAATGAAATGTAAGTGTGAACACAGCTGAAGAAACTCCCCATTCACACTCCCTAGTCATTATGGCAACCCCCCCCTCCCCTGCACTTCCTTCTCCAAAAAGCCCCCTTTCCTGAGAGGAATAGAGAAGAAAAAGCAAACTGGGAAGATCTTCCATCAGCTCCCAGCAGGGGCCCTTTCCTCCTTCTCTCCCCCCTCTGCCACCACAAGGCTGGGAAGATCCTTCAACAGATCCCACGGATGGCCTAACCTCACGCAGGGTGAATGTGTTTCTATCTGCAATAACTGTAGTTTGCTTGTGATGCAGCTCACCTGAGGACTTCATAAGTGGCATTCAAATGCAAATAATAATAAACCATACCTGCCCCCTTTTTTTAACCCAGCTCCCTCTTCTATCTCTACAATGATGGACAGCAATACACTAAAGGCATACCTGCAAGGAATCGGGCTTCCTTTTCCCCATCACTCAGGTCAGAGTAAGCGTCTGCATCCTTGCGCACCGTTTCATGGGTATGTTGCTGCTGCTGGTTGATTCCTTTGCCCCATCCCTGCCATTCAATCATGTGTGCAACACGGCCACTGCCCATGGCAGTGGGCTTGGTGACATGATCCTTCATGCTGCGCGATATCCCTAAGGCGCCAGACATTGGAAAAACAAGAAGGGGCTATTATACGGCTCCAGAATCTTTTGTCATGCCAGTCTAAGGAGGGCTGGCCTAAAACTGTTTCACCTGTACATACACACTTGCTTTCTCGTTCATCTTTACATGGGCTTCTCAGTCAAGCAAACATAACAGACACTGGGAACATGCTGTGAGCCATTTCATTTCGGCTGGATGCCGTCTTTCGACCTCATTGTACAGTGCAAATAATAGTCATGCCAGAACAAAGTGGATTATCAAGGGTAAAATGAGAAGAGTAAAAATTGCTCATACACCAAATGTAATAGCTGCTGAGAGTGCAAAGGGAACCTGAAACAGTGAAATACTGCAGAGAAAAATATAACTTCCTTCCCCACCTCCACAAAAATCAAGTTGCCACTCCCTAAATAACCAGATAGGAGGTTATTACAGGGTCTAATACTAATGTCCTTTCCGGGGACAGTCTGTAACTTCAAATCTGCAGGTTGAGGAGACTGAAAACAGAAGTGACTGGATACTGTACTCTTAGGGTGTTTCCGCATTGGCTGCGGAAAACGTTTTAACCCCCCATTTAAGACCCATTTAAGATCCTCACCGGAGAAAGATGACTTTGCAAGAGCTCCAATCCCATATGCATTGGAATTTCGCTTCAACTTGGGAAGGATAGAGGTTGTGTCTTCCATTGACAGCTGAAAAGACAGATCATGTAAAGGAATGCAGAGGTAAGAGAGGGAGGAAAAGAGACACTCTACTCTGGACTTCTATCAACAGAAGGAATTGAGAACACAAGAAGAAAACTGAAGGAGAAGGAACAAATAAGGATGTGAAGTTAATAAATAGGCTGAAAAAGAATACAGGACTTAAGGACTGATTGACACCAACTCCTTTCAAACTGCCTCATTACCTAAACTCTGTCGTTAGCCCTGTTTCTGATGATTCGCTCGCCATAACCACCCATCGCCACTGTTGGCTTTCCAAATAAAGACACACTTTGACTTTTGACTGAGGAAACATCTTGCCCTCCCAACATTCCATTATTATTTTAGTTTGCTATTATTTTTAGTACTGTGTATTCATTTCATGTTTGGTTTCTATTGCTGCAACCTACCCTGGGACCTTCAGGTGTAGGGCAAGATAAAAATGCAAACAAACAAACAAATTACAGCCCTTGCCAAGCCAACTCTTGCCTCTCATTGCAAGTCGCTATCACTTCTGGCCTCTAAATGGAGACAGCACTAGATGCTGAACTGCTGCCGCTACAAAGAGCCCCTGCACTTAAACTTCTCAGCCATTGTCATGGTCATCACGTAAGATTTTGTCAGTTGTTGCACATCTTGACTAGAAACTCCTTCATCCCTACACCATCTTCAGTCTTGCCCTCTCACATTCCTGGGACTATAGTCTCTGCTTTCAGTACTGAGCTCTGCACATTTGCTCCAAGCATTCCGCTAAGTGGCCTCAGTTCTTTACAGTGTTTAAATCATGTTTATGACCCATATCAAGAAGCAAGTTAAGAAGATGGTTTTGGACACAGTATATTGGCTGGCTAACACTTGGGCTTGACCCACATGGCAATCAAATGGAAGCCACACCAATTTTCTTTTCTTTTTTTACCTGCATTGCATATAAAGGACTCTATTAATACAAGGCAATATAGTTTATTTAAATTATATTTTCTTCCTGTTAGATGACATTTTATATCCTTCCCTCCTGGTCCATTCTTTGATTATTTTTTTCTAATGGGGGCGGGGAAAATTCTCATTATCCCCTCCCTTTCCTCTTGAACCTTTATGGCCTTAATATTATTTAATAGCTAAGCCCCCCAAATCAACTCAAGTTCCTTCCTTACCTTGCTTCCTTGAATTATTTTATCTTTTTATCATATGAAATATAAACAACCCCCACACATAATAAGAACATAAGAACATAAGAGAAGCCTTGCTGGATCAGGCCACAGCCCATCTAGTCCAGCATCCTGTCGCACACAGTGGCCCACCAAATGCTCATGGGCATCTCAAGCAGAGACAAGGACAAACCTTCTCCTGCTCTCGAGTCCCAGCAGATGGCCCTAGAAGCACCCCATTTCCCCCCCCCCTCAGCCTGAAAGATGCACCTAGGCATTCGTTCTAGTAGCCATTGATACATCTGTCATCCATAAATTTGTCTAACCCTACCTTATTTCCATCTGTCCCAGGTCCATTTTATCATTCCACCCATTCACTATAGTTTTTCTTACCACCAGGTATAATTTCAGCAATAAATCTATTTCCTTATTTCTCTCACTCATTCTCCTGAACAGACACATTTCATGCATACATTCAATCGGTTCCTATATAGACATATAATCACCACATTATATGTCTCATCACATAGCCATATAATCTCATATTACATCCATGCCAGCATTTTAGAGGTAAGTGAGTGAGTGAGTGAGTGAGTGAGGGAGGGAGGGAGGGAGGGAGGGAG
>MTQE01000390.1:784460-845670 GCA_014337955.1 Aspidoscelis marmoratus
GGGAGGGAGGGAAGGAGGGAGGGAGGGAGGGAAGGAGGGAGGGAGGGAGGAAATGCCAACTTAATTGGAGTGAAATATCATCTGCAAATTAATTTCAGTACCCCCAGCTTTTAAGCCGCCTCTTCCTACAAGCGCCAAAGAACTGGACCGGCACATGTTCCCTGAATAAAAGCACTTTTATACCTCCTTTTCCATTCCACATGCTGCCCTCCTGTGTCTCATTCTTTTCCCCATCTCCTCCATACCTGTTTCTTTAGAAATGAAGAATGATTGGCTGATCACTTACAAAGTCCCACACAACTTAAGCATCCATTAAAAAGTAGAAGAGTTGGCTTTTCCACCCCGCTTTTCTCGCTCATTTAAGGAGACTCAAAGCGGCTGACAAAAGTTTTCTATTCTTCTCCCCACAAGAGAACACCCTGTGAGGTGGGTGGGGCTGTGAGAGCTCAGAAGAGCTGTGACTAGCCCAAGGTTACTTAGCTGGCTTTGTGGAGGAGGCTCACGTCCTTTTCCCAAATGTGAGTTCAAGCTTCCCCCCACCTCTGCTCCTCCACCATGCCCAGTAAGACAGGAGAATCCATGTTCAGAATGAGGTGGCTGGCTACTCACATGCTGTCCCCAGGATTGGGGCTTTGGCTGGTCTCATGAGATGATGAACCCAGGGAGCTCCATGTCTCTAATGGGGTCTAGAGGCCGCCAAAACCGGTTTTCAGGAAGACCTGAAAAATCAGATCTTCAAACTGTTCTTGCCTGCAAATTCTGGATCAAAGGACGACACTTCCACACAAGGACTGGAGAGGGAACGCATGTGGATGGGACAAGAAGTCGCCAGGTTGAGCACAGCCGGGCAGCCATGGGATCTCAGGCAAGCTGCTGATTGGTGGGCAGTCTGTACCTGACATGCCAACGTCCAGTGGAAACGAGTGGTGACTGACAGCTGAGTGCTCTAATCACGCGGCACTATGGGCGGCAGGGCCTTAGAGAGGCCTGATCCTTCTGGATATCGGTGCTCCAGCGTCTGCATAGCAAACACATGATGCGTTCCTCGCTATCTGTGCTTCCCACATGAGTGCAGATGCATTAAGCTTCATTTGGATCCATGCTTATTTCAGACGGATCTTCCCAGGGACGGATTTCAGAAATCTGGATTTCCTTAATCTGGATTTCAGGCGGTAAGTGCGGAAATGCCCCAATAGTTCAAAAAACAGAGGTGTGCCTTCTGCATTTCTCATCAAGGGTACTAATAGGGAGACATATTTCTATTGACAGGCTGGGCGAATTTGTCTTTGATATGAGAAAACTATAACAGACTCTCCAACCTTACCCAGAATATTCAGACAACACCCCCCCCCCAAACACACACACTATTCTTTTAACATTACCTGTCTGCTTGAGAGTTGACAAGTTGATCATGCAGGAAAGAGTGACAAATGACCCATGAAGTCACACTCCAAGAGCCACCGAGTCACCTTCTGATGCATGGAGAAGCAGCTTTGCTGATTGCTCTCCTGGTCTTCCCCATACAAACTGTCAGTCACCCAAAGGTGCCTGCTCTCAAGGAGACAGACAACATTAAAGACACCATTGTTTTCTGGCATCCGCATGCCATAGGGTATGCTGTGCTGATATAATCAAGGAATTTTTTTCAGGTTCTGTTATTAACTTGATGGGATGCTTTAATACACTCATCCAGAGATAAATTTCAGAATCCACTAGTACCACAGTGCCCTACCAATAGTCATCCTAAAACCCAGCAGCAGCAGCAGCAAGATTCCTATATACAGCTTGTGCAAGTATGCCCCTTAGGATACAAGACTGTACTCACATTAATGCCATCCCAGGAGAAATCTGTCCGTGTTTGCTATGGAGAAAGAAGACATTGTCAGCACCATATATAAGCTCTCTGCATAAGGCATCCTCTTTGTCTAGCAGCTGACTCCAGTGGGTATTATACGAACAGCCAGCTTCTTACTTCACAGAACAAGAGCATTTTGCTTCACCTGAAGTGATCAAGGTACACACTTTTAGCAGGGAATGTTTCAATCTGGTTTGCTCCTGATGGCCACAACTGTTGGTATGCAGCTATCAATTCTTAAAGAATAAGAAAGATATGCGCTGAAAGGAAAGGACAAAAGGAGAGCCAGAGAACATTCGGTGACGGAAGCCCCATGGTGTTCAAACACTTTCCGTCCTTTGTGCCAAATACAAACCCTCTGACACTGTCAGGTATAAAACCAGAAAGGATAAATTCATCAGATTAAAAGCTGCTTCACAGTAGTTCTGGATGATTAAACACAGAAGTTTGTAATATAATATGGCATTCCCCACATCCTGGGAACAGGAGGCATCTCTGTACATCTGACTATTACTGATGCAACCTTTACAACATGGAGGTTTAGTGAACAGCTCTTATTCTATGTTTTTATAACCTTGCTGCAATTCATGAAGGATCATTCTGTCCACATTTTGTTGGCTGAAGGAATCAGGACCTCAAATTAAATAGGTTTTCAATAGATTGTTAGATAAAACTTCTCCTTGAGATTTTGTAAACAGACTACTATCCAAAGTAGACAATGCCACTAGTCTGCCTTCTCTGGATCATTCCAGGGTAAATCCATGACCAAGAAGATGGAAGCCACCAATTTTTTCCTTCAAGTACATGGAGGTAATTAGCATCCAATGCTGACAGAGATTTAGATATCATCAAGACAGAATTCTCAACTAGTCCTTTTTTTGCAGCATGTAAAATGGTAAGAATATCATAAAAGTAAAATCGCACATTTGAATAAAAACTGCCTACATCTTTTAAAAGACCAAAGGACTCATCAGATTGCATTCACTGAACCTTATTAACTAGGTGTTTCTCAACATCAAATTGCAGATGGCATAGCAGCTGCCAAAGAAAAGTAAACTATGGAGGAAGTACTTCATGATCATTAAATGGCAAGTACTGGATGATGCCTGTACAGAAAAAGTTAGAGAATATTCTGTTGGCAGACGCCTCAGTTCAAGAAGACTTTACAGCTTCTTCTTGCAGACACTGATTGTTTTTTCTCTTTCTTCTAAATTCACCAAACTCCTTGCCTTTGAAATGCATATATGTAAATAGATTTTGTCCTTCCAACACCCTTTTAATACTAGAAAAATGGTCTAGATAAGAACTCACACCAGTCTACACAGTGAAACATTTCTGAGATGCTTTAGAAACCTTATATTCCTGAAATCTCATTTGGCTGAAATCTTCAAATAATACTTCTTTGGTAGTCAGGATCTTCCTATCAATCCAAAACCAAAGCAAGCTTCTTTTGAATATCGTAAAGTCAAATGCTGGTGCGAATAAAACCCTAGAGAAGGCGTCCCTCCAGATTAGGGATGTACACGAATGCAATTTTTGGGATTCAGTTTGATTCGAATCCAATATTCAGAAAATTCAATTCAATTTGAACCTTCTAAAATTCAAATTTGCCCCAATTTAATTCGAATTAAGAAAATCTGAATCTATTTGCTTGACTTTTCAATTTGAATTTGCACTTACGAATGTCGACAACATTCGTATGAGGCCGTACGCATTGTTATGCATCCCGTACACATCCATACATGTGCGTATGCATCCCGTAGTTATCCCATATGCAACCCGTTTTTGTCCCGTACGGATCTGTACAAATGCGTACAGATGCGGGAAAGATGCGTACGTGCAACTACGCATCGTCTACAAACTTCTACACATACGAATGTCCGAATATTTCAAATGAATAGTTTCAAAAATTCAACATTTGTCCAAAGGTTTAAATTCTAATTTATGGACATTCAATTCAAATTCGAATGTTGAAATTCAGACAAATTCGATTGAATTTTGAACGTCTTTGAATATTTATGCACATCCCTACTCCAGATGTTCTTTGCAAGGAGATGAACACTGGGAGTGGAAGTTCAGGAACCTCTGGAGGGATGCAGTTGAGCATCCCTGCTCTAAACAGTCTACGTTTTTGCCAGTGAATTCTCATTGTACTTACTGCTCACCAATCTCTCCTTCATGGATATGGAATAAACGCTCACCTCCGTGGAGGGTCGGTGGATGCTGCTGCCATGCAGTGAACTGGTGCTGTCCATATTGATCTGGTCGACATCTTTTAGCCCTTTCCAGTCCACAGCAATCACCTCGTTTCCTGCAGGCAACCAGAAAAAGATTCTGAGTTCCTCTTGCCTTTACAGACTTCACTCCAGAATGCCTAATGCACTGGGTTTCGCACTGCATGTCTCAAAACCATAACGGATCTGTATGTAACTTTCTGGCTTCTTCCTGAATTTTTAAGGAAGACTGGAAAGAAAGGCTGTGCACACACAGGGCCTCTTCCTATAATGCTAGGGTCCCATTCTGGAAAACTGACATTTGTAGGAATTTGTGTGAGAAGACCAGTAGACTTCAATGCGAAACCAAGCCTTTTGAGGAACTGCTGCAAAAACCTCCACTAACATACATTACGGTAGATCTACCCTGTCCAAAATTACACTGACTTGAATCAGGAAGGGTTCCCAAAGCAAGTAAATGGAGGAAGGGCACCTCCACTGCAAGGGGTACAGCTCAATCCACCCCCAAGAATATCTCTTGGAGGGGACAATGCCAGAGCACATACAATCATCATGCCTGAAGCTCCCACCCCACAGATGTCAGCCCTACCTTTGATATGGGTACGGTGGCACGGATGGAAAACTCTGGGAGACCAAGAAGTGAGGTTTCCCATGGAGCTGTCAAGAAAGCCTCTTGACAGCAGGGAAGGGCACACCTGCCTTGTTGCCCAAATGCTTTGGAGAAGTCTTTTTCAGTACTCAAAATAGCCCCTGCAGCAAATGGCTGCTCTTAGGCAAATAAATATAAAACAAAATAAAAAAAAACTTTAAGAAGCAAAAATTGTGCACACACCCCAGATCGCACTCTGCATTCACTCAGGAATCCAGTCACCCTATCACCAACCACAGCACAGATCCACTATAGCACACAAGGGGTGTTTTTCCACTATCACTAAAAGTACCCATTAAGTACCCATTAATGGGTACGTAATGGCATTTTTGTACCCATTAATGGGTACATAATGGGTACTTCTAGTGACAGTGGAAAAACACCCAAGGAGAATCACTCAAAAAGACTTGGGACACTTTCTGCACTGGACCTTAATCTAGATTATATCTTGGAATAGGGACCTGCCATTGCCTGCATCAGCATGTAGATGGCAGACTCCTATTCCAAGATATAATCCAGAACAAGACCCAATGCCAAAAGGGTTTTCAAAGCTCACCAAAACAGGCAAAGAATTCCCCCACAATGGCCCATTCCACACACAAGCATCCAGCACTCACTAAACCCCCAGTCAGTTGGGGAGATGCCTGCTGGACCACGAAGATACTTCACTTCTGGGCTCAGACATTTGGCAGTGAAACACTTTACATAAATTCTACAGACACCTTAGAAGCATAATTTGTCAAACATGCAACCGTGTTCGTGCTAAAAGAATTCGCTTTATAGGAGGATGTGCTGTATTCCTTTGTGCTGCTCTACTCTGTTTTGGCCCCCACCCTGACCTCATCAAAATCACAAATTTCTGTTAAAATTGGATGTTGAGAAGTTGCTGAATAGTCAGCCATTATTTTAATTTCCTTGCCCATCTTGCAGTGAGTGAAATGCTGCCAAGAATCAGGGAGGCCTTTTTGGCACATCGGTAATTGATGTTTACCATCAAACAATGAATATGTAAAGCACTGGTGTTCTTTTTAACGATATATAACATTAACTGCTAGTGGTTATAAAACACTTGTGTTCTATGAAGGCAAACAACAAGCAGGGAGTGTACAGACAGAAGACATTTACCTTTTCTTCTCCCCCAAAGGGGCCAGCCTTTTCCTGCCTTAATAATGCACCTAGTAACTGCCTCTTACCAATAATTCAAACACAGGTATCACCCACCTGTGCTCTTCCATCCCCAGTCATGAAGGAGTCAATTTGCTTTTTATTTTTAGTGCTAACTAGAAATGTGCCGACACAATATATATATATATATAAAATATATATATAAAAAAGAAGTCTTGTATGTTTAATTGTTAATTTTGCATTGCTTTGTATAATCTTATAGGAATGAAACATTATATGGCCACACCTATCCAAGCCACCGAAGAAGACCATCCAAGTCGAAACGCGTCTGGATTTTCAGTTCCCATTATTATGCATTATGTTTGTTGGGCTATAGTTTGGAGATACGTCTAGTAAAGGCGTCTAGGGGTCTTTTTGCACATACCTCCCATACTCTGGATTTAGAAGATCCGGATCTTTGGTATCCGGTCCTCATGGAATCCAGTCCTTGAAGTTCTGCATCATGGTGAGTGCAGATGCTGTAGCATCCATCCCGAGGCTCCAGATTCAAGACACCATTAAAGGGGTCTAGTGTTAATCCGGATTTAAGGTCCAAAGACCCCATTAAATCTGGATTTTGTTGGTGCTCATGGACACAACATTTTCAGAATGGGGTCCTAATGGGGTCCTTAAGAGATCGTGTATGCAGAAGATACATAGCTGATCCATATCAATTGCGTACCTATGGGGTTCCTAATGGGATCTTTGTTGCAAGGACCAGAATCCAACAAGGACCACCTCTCAAAGTTCCAGATCTTCTAAAGCCAGATTAACAGAGGTAAGTGCAAAACCAGCCTAGAGTATCTCATCCATTATTGTGTTGTTAAGTCTCTTTGCAATGTATGCTTCTCTGGGGTTTTTCCTGATACCCTGAAGTCCTTCTGCTCACTTGAGAGAAAGATGCAATAAAAGAGGAAGGCACCTATGTCCATGCCTTTAGCTTTCTAAATACGCTCATGAGCTTCAAAGAATTGGCACCCTTTGCCCTTGTTATATCCTTCCCAACTGAGTCATGTCCAGCTGACCTTCAACACCTACAGTTTTACCTTACATATGAATATGTGCTAAACAGAAGGAGAGCTCAGCCATGAACTCCATGCCCTGCTGAACTGGAGCCCTATATCAGCTAAATTTTTAATGCAGCAGAAAAAGCAAACGTAATATTTGATTTTAAAGTTGGCCATGAATTATTGCCCAGAAGCAACCAGCATGGGTTGTGACTCGGCATAGATGCCAGTGATTAGAAGAAAGCTTCTGGCTCATTAAGTGCATCAGCCATTAGTGAAGCTGGGGATTGGGGAGGAGGAATAGAAAATTGAGTCACATTACTGACATTTTAAAAATCACACAGGAAAACAGTCTTGCAATTAGGCTTCTAGTAATAACAGAGAAATTGAATCTCAGAATGCAGTGTGGTAAAGAGGCACAGGACACATTCTTGGTGTAGTCACTGATAAGCATCTTACAAAAGGAAGCTGTGTACACTCTGGACCACTAGAATGGCAATGACATTTCAACAAATCGGCTTAGCAAAATAAAATAAAAATTAATCAATACAAAAGCCACCCCTCTGAAATATGGGATAACACTTTTTGAAAAAAGTTATTTGAATTTATTACACGTATTTCATGAGGTAGTCAGTACCATTTTTGTTTAAAAAGTACTATCTTCTGTTTTAGAGAAAAGGGAATGTTCTTGTGGTGCTCACTGTACTACTTTCTCCTCCCTGATCTTTGTTTTAATCATATGTAAGCAAATCTAATTATAATAAACCAATTAACCTATTAATGATACTTATACATTATCAAGATGTAATTGTCACAACACCCGTAGATCAAGAGAGATGGACTAAGCCACTCATACTGAACTGGTTAAGCCTCAAAAAGGCCTCGTTTGATTGGCTTATAAGCCAAGCGAAGCTAAAAGTAGAGCCAGACCACTCATGGCTGCAGGTTTAATCTGGTTTTAGTCCACTTTCAGAGTGAGATAACATATCAGCAAAGTGAGAAGGTGTCTTCCTTTGCCATTATCTAACTCAAAATTCATATTTGGGATAGATAATGTGGAAAGAAAATGACTGGTCACTATGCATAGTGGACCAGCTTAATGCCCTGAAGATGGACTGAAGATGGATTAAAACTTAGGTGTAACTGAGGTCCTGTTTGCACTTAACTGCCTGCAATGATATAACTGTACTGTAGGAGTAAACTGTATTGTAAAGCTTCTCCATCTATCAGTTTCTTCCTTCTCAGATTAAAGTCAGGGAGTTGCCAAACATTATAGATTGTAATCTACTCTGAGGCCACGCCCCCACTTGACTACTTTAATCCAGACTGGACTATTTTAATCCAATCTGGCTGTTCCCATTTGCTTGAGTGCATATTCTGGCTGTTCCCATTTGCTTGACAGTAATGCAGGCTTAATTCAAATACCGCAGTTCCCATTCATACCACCCAAATCCCCAGCACAGAGAAACAGGATATTTCATTTCCACCCTTTGTCCAAACCCTGTAAGCCTGCCCCGCTCAGAATCAGCTGAACAAAAGAACAGACAGGGCAAAGTGATCACTATCCCTTTCAAATTGGTCACTCTCTCCATTCACAATGTTACTGGGGAGGCAGCAGCTTTGCACAGAATCAGCTGAGCGAAGGAACAGACAGGGCAAAGCAATCTCTCCTTTTCAAATTAGCGAGGGGTGGGAGAAGAATGGAGGGCCGTGGTTCCTGCACAGGTTCAAAGTCAAAACAGTTGTTCTGAGGAGTTTTTTTCTGTGGACTTTAGCAATATAGTCCTCATAAAGTCTGGAATAAACATTTATATGGGATCGGATGATCCCAAAAACAGAATGGATTCATATTTAATCTTGTATGGGAATGCCCCTGAGAGATTTTGAGGGTTAAGGAGGTATAACATATAAATAAACAGTAATTATTTCCTTTGAACTGATGGCTTCCTGATTTGACAGGAAGCCTTTCTGTCACTATGCTCACAATTCAAAATAATTATTTTCTATAATTCTTCTATACACTTTAGTTATAATGGCCATTTAAGTTCACAAGAGCCTTCATCCTCCACCCTACACCAAGTATGCAACTCCACAGGGCAAATGTATATGCTCACTTGTAACCACTTCATTCACCAGGGAAACAAAAGCTGGTCAGATACATTAACTGCAGCCATTTTGTCAACTAGCTCCATTAACCAAGAGGATTTTAAGTGGCTACAATCCCACCTTCATCAATGGATCTATGATTAGTAACGTCTCCCTGTGGAGAAACTGAAAGATACGTCAGCTCCACATATCTGTCTCAAATACCAAGCAAAATCCAATCAGTCAGATTTCCTTAAGAGGATGCTGCCATGCTCTACCTTCTCTGTCATTGGCTGTACTTCTCTGCAACTTCAAAATAAGAACAATTCAACAAAGGGAAATGTCTCTTGATACTGCCATACAGCTAGCCCCAAATTAGAACTGGAAGGCTAATAAGAAGCAAAACTGGCCGAGGAGGGATTATTTATTAATTTGCATTTGCATCTAACCTGTCACTTGAAAAGCACAAAGGCAGGTGTAATGATCAAGTGAGTCATGTTAGGCAGGATGTCCAGGGTTAGGATATATTCAAAATTCAGTGCACAAGGCAGAATGATACGGTGGGCACATGATGTTACAACATTCATTGCTTGGAATGTTCACCCTCACCTTACTGGAACACTCCAGCAAGACCAGATCAAGCTAGAGTAGTCAAGCAGCTGAAGGGGGCCAGGTGTCCTGGAAGAAGGCCGTCTGCTTTTGTATGGCTGTCGTGGTACAGCTCCCACGCTGTGATTGTCAGAACCGGTGTCTGCATTCTCTTATGGACCGGAATGAATGTTCTTGGAGGACCTCCAGAGGACCTATTTCACCACAATTTGATGTGTCACCTAAATGAGTCCACATTAAACCAGAATATGGAGGCATCTGCCATGTTTCCACCATTCCATGGCCCAGTTTAGCAACTGCTGGACCACCAGTGGATCTTTTTAAAAAGGTCCACTAGGCTAGGCAGCTATTTTGGGCCACCTAGCCCCATCTATGCTCCATCCAGTGTAGTATAGAATACTAGCAGTGGGGATGACCTCTCTTAAGCCGGTCCACTATGCAGAAGGGACGCCATTAGTTGACTTAAAGAATCATTCTGCAGGTAAGTGCAGATTAGCCCCTAGTACCTGATCAGGTATGGGAGCCAGGATTTAATAATCTTGGAAGATGTCAGGTTAAGAAAAAGCTGTTGCCCCATCTTGGTTGCTGTTGGGCACCACTGAGCTGAGTCTGACTCCTGGGCTGTGTTCACACCTAATTTTTAATCCAGCTTCAGTCCACTCTCAGAGTGGAAGAACGCATCAGCAAAGTGAACAGTCATTGTCTTTCCACATTATTTCACCCAAAGGTGGATCTTCAGAGTTAGAAAATGCTGAAAGAAGTCAGCTTGCCACTTCACTGGTGTGTTCTCTTGCCAAGATTGAAGCTCACCTCCACCCAGTTTCCTTGGCAGAAATGGTTTGCCATTGTCTACTTCCAGGAAGAGGTTAGGGATCAATCCAGCTACCCTCTGCTTTTCAGGCAATTTGCAAATCTCTCCATGAATAAATACATCTAATCTATCCAGTTTCTCTCTGGATATAAAGAAAGTGGCTCAGTTTTGTACCTGGTTTTCACTGTCAGTCTTCCCTAATGAATTGTAATCTGGATCTTATTCAGCTTTCTTTTAAAAATACAGTATTCAAAGTAGGAAATGCTACAAGTATCGGTGTCTCCTGTGCCGCTGTTCCAACTTTTCTTACAATTAGAAACCAATCTTGTATCTTATCTGCTGCAAATTGAGTCCACGATTCTTGTGGCTTTTCCAGCAGCATAATGAAACTGCATTATGAAACTGCCATTTGGATAGCAAAAGCACAATTATGCCCTGTGTTTTCTCCAAGAAATACAGCCAAATCCATTTTTAACTTTGAAATGTAAATACAACAATTAATCTTAATTTGCTTTGACTGTCTTAAAGCATTTGGAAATGTAAAAACTCTTCCGTGTAATTCTCCCCCTGGCAAATTGAAAATCAAAGTGGAGATCCAAATTCAGAGGCACAGAAATTATTTTTTGTTAAATCTTTAAGTGGAGACATTCTCAGTCTCTGAAGATCACCTGTAGACTCAGTAAGAAAATTTTGACACCTGAATTTTGGTGGAAAACTATTTGAGAAAAAAAGAGTGCAGACTGTTAGGTATTCCTCCGTTATCCCCCTCAATATAAACATGGGTGTTTTCGCACTTCCCGTCCCGTGCATGGGAAAGGAGTGCGATCAGCTAACGTTGACTAGCATTAGCACTTGTTCTTGCTAGACAACGTTAGCCTACCCTCCCGCGACCAAATACTTACTTCCCTTTAATCACCAGAGTGATCCCCTTCAGGGCACCACCATCTTGAGTCCGGCACCCTCTCTGTTGATGCTCTGTGCAGTTGCATCAGGAGGCCAGTAGCGCTGTCAATGGGCTTGCATGGCAGCTGATGACTTCCCCATCCAGCAGAGGTGTGAATGCTCACTGGACGCAACAGGGAAATTTCTGGGGAAGGTTAGGTAGCTTGTGGAGCATGATAGATTCATGATAGGTGAACATCTGGGATGGCAGGGGCGCTTGGAGGCTGCAACAGACTCCTCTAAATGCAGATGTACATGACTTAGTAGTGTGGGCTGATGAGGATTAGTGCTGTCCTGCCCATGCCATTCTGTAGTCAGGATTAGTATGTATTCACCTATCGTGAACTACGGGCCAAAGTGCAAATTGGCCCCATATCTTCATGAACTCTTTAATTAGTTGTAAATATGCACATAATTCTCCTATTATGTATGTATGTATTTTTAAAGCCTACTAAGTGCAAACATAGAACTGAAGCCGAACCTGCTTACTATTACAACTGGTTCAGGAACTTTCACATATGGCAGATTGGGAGGCTAAAATTCTACACACAGACATCTGCTGTGTGTATTTTAACCTTCAGATTAGGAATCCGTATACATATTTTTGGGGGGGAATGGGAAAGGATACTTAGTCCATCAGCTGTTGTTGTTGTTGAGTACCACTCTGTCTGACTCCTGACTGTCTGCATGGGCAACCGAAAGCAGTTTTCTTGGCAGAGATACAGAAGTGGTTTGCCATTGCCTGATTCCAGGGACAGGCTGACAATTGAAAAGGCAGCCCTCAGATTCCCAGTCAGTTTACTCTTATCACTGCCTCCATATTGTGTTGTTTTAAGTGTTCCCCTTCTCAGTTCTGGTCTTAAACCCATTAAGGAAGAAAAAATAATCTGTAGCAGAATCTACTAGCAAGAAGGCATAATTGTGAACATAATACAGCCATATTCCTACTACTCCAAACCTCTTACCTAATTTCTGCATCCTGATTAAGACTTCATGTAAAAAGGTTGTAGACCTCATAGATCTGCCCAGTAATATGGATCTATGTAGCCCCACCACCACCAGAATGCTCCATCTGCTTTCAATGAAGTATGATCCCAATGGGGAGGCTCCTGATAAGGATTATCAGTAGACATGATCAATCCTGACAACTGGGCAGGCCATGACCTCAAACAAGGAGGCATGCGACCCCAAAATGCTGTCACCAGAGGTTCCCTAGTTTGGGAACTTTTGTTGCTACCCCTTGGAGACCTCTGTGTCCAACTTCAAAGCACGTGCTTGCTTCAAAACCATGACTTAGTAGTGTGGGCTGATGAGGATTAGTGCTGTCATGCAGACAGTGCTAATCCTGCCCATGCCATTCTGTAGTCAGGATTAGTGGAGCAGACCATTCCAGACCCACTGAGCTCAACTGAAGACGAACAAATGCAGAAAGGGCCTAAGATTAGGAACAAAACTTCCCACCCATGAAACACATATAAAGCTGTCTTTAGCTCTTGGGGATAGCCAACTTGGGGTGTTTTTCCACTGTCACTAAAAGTACCCATTAAGTACCCATTAATGGGTACGAAATGGCATTTTTGTACCCATTAATGGGTACTTAATGGGTACTTCTAGTGACAGTGGAAAAACACCCTTGGTTCCCTGCAGCTGATGTTGGATGACAGCATGGTTTTCATTGTATTTATTGACATTTTGTACAATATCTTCTACAGACACATAATAACGGGAGTTATTATAACTCAGGTGTAACTATTGTTATTGTTTATTAATTATGTTGCTCTTGTTTGTTTTATTTTTATTTGCTATTTTTGTTCACTGCCTTGGGGCCACATAAATAAATAGCAGTGAAATCAGCTCATCAAATGGACAACTGCTATAACATAAGAATTTTAATAAAAACATACTGCCATATACAAGCCACTTGAAAACATGTCATAGATTTTAATGAGCATTTACAAGAATACATGCACACTACAGGAGATGTAGGAACCATGAATGCAAGGACTTCCAAGATAACCTCTAGTCGGCATCTCTAGAGAGAGACCTCGTTCTTATGACTGGCTGGCATTCAAGCAGCTTATTACAGAAATACTCTAAAATTTATACATTAAATGTGTACAAGCTAAAAACAGATGCTGCTAAACTATCTAAGCCCATTAGAAAAACTATAGGCTTTTGACTTTAGGCCTCAGAGAATCTAATTAAGCTATGCAAAGACCACAGGCAAACACAGGCCTGTCCCATACTTGCTGGCTATGTATGGTATAACAATACTATACTAAGTCAGTAAGGATCCAACATGGTGGTGGCCATTGCACTACAAGTATTAAACTAGCCCTGAACCTGACAAGCAGTGATTGAGGTATGAATGGCCAATCCGGGGCTCTCTGGATCACCAAGGTAACAACTAGTGCACACTCAGATGTTGCCAGCATGATCTGGATACTGCGCATGCAGCTACATTTATGTGCTGAGCTGCACCTGGAAAAGTGTGTGGAGTCACAACATCCAGGACTGATCCAATGGCTCCTGGAAAGTATGTGGACCACTTTTCAGCAGTCCAAAATGGATCACTCGAGGGGAGCTCATGGCAACTTCTGGTGAGTTGTCGTGGCTATCCAGTGTGGATGGAATGATCCAGTGAGTGGTGAGGGTCACTCTGTCACACAAGTGTGAACAGGCCTCATGTCTCTGAAGTTAACAATAAATCTACCTCCCCCCCCCCCCATTTTTCTCTATCTGCTGGCTCTGGTTGTTTTTCTACAAATGCAACATGCAAAGTAAATAAAGCGGAAGATCTCAGTGAGATACAGAGGTGCATTACTTAAAAGTAACCAGTAAGCAAATGTTTCATTTTATTTAGCCCTTTCTATTTGGTTTTCCTGGAGTAAATGAAGCAGACAGTTAATGATTGACTTGCTGTAGTACCAGGGACATATCCTCAAGTAGATTTTAAACAATAAAAAGAACGAGTTGTGCAGTTTCTACACTTCTGGCTGTGTTTGTCATTCTAGAAATCTTCAGGCAGGTGAAGATGAATCTTTGGGGATTTCTCTGTTCTTTTACTGAAGAATTGGGATGGCTTTGTAGGAACTCCAGCTAATGATACTTCATTAAGGTAAACCCAATTGACTTTGCCTAAGTAGGGCTTCTCTTCATTCAAATTATACTGGTTACACTGTTTCATGATTCCTATTCCTTATGCTGTGTCTTCTTTCAAGTTCCTTACTTCTTCTCTCCCTGAGGCAACGTAGAAATTATACACTTTGCCTTACTACTAATGATTGCTAATTGAAGTTACGTGACTAAGCTAGTTGAAACTTTATGATGATTACCCACATTGTTCCACTTCACTTTTAATAAATACAACATTTTTTAAGAATCTGGTTGGTTATTTTCCTTCCCCTTAGGATCAACCACCATTTGCTTTTTGAAGACCCAAGTCCAATGTCTAAAATGTCTAAAAAAGCCTCTGTGCATGTATAGAGTGCCAGAGCAACTGGCATAACCCCAGTCCCTTTTAACATTCATGTTATAATGCAAAGGAAGCTAAGGTGCATAATCCATTATGTTCAGTGAGCCTGACATTCATGTAGGAATGCAAAGAACATCAGCCCTGAAATCTAGCAGCCCACCTAACCTTCCATTAGTAATGTCTACCTCAAACCCTGGCTGAGCTTACCCTATGACCCATAGTGAACACCCACTGCTACTGATGGTGTACATACAAATCTCTGTCATTGGCAGGCAGGGTTGCTTGTATATGTTGACAAGCATATGATATTGTGGTTAGTAGCTAAGCTTCTATTGTGCTTCGGATGACCAAAATGGGCAGATTGTTGAACTCAAAAGGAAGATGTTGAGTCCCTGCATAGCCTATGCCTTTTGTTCTTGCTTCCCTTTCCCATCATGGACAGGGCTCACACATTTGGACAGCTAGGGAGAAGCATAATTCTCTCTTTCCTTATACTGAACTACGGAGGTGTTCAGAGAACTTGGAAAACCTATAACAAATCCAGGGACAACCTGTACATGTGCCTCCAAGGAAACTGGAACAACATAATACATTCCATGTCCATACAGGGCATTAGCAATGATCCCAAGCAACTCAGATCTCTCATTTTACACTGGATCTGAGAATCTGATTTGGGACTTTTAGCCCACTTTCCTGCAAGTTCAATAGGGATTAAAAACAAAGGCAGGAAAAGAAAGTAGCAAACCAAGAAACGAGATAATAAACCAAGAGGAGTAATACTAAATGATAATACTGCACAGAGTAACAAAATCTCATTTTTACAAAAGCATAAGATACACCCAAACAAAAGCCGCAACAAACTAAAAGAAACTATGCACAGGAGGAGAATATCCAATGTGCATACAGAATGTTCCAGGTTCAATCTCCTGCATCAACCTTGATTTTCCAGTCTGTACCACTTTGGGGTGCCTGAGGCTCCAAGCCTCAGAGCAAAAGCCCTTTGGGTGTGTGATCGTGGCGCACAGCTCTTCTGCAAGGGTACCGAGAAAAGTTGAAAGGAAGGGCAAAATAAAAGGCAAATTCAGCCTCAGGCTCTCCTTGCTATGCTGAATGTTGTCCCCATCTCTGATGAGCTCAGATGGAGAGAGCAATTTTTCCAATCCACACCATGACTTTGATATAACGAAAGGTACACAATTAAGTGCTACATGTTCCATTTAATGTCTCTCACTTGGTTGGTAGTTTTCACCAGTTCCCTAAAAAATGTTTATCTTGGACTGAAACAAAGGGTGCTTCTGCACCTGCCGCGAAAAACAGATCTAAAAAGATCCATTTTTCAGCCATCCTTTCTTCTTGGAGGCCCCACGCGTCCGCACATGTATGGGGTGGCCGTGACAAGGCCAGATCGGGTGGCCGGATTGCATGGGTGCTGCACGGGAGCCGCAGCACCCAGGGCCGAAGGCAGCCAGATTCCCGCACTGCTGCGGCCCCCGGAGCCGCGGGACTGGAGCATGCAGCTGCCAGTTACTTTGTGTTTCCGGCAGCAAAGAGCATGCTGGGGAGGACAGAAGGAGGCAAACTGGCCTGCTTCCACCAGGACATCCAGCCTTCGCCTCTCCATGTGCGGAAGCGTCCTGCTTCCAAAATGGACTGAGACGAAGGGCCGGATGAAGACCTAATTTTTCAGGTCTTCCCAGAGGCCGGATCTTTCAGTGGCAAGACCTGATTAAGAACGGGTCTTGCCTGCCGATGTGTGGAAGCGCCGCCAAAAAGGGACCTGTGTAGAAAGTTTATATTTTGTCTGTACGTGTGTCTAATGTGTGTTTATATGTGGTTTAAGGGTCTGTGTGGAAACACCCAAACATAACACAGAACTGGGCCTTTTCCACATGGGCCACTAGTGCAGTTTATGAAGTTCTCAGGTGCCCCTCCCATACAGCCGGTGTGGGGTAGAGAAAACCCTGCTCCTCTTGGCACACTCTGTCCACATGGACAGAGCCACAGAGCAGGATAGAATGCCACAATGGCAACCTATCCCACTTCAACGGTAGACTTTAAAACAAGGTCTGCAAGTGGTTAGTAACTTGAGTCTGGAACATCTGACCACTTGTGGAAGGCACATAGCTTACTGTTCTGGTATATGAGTGGCCCATTTTGATAGCACAACAGGAAGTGCCACCAGAGTAGGTGTACCATCAAAAAAGGCACTCCTGGGAACTCCAAAGGTTGTAAACATTTCATTCCCAACCTTCAGAGATTGGACATTGGCCTTGAAGACCTAGGCCGAGCCCTGAGTGTCAGCAGTTAAGGCTGGCTGGTGCAGGCCACATGGTGTGTGGAAGTCCCTTAGGGTTTCTCCCGTACAGCGTGGGTTGGACTGCATAGCATAGGATAGTGTGCTATGGCATGGCCTCTGCCATGTGAAAACAGTCCTAGTTTCCACCATCTGTTCAAATATTACTTGAGAAGTATATCTCCATCCCTTTGAAAACTCGGGGAAGCTTAAATTACACCAGAAAACAACTATTTGTAGAGTTAACTCCAGATCTTTGGCAACCAAGCACTGACAGTACAAACTGCATCTTTGTTTCTGTCTTTCTTCTAAAATAGCACACAGGTACAAAAAAAAGGTAACACAAAGCCTTGTTGTGAGGATGAAAAGGAGAGAAGGGGGTGGAACAGAGCAGATAAGAGAAATCCACTGGCATCCTGGTTAACAGAATACAATCCAATGGATGCTGAGAAAATGGTTAAAATGCACTACAGCTGTGGAAGCAAAAGACTGTGATGAAGAGGCGGCACAACACAAGCTGTGAAGCCTAAACTCTGATAAGGTTCAGGAGAGACATGCCTGTGAATTTCACTGGAAGAGTAAATGGGATTCCCAAGCAATATCAAGTTTTAGATGGAAATGCAAAGAACCTAAGTTGCAATGGAAAGCTATTTCGTGGCCAGCATGGGAAAAGCCCCAGCCAGAACTCATTCACTGAGCTGCAACTGTTCCATCATCCTGTGGCTTTTAATGGAATTTAAATCTCCTTGGAGTTGAGACATTCAGGAAGGCATTAATTAAGTCACACTGTGTGATTTTGAAGGTGATGGTGTGGCAGCAATTGAGAAATTTGCAAGTCCTACTGGATCCGTAAGTTCTTTGAATCTAGACTACCAAAGCCAATGTCAAAAACCTACCTGTGAGCACAATGTTTCTGTCAGCAGTACCAGTTAGACGCATCTTACATCACAAGAAAATTGGTCCCCACAGCTGGTTTTCCCATTCCAATGTTGCCAGGGTGATTGTGTACAGCAGCAAGTACCCCAAGACACGTAAAGATTCCTGTTGAATTGTGGCAGTTAGGTGGATCTCTTTGAATCCAGTTTCACACTGGTATCTGGCACTGACATAGACACATTAGTCATGACACATGTTGGGTAAAGGACAGAAAAGTACACTTTGTTCTCCTGTACATAGCAAAACATGAGGCATTTCCGCACTGAATCGCGTTCCAGACGGAACGCGTTCAGGCGGAAAGCTTAAGCCAGCTTCGGGCGCTTTCCCCGTTCACACACAGACGCGCCAGAACGCGTGTAAACGCGTTCCGGAGCGTCTGTGTGCGAAAGGGGAAAGCGCCCGAAGCTGGCTTAGCCGGCAAACGCCGGCCAGGGGCGCGCAGACAGCCGCCGAGGCAGATCGACAATCAGCTGTTTGAAAAACAGCTGATTGTCAAAGCCGCGCGGCGTCGGAGGCGCGCCGGCAGCCGTTCGGGAGACAGAAGAAGCGCGAACGCTTCTTCTCCCGAACGGCTGCGGGCGGCTCGTCCGCGTTGGAACGCGTGTAGAGCACTTCGAAGTGCTCTACATTTCGAACGCGGAAAAGCCAGCTGCGGACACGTCGGAACGCAAGGCGCGCGCGGCCAATGCGGATGACGTGTCCACAGCTGGCTTTTTCGCGTTCCGTTTTCCCCCGTGCGAAAACGTCTATGGTATCTGTTGGTTACCCTTCTGCCCTATGGGCATTTATGATATCACAGGACACTGAGCTTTAATCTGTTCTCTATTGTGACAGAGTTCACCCAGAACCCGGGCCATCATCAGACTAGGATTTTTCCATTGTAATACCTCAGCTTTCAAATAATCTCCTTTTGATTTTACGCTGATTCCCAGCTGCTAATAGTTAAAACTCTAGTAGATTATTTTATTTTACATTGTGGAAGCCTTCTACTTGAATGGTTAGCCACTACATTTTTGCAAGAAAGAAAGAATATTTGGTCACTGAAGTGTTTTCAGATCTGTAACTCCCAACTTAGCGAGAAGGTTAGTGAAGTGGAGGCAGTCAGTGGGTACAGAGGGGTGAAGCATGAAAAATTAAAATAATTATATATGGCAGCACTACTCCCTGTGCTGCAATGGTGCTGTTATGGCAAGAAGTGATTTGCAAGAATTAAATAATAAAATATGATCATACGGCTGAATCAGTCCTCATTTGGTGGATTCCGGAAACAGTGAAGAGACAATTATACAAAGAAACATGTTTGAAAACCAAAGAACAAAAAGAGAGCAGCTTCTACCAGTTGAGACTGCTTTGGCAGTACAAAGGCAAACTCAGGAGGTGCCAATAATAGTGAAAGGCCACAGTGTGAATGAACACAACAATAAGGTTATACAGATACAGAAATTATCTGAGTGAATAATCCAGCCAAAGGTAAACATTTCTATCAAGCATCACATCTTTGCACATATGCTTGGAAGCAGCCTCACTGATGTCACTGGGATTTTCTCTTAGACCTATCCAGGGGTTTATTCTCACTGATCAGACCAGTATGGTATAACTGTACCACACTAGGCCAGTCAAGCTGAGATGTGGTGGGGGCCATTCACACTACAAGCACTAGAATAGTCCCATACCTGACCAGCAGAGCTTACAGTGTAAATGGCCAGCCTGAATCAGGAAAGCAGCATCCAAATTAGCATCCAGTACAAAGTCAGATGATACCATGGTGATTCAGATGCTGCAACGACTGTACAGCCACAAGCATAGAGGGCATGTCCCCTTGCCACATAGGACCCAGAAGAGGAGAAGTTCAGATGTTACAGGTCAGCCTGTGGCCTGCTTTTTGGCTGCCCCCAGGGAGGACTTAGGCACCTCTATATGAGCTGTGAGGGCACTCTCGTGAGGTTGGGCCTCCCTCCAAAGAGCACAGTGCACCCTAGATGGAATTAGCTCATTTTATACTTTTCCTGAGTAAGTATGCTTAGGACTAGGAAGCAAATATGTTTCCTTGCCATGCTTAATCTTCTGACTGAATCAGTGAAGCTTAAAATTGCTTCACTGTAATGGATTTTGCCCATTGAAGGCCAATTCCTATGTCAACACAACACAAGAAGCATCAGCAATCCTTCCTGTCATTATCTCTCAAGCTTTGCAGTGAAGTGGCTTCCATATATTGTTGGGGCAATATACTTTGCTTTCGCAACTCTAGATGATTCCAATAATTTTAGAGAATTATTAACTACAGGTTTCCTCACCCAGTGGGCAACTCACTACAATGCAGAGGCCATCTGCTGCTTCTCAAGTTGTTTTCAGTTGACTAATACTGTGCTCACTTCCTTCCTTGCCTAGATTTCTTTCTGTGCATAGGCTGCATCTAACAAACTTCTCCTATAGAGAATATGGAGAGAACGCTTTTGCGCTAATTGTATACCATATATTATATGGGCTGACTGCATACAAAACTGTTTTGCTTTATACACGCAAGGAGCAGAAACACCAGGAAGCCTTCCAGTACAAGGCATGAAAGGAAAGCTCAAACATATAATTGTTCATGGGGAAATACTGTTTTCACACTTGGTAATTTGTACAACACCATAAACCAACCTTCAATATATAAAAGACTTCTGTCCTCCTTTTCTATTGAAAAGGTTCCCAGGGCAGATTAAGGATCAATTAAAACCACAACACAAATTAGACATGTCTTCAGGCTTATTGTGCCCATCCATTCAGAGAGCTGATGCTAAAATTGCCACCTATCTTTCACAAGGCTTATTCTCCATTCATTTCTAAGCTCCGTTGAAGTAAGAGGCTGCCCTTAAAAGAAAGCTAATGACGGAATTAATTTAGTTAGCTTCTGGATTAGCATGGCTGGCCTTTAGAAGAGTTCCCTTCTAAACCATCATACCCATTGGCTCCATCTCTTCCTCCTACTTGCTCAAAAGCTGTTTCCATTTGCACCACCTTTGGAATGGGCCTCCAAAGATTCCAACATCCCCTCAGGCTTTTTGGCAGCATGCCTTTTTGTGCCACCAAAATGAGTCCCCTATCATATACCAGACCACAGAGGCATGCAGCCTTAACTCTAGAGCAGAAATAGCAAAACTAGGAATGTGGCACACTGCATTCACTCAAGCAAAAACTGCTTCTGAAGATCCAACACCTGCCAATCCTGGCTCTCCTCCATACCTTTGTATGACCCAAAAATAAATGTGTGTGTGATGTCACTATGCAGGCACATATGTGCATCCAGGCTCTCTGTTCCTGCATGATGATGTCATACACAGGCCCACCAATGAGTGCCACATCCCCACCCACAGAGGGAGCTAAAATGGTGGTGGATCTGCTTTAGTAGATGGGTGAGTTCCCTGCACTGCTTGGATATGACTCACCTCCTTATGAATCATGTAAAGGTGTTGAGGAGATCCCAGGATTATTAGATAAAGCACCTGAGTCGAAAACCAGTTCGTATGAGAAGGAAACTCAAAACGGAAAAAAGAAGCGGTAAATAGACAGTACTGGTATGTAATGTAACTACGTTACTTGCAGGTTTTCAAAAACAATTTGAGGATCATTTCAGTGTTTTATGAAATGTTAGTTTTATGAACTAACATATTGAATGTGTTTAATTTTGAACGAATTTTGCATTATGATTTTAAAAACAAAGTGTAGTTGTACAGTGAGTTTATATCCAAAACACAGAGGCAAGAATGACAAAACATCAATCCATCAATCAAATTTTAAAAATCAAAACCTTAGCCTATTGTTCTCTTCCTAAAGGCTTGCCACGGGTGGGGGCATTTAATGTTTTGATTATAAACTGCACTGAGACCTGTGGGTGAAAAGGGAGGAAATAAATACTGTAAAATATATTTTCTTTTGCCTGCTGCCAGTTATTCTAAGTCTTCTGTCCTAACCACATATAACATATTAGGCTGAGGGGCTTTCCACATATTGTAAAAACAGGAGGGATTCAGGTTTTCAGTTGGTTACAACATGCTTGTCCATGAAATTCAGCTTTCCCATACATTAGAGAGGATATTCTGTGCCACAGAAAGAATGGTCTGGGGAACACCAAACGTGTGGATTACAATACACAACTCATCTTAAAAAAAAACACTTCAAAGTAAATTTAAACAACTTATTGGACAAGTCAGGCAGCTGGGAAGGGCATGTCTTAAAAGAGCTGCTGAGCCAAATTCAAGGTGTTAACTTTAATGTATAAGGTCCTAAATGACTTGGGCCCCAAATCTCTGAAGGAACACCTTCCCCCATACAAACCTGTCCTTGCCTTAAGATCTGATTGTACCACCACCCTCAATAGTAAGATGGGTGGGCCCTCGAGACAGGGCCTTCTCACTAATGGCTCCCAGGCTGTGGAATAGTCTCCCCCTCGAGGGGCGTCAGGCTCCTTCACTGCAAACATTCAGAAAGGCAATGAAGATGCACCTCTTTGCTCTGGCTTTTGGCTAAACATGGTAAAGCTTCAGCCCAAAGCAGATATTATTGTTTTATTTTCTTTTAAATATATGTCTGTATTTTAACATGCCTGTTTTTAAATGCTATTACCTGCCCTGAGACCTTAGAGCATAGGGTGGGATAGAAATGTAAATAAAAATAAAAATAAAAAATGTCTGCCCCCATCAGAGAAGTGACATCCCAGTCAATATTGGCACTTAGAAAAGAGGGAGGAAGAGGATCAAGCCACCACCAGTGTGGTAGCTCAGTGAAGCATGTTAAGCAAGGAGATTTATCCCTCCCACACCCATAGCGGTGAAGCTTTCCCTTCGCCTTCAGGTGGTGCATTCACCAAGAGCTCTCCTGCTTGGTTTTCCTATACATCCAGATACACATAGGTTTTTCCCTGCAGTCTCAATCCGCATTTGCATTTAGAAAAAAGAGGGAGGTGAGGATGGCCAGTGTTGCCACCACTAGGGATGTGCACGAACGTATTTTTTACATTTGAATCCGATTCAAACTGAATATCCAAAAATCCAATTCAAATTGAATTTCAGAGATCCAGATTTTCGAAAATCCGATTCATATGAGGATGGACAAATGTCGATAAGAATCGTATCTGAAATACAAATTTGCAGAAATGTGTATTTATCCTGTACGCATCCTGTACGCATCCCGTTTTCATCCTGCATTATCTGCACAAATACTCCCCCCCCCCCAGATTCATATACAGTAGATACAAACCTACTCATTTGCATTATTTCAAAATCCGTATCACATTTTGGAAAATGTGATTCAAGTTTGAATGTTTAGATCAGAATTTTTGAAAATCCAATTCTACTTCGAATGTTGACATTTGATGGATTTGAATAGCATTCAGTTCAGTTTCACAGTTTTTATCATGAAAACTGTTTCTTTCAAAGGGGAAAAAAAGGGTATTTCCTGTTTTTGAAGCCCTTCAATATCAAACTCAAAAAAACAGATATTCTAAACGGTTTGCCATGAAACAAAGAGATGTTCGGTCGGATGGCGAACTGAACACAGATTCAGTCTGGGTGCCCCTGTACCCTCACAGTCATTCACATATTCTACATGAGGGACGCTCCAAGGGTAGGGATATGTCTGAATATTCGAAATATTTGTTATTCGTACAAATTCGGACATTCGTATAGAAATCGAACATCCAGACATTCGGATTTCCGAATTTGAATGAATACAAATATTTTGAGCTATTCATACGAATAATTCAGACTTTTGTATCTGTACAGGTACATACACATCTTGTGTGGATCTGTACAGGATGAAAATGGGATGCATATGGGATGAATATGTGTATGTACGAGATGCATATGTACCCATACAGATACAAATGTCTGGGAAAAAGCTGCAGTCTGGTGGGATGCCAATGTGCAAATGCTATGCTATCCAGGTACTTTCTGGGTGGCCACAACAAATCAGAACATCAGTCACCAAATCAGAACATTAAAGCATGTTCTAGTCGCTTGACTAAGCCCAGCTTGAAATATACTAAAACTACAATAATTATTTTCAATTGTCAGAAAAGAGGCCCAGAATGAAAAGAACACATCAGCAAAGCGGCCAGTAATTTTCTTTCCAAATTATCTGTCCCAAAGATGAATTTTATGAGTTATTTAACACTGAAAGAAAACAACTTGTCACGTTGCTGATGTATTCCTTCACTCTGAAAGTGGCCTGAAGCTGCATTACATCTTAAGTGTGACCCACAGCTATTGAGACTGTACAGTGGGATAGCCAAGTATATGTGTGGTCCTACAGAACAGGCACTGGTTCCCACCAGCTGTGCTTCACAGAGCTGAGGCAAGTGGACCAAGGCCTCAGATTGAAACAATAACCAAAATAACATATGAATATGGATGCCTTTAAGAGTCCACACATCCCAGGCTCCTTAGAGATTTAAAGCAACTTTAAACCGATTGTGGAAACTGGCTCATGACCAGTGCAGAGCTATAATGACGGAAGCAAATGGTTTGGCACTCACACTCACTTTGGACACAGTGTCAAATTCTGAACACTCTTCAAGGACAGTCTTATGTACAGCATGCTATCCTTGTCTAATTCACGATGGCAAGGTCCATCTTCATCAGGACAGGATGCAATTGTCAAACAAATTGGAGATGATAGTAAGCCACTTTTACTATCAATGTTACCTAAGCATCCAGCAGGAGCATCAAGTCAAAAGCCAGAGGCAGGGCAACACCACCCAAGGATGACTGAAACCCAAGTAAAGACTTCCCACTCATACCAACAAATATCTGCTTTGATAACGCAGAGCAGACATTCTATGGACTAGGTACAAACATCATACTTCCACACAGAACACTTTTGCTACCTTTCAGCCCACTAGATCCACTGCCACCACTGAAGATCTAGGCCAGTAATTGGATATTTTATAGCACCTGCTTAAATAGTATGGAAACCAAGTGTGCTAGGCATATATAGAGGGGAGGCAGGCAACAAAATTCCCCAGGGAGAAAGACTCTATGCATCCAGAAGACAATGTGTCACAATTCCACGCAGGTATGCACTAGCTGCATTCATAAGACACATTAAACACTGGGTTAAGACACTGCTTGTAAGTGACCATCTTCTTCCTGGGTCTGCAGTTTCCTTCCCCTTTTCAGGTCCTGGAGACCTGGAGGTTAAGCACTTTCTGGTGTACTCTTCAAGCCAGTGATCTCTGGCAGTGACTTGTTTTAACTGACCATGGTTCCAATATGGTGCATGGTGAGAGGCAGAAAAGTAAAACCCGGCACTTCCAATCTTATTCTCTTGACCATAGAACAGTGATGGCGAACCTTTTGAGCTCAGTGTGTCAAAATTCGCAAGAAAACCTAGCTTAACTCGGGTGCTGTGTCACATCTAGAAATATCCATAATTTTGTGATATTTGTAGCTCTAGTAAAAAAATATATTTTGATATGTGTATTTTATTAAAAGCAAAAACAAATAATTCTTTACATTTGCTAAATCTTCAATTTAAAGTTGGTATTTTGCACACTTCAAGAACAAGCAAGCACTACACACCCAGGTGTCAGGGTGACCATGTGTGTCACCGAAAAGGGCTTGGTGTGTCACCTGTGACACGCGTGTCATAGTTTGGCCATCACTGCCATAGAAGGGTATGGGAAAGAAGAAGCACAAGCCCAGGAGAATCCGTAACCTTAAACTGGACATTGTCCATTAGGACATTAAAAGGGGGTATCCTCCAATTGTCAGTGGGCTCCAGTTTCCATCAGTTCTGTAACTGGGTGAAATCCATGATGTCCATGGACTGATCCTGCACTAAAACTTAGCAAAGATTTGTTACCTTTACACACAAAGAACAGCAGGATTTGCTCAATATCTTCCTAGCTGAATGCCTGCCGTAAGCAGATCCCAAGGGAGGACCAGATATATTGCTAGTTCATAATGAATCTCAGCATCTTATGTTTGTTTTTGACTTATTACTGATCTTGCAGTTACAGGAAAGCAGACAGGCTTCCAAGGCTGATATATAGCCCAAACTATCTGCAGCTCAGCCCCAGAGAGAGAGAGAGAGAGAGAGAGATTTCCCATCCACAAATTGCACATGGTCAAGAACAAGTCTGACGGTTTGGTCCAGCAGTCTCATGCCTGCCCGGAGGATCAAACAGGAATATTTAGCTCTCAGTGAAAGGCTCCAAGTCTATTTCTGGCAAGCAATGGACAGGAGCTGCAACGTGTGGACAGCCAAAGACCAAGTAGCAGATGCTCACGCTATCATGCACTGCCTTCCACAATGTTTTCATCATACCAGAGGGGGCGGGAGCTTGACTTTCCAGTCTCCTTTTTGCAGGGGGGGGGGGAGAGAGAAGGAAAAGTGCATCACTGCTGCTGCATTTGTAATGTCGTGGAAGCTTGCACAATTTGTGCTAGCTGTGTGTACTGGCACGTCAGAAGCTCAGTAAACCCTGCAAAGCTATTTTAGAATATCTTTTTAAATGTTTTCATTAGCCGATTGCAAACTTCACTTCCAGGTTCCATATATTACTGACAAATGTCTCAGATGATTGCAGGTAGATACAAAAAAAGTCCGCTATTAACATTCTGCCACTGAAGGGGCATGGAAGATGATTCAAGTTACTGGATTTCTTTGGAATAACTATTACTAAAATGAACATTTGTCCACTAAGAACTTCAAATGAATATGTTCAAGACAGTTCTCTAAGTCTGGGGAAATGTACTTTGATTTCAAGAGAGAAAACAATAATTTGATGGAAGAAGAGGAGGGAGACAACCCAACATATAAACCTCAGAAAAATAAAAGATTATATATTCTGTATTTAATAATGTAGAAATTGGGAGGACCTTCCAGAGCCTGGGATCTGCCATGGAAAAGCCCCTCCCACATACCACCACCCCTCCTGCTTCTGATGGTTGTGCAACTACATCAGCTTTTCGTAAAAGCCCCTAATCAAAAAATTTAGTCGTCATGAAATAAAGGAACGGCTCTTATAAATAACTTGTTGAGGAGCCAAAAGATAGCGAGTCAATAAGGGTAAATGGAATCCAAGTAAGTCTAGGCTATATTTGGAATGGGACGGCGCTCACAATGCAAATGCCATACACTATCCGTATAGTTAATTTCCAGGGGATAGTGCAAAAAGCCCCCGTGTATAAAGTGATGTATGCTGGAACATTTGAGGTAAACAGATTAACTTGGTACAGTAGAATGAGGAGGACTTGGCTTTTGTATCCCACTTTTCTTACTCTTTGGGAACTAAAAGCAGCGGACAAACTTTTTGTTCTTCTCCACACAACAGTCCACCCTGTGAGGTAGGTGAGACCTCAGAAAGATTGCTATGACTAGCCCAAGGTCACCTAGTTGGCTTCATGTTGGAATGTGGACTCCAACCTGGAGATTACCAGATAAGAATCCAACAATCTAACCAGAAGACCAAACTGGCTCACAGTAATTGCAAACGGTTATAGAAATACAATATGAGGGTTCTCTCATCCTGACCACCCCCCTATTCTTATCTTCCAGGTACAGTGGGAAAAAAAAAACATGTATGAAGTGATGCATGGTGGATAATTTGGGACAAATTTGGTACAGTAATTGCAAATGGCTATAGAAATGCAACATGAGTTCCCCCATCCTACAGAACAAATAAATGAGATATCACTATTAAAAGATTTCCTACGGATAAGGAAATCAAAAATATCCCATTGATCAGATAAATTTATTACCACTAAACTATGCCCCCCCTTCTATAATTATGATTTACACAATCTTGTTTATCATTTATACAAATTCAGATATCAGCAAATAGAAGGACTGGGAAGCTACAGCGAACTATTTGTCAAAGACAGTTCTTTGATTATCCTACTGTACAATCTAATTTCTTAAATTACTTTCTGGGCCGTCTATCATAGGCCTCCTTAGGTATTAAAATCAATCCCCAGATACCTACCCAGCTCCTCTAAAATGAGGCAGATGGTGACTGGCACACAGTCATTACATGGTGGCACCATGTCTTTGAAATGCCTTCCTGGGGGAAGCTCTCTTGACACCACCTCTAATACAATGTCAGTGACAGATAAAAAAACTATCGGCTGAGCCCTTTAGCAATACAGTCCTATAAAAATTAAATAGAAAGACAACCACACTGTATTCAACATGATTTATGCCTGCAAGTCTGTATATCTGCTTTTTATGTGGACTTCTAGAAACGTTAAGGCTGTTTCTACACTTATCTCGCTTGGAGCGATCTAGGTAGTCTGCTTCCGCCTGTCTCAGTCCAAGCTCAATAGATGCCATCCACTTCATGAGGATGGTGAGGCACCTGTTCCAGCCCAACCCTGGCAACACTGTTGAGGCACTACAGCTCTTCTGCTCCACCCAACTGATGCCCTGCCCAAGGCATCACCCACTCCTACAAGCAAGTGGCCGAGGCCCCATCAATCATAAGTTGTGATTGGAGCACAAGTATGAGCTGATCAGGGCTGCTTTCAAAGGCAGCATGTCCATGTCCATGCCAGGTTTACGTTTGGAGGAAATGTGTAGGCTGCAAAGATGCGAGGTGGGAGCAGTGACATGTAGGCACCATGAAGCTTTGCTGTGTCTAGAACTCCCCCATTCTGCTTGTTCCAGTCCGAGTGTGGTGTGGACATTCCAAGGTCTAGAGCAGAACACGCAGTGTTGATACAGTTGTAGACCTCTTAAAAGACGTCTATAGCTAAACCAGGGTAGGGAGTCCTTGAAACAATTGTGGCATAGCAAGCCCTAGGCTTGTGAGGAAAAAGCATCATTGCAAGTAGCATGTTTTGTGAAAATAGGCCCCAGTTTTAATACTTTCCCAATTTTTTAAAAAGATATATGCTCTGTTTGTATTTATATGTGTGTGGAAATTTGAATACATACATAAATAAAATATGATAATCACTCATCTCCTTCTACCCATGATACAGGTAAGTCCTGGCTTAATGTACCAAGGCAGCAATCCAGTAGACTAAATCCAAAGAAATCAGGGTATGAACTGAAGAAAAAGTCTCCTTGCTATTGGTGGCTGACTGAACACATTCTCCTTCTTCAGTATCACCCCCTCTCCTCAGAGTAGCTAAATATGATGAGGAAATCCTTCAGACTGGGCACTTAGGATGTACGTACAATGAAACTTGGACAGTTGGGTAAGGAAACATGAATCCTCACTACTCAACATAAGTAGATGCTGCTTTGATGTCTAAACTGAAGCCTACATGAGTTGTACAGAAGGTGTGTGTATGTGTGTGTGCATATCTGTCCATCCATCCATCCATCCGTCTATCTATCATCTATCTCATTTATATACCACCCTTCTGTCCAGAAAGACTCTCAGAGCTGCTCATAATATGTAAACTTAGGCAAGTCTCTGCCTTCAGGCTTACAATCTAAAAAAGACATAACACATGAGGAAATGGAGGCTTGGAAAGGAAAGGAAAGGAAAGGAAAGGAAAGGAAAGGAAAGGAAAGGAAAGGAAAGGAAAGGGATCTGGGGTTTAATAGCAGTAGCTGCAGAGAGCAGCTAGCTGATGCAGCTGCTAGTTAATTAATTACTCAGTGCTGAATTAGTCAATGTTTGCATAAATGGTATTTTTTGACAATATGTGACAGGTATCATGTCTTATAGGTAGAATATACCAAGTGCTCTAAGTATAATGTTTGTATATGGATGAGAAATTGATTAAATTAGACTTGACCTTTTTGTACACGTTACTAGAAGACGCTGTTAGAAACGCAATCCAGACCTAATTGTTATTACTGTTCTGAAACTACAATGAAGCTGAAGGCAAGTTGTGATTCAGAAGCAAAGCTCGTGGTATTTATGAGATCTTTAAAATACATTTAATAGCCTTCAATACGCCCTCTAATTGCTGAGAACAGTGTTGCTGATGTCTTCAGAAACTTCTCTTACATGTTAACTCCTGCTGAATAATAAGTGTAAGGCACAAAGCTGAAATAAATGAAATGGCTTAGGAAAACCTGGCAACTCTGGTGTACCATACATGTTTACTCAGCTCAGTGGAACTTAACTCCCAAGTGTGCACAGGACTGCAGTCTCAGTTGAATTAACAGCACAGAAAAATCCTACAGCATTATATTAACACTTGAAGCCTGACATTCTGTCGCCATTTATTAATGTGTTTTCTCCACCTCTAAGTCTGACCCTTACTATTTGAATCCATGATTTTCATCCTTATTTTCCTATCATTTGTAGCAAGCATGTTTTTGTTTTTTTCTTTCTATGTGCCATCATTTTTCTGTTTGAGACTGTACTGATGTTCTAGCTAAAAACGACAACAAAAACCTTTATAAAGGCTGCTATCTTACCTGCGTTTGATATGCAAGTGCGCTCAGCTTCCACTGTCCTTAATGGTATCCCAAACACTGAACACTGGGTACTCTGTTTCAATGTGTGCACAGGCCAAATGTACAGGTGTTACCTTATCTTGGAAAGGACTTTCCCCCTTTCCAACAAAACGGCTAATCCTGTGGATTATCACTGCTACTACCCTTCTTACATTTCACAGCCATTTCTCAGCAGAGATTTTGAGGAGCAAAACACAGCTCCTACCCAGATAGGCATTTAAAATTAACAGCTGCTACTCCACAGTGCACCGGCTTAACCCATCCCAAAATGTTCAGAATGCTTCACAATGTGCCCCAGGCTAGAGCATTACAGTATTTCACATTCCAGCCAGAATATGAGAATATGAATACTGAGAATAAGGTACTGTGTTTCAGTTTAGAAGAGGTCAGAAGGGAGACATGAGTGGGAGAGAAAGAGAGAGAAAGTGTGTGTAAGCATGTTTAAACTGCAGCTACCGTAAGTTAAAGTAGCAGAAAAAATTCCTAAGACCTCTAACACTCAATACTATTTAGAACACTGCTAGAAATCTAGGTAGATCATTGAACAAAAATGTATTCTGCCAGTCAGATTCATATTTCACAGTCCCCCCCCCTTCAACATCAGAATTATCACTTGAATCAGAACGATATCATTAAAATAATGTGCTTTTGTAAAGGACACCTGTAATTGTCTAATATTTGGGGGAAAGAATAGGTTGCAGCAGTATCACGTCCAGGATTTTATTGGCCTGATGAAAAAGTCGCATCCTCAGTGAAATAAACTTAGCATGCGTCACCTGTACAGATATTCTTCTTCAGTGTTCATCGTCTTTCAACAGTCTTCTGTTCATACCTTAAATCAGTTCAACAAATATTGGTGAAAAATTGGAAATATGTTGATAATTGAATTATGGAAAATTATGATAAACAAATGTATCACATGTAAGCAGCATCAAATGGAAGATAACAACACTAATCAGTATTTTTGCCAGATATGGGAACCATGTATAGAGAGATTGTTAGCATAAACAAATACATGTACACTAGAAAAGAGTTTTCTGTTAAAGTGGCTATATGCCTAGATGGTAGCCATAATTAAGTCAACTTAATTGGTCTATCACAGGGGAGGGGGGGAGAGATGTATTGGTATATTTTGTGTTTATTTATTTGTTGTTGTTCTTACTTGAGGCATGTATATATGTATACAAGTTAAGTATGTTACTGTCTAATAAATATTTTGGAGGAAAATACAACCCTCCAGTTGCAGATGATTTAAACAGGACAATTTAAACAGGATTTCCCCACTAGTGCCTCCAAGCATCACTGTTGCATCTTTTAACAGACTGAGCACCATAATTGCACTTGTTTAGATGGAGGTCCCAATAACGCCACCTGGTCCTGTTGCATTGGGTCTTCTTCAGCCACTGTGGGCAAATGATGTAGACATGTACCCCATGTCCCCTTGACTCTTTCTCATAGTAAATGGCTAAAAAATCCAGCCATAGAGCGTTGACTAGATGGTCCAATGAGTAGTTAATGTCTCTTTATTAGAAGGTGTGGTTCCATCTTCATTTGAACATGTTGGATGCTGAAGGTTTGAACAACTACTGCCTTGTTACTCATCTTTTTTTGGGCAAGGTATATGAGAAGATTGTGTTGATGTAGCTACAGACATGTCTGGAAAAAAATGAATTATCTAGACACTTTTTGATCTGGCTTCAAGCACTGTAGTAGTACTGAGGCTGCCTCGGTTATCCTGCTGTATGACCTCTGCAATAGATTATCCTATTTAAAAATTATATACAGCCCTACCATCAAAATCTCAGGATGGTAAACGAACAGTCAAGAGATATAACACATATTTAAATAAACAAGAAAACACACAATAAAATAATCAAGTACAGGGCAGTAGGAAAAGAAAACTATTAAGAGGCAAAGACCTGGAACAGGAGGAGTGAAACCCTGCTTGTACTTCTGGTTCTCTCAGTACTTTCCTGTCAGCGTATTTTCCTGGAAATATCAGTGGAATGAGGAATTGGGGACACAGTTTTAAGGTGGTTCTGATCCCGTCTCACAGACAGATCCCAAAGAATACTCATGGGAAATTTTTAGGAGTTCCTTGTGGGGTCCTCCAGAGATCAGTCTTATAGGAAACTGCTGGGAAAGGCCATCGTGAGATTTGAGGTGAGATGAATCAATATGCTGATGACACTTAGTTCTGCATCACTGTTCCACCTGAGGCAGGTAAGGCACTGGTATCTGGAGGCAATGGCAGGCTGGATAGAGTCCAATTCATTGGAACTGAATCTAGACAAGATGGAGGTCATCTGAGTTTGTAAGTTAAGGAAGTAAAAAAGTATCAAATTCTGGAAATGGTTGCACTTCTGGAAAGGACAGGTCAAGAAATCCAGGCATACGCTGGAAACTTGTTTGTCACTTGATTTCTAGGTGGCAGCAGTAATAAGGACTATCTATCTTCAGCTTAGGTTAATCAGGAACCTAAAGCCTTTCTTTGACACCCACTTAGAGGTGTTCTAAGACTCATGAGCTTATAACACCAAAGTTGGGTTACTGCAATGTGCTTCACTTCAGTCTGCCAGGAATCAACCATGAACACTTTTCAGTGACTAGTGAAAACACTTTTGTTGACCCATGGCATTTGGTGACAACTTTGTCCTTTTCCCTCTTCTCCTATACTGATAGATTGCCTTTAATTCTTTCTCTTTCTTAAAATAGATTTAACTTTTTGAAAAATCTTATATGTTCACTGCCGTAAGAATTTGGTGTAGGGCGATAGAAAAATAAACAAATTGAAGTAGGCTTTGTATCAGATTTTTTTTTTATTTTAGTTTGTCCTGAAGCCTCTAAGTCAGTAATCGTGAACAGTTATGCAAAATCCTAACCTACTAAGAGTAGGTGTCACTAGGGATGGTGTTTGTTATTTAAAAAGAATGTGTGGGTGATACAGAAGGGGAGATTATCACACTGTGGAATCACATAAGTAAGGAGGGGAGCATACTTTGGAAAATGGATAGATTAATATAGCATAAATTAAATTAACAGAAAAGATATTTGACCAATATCATATCTGAATAAGTTTTGACATGCTATTAAGAAATAATCTACACATCTTAGCAAAACATAAAATATCTTGGCTGGAGATCAGCAGAGATGTTTAAGAAATAGGAAGGCAGTAAGATCATAGAAATGGTAGCAACTCAAGACAGGGGGATCTTTTTTCAACACAGGAGGTCTCTTCAAAAAAGTAATGACAAACCACTTTGCCAAGAAAACTGTAGGGGTGGGATCACATCATCAACAGAAGTCTAATCCAATTTAATGGGGTCTTTAGTTTTAACTAAGGCAGAAACCCTTTTTTTTCTATTGAAGAATGCACATTCTTGGGCATACTGTGACCTGTTCAGGGTCCCATGATGGTGATGGGAAGGTCTGAAGCAACACAGTCAAGGATTAGGATTAGTGTTAGGGAATCTACGGTCAAGGCTGGGCGATACACAGGGATTTCAGACAGCTAGGAAACCTTCTGTCTCCTGACGTACACAAACCCACATTAAGAGAGGTGCAAGTAACAAACATAATATCATATCATCATCATCGTCAATAATAATAATAATAATAATTAATAATAATAGCAGAAATAGAAGCAGCTATAGCAATAGTTCTGTTTCTTAATTCTTCTCCCTGTTTCTGTGTTTCCCATCTCTATTGCTTTCCTTTCCATGACACTTATATTCAATAAGACTGAATGGTGGAGCTATAGATTGTATAACCCCCTCCACAGGTACAGGCACATAATCACTACTGATATCTCTGATCTAAATATGAACAGGATTTCCATCTTAAATTTCCATGCAAAAAACATAGGGCTTTTTTTCATAGTGATCAATGCTTGTGTGTATTCCATGCTCACACAAAATCATACGAATGGAGATTGTACACTTTTATCCAAAGCTGAATCTGATTCAGTTTAGGTTTTGTCCACCCATGTGGATGTAACAAAGCCATTATTACTTAGTATTTTACCCTCTTGTTCCTGCTACTACCAGTTGTACTTTATTCATTCATCCATCCATTTGTGTATTTCTATTCTGCTTACTCCGTAATGACTCAAAAGTTTGCTATCAAGAGTCAATTTAAATGTTTTAAAAGAAGAACTCACAAATATTCATTAAAGAAAAACAACATATTTAATTTCATTATTATATATTTAGTATATGCTTTCCCCTGCATTTCCTTATTATAAATTTCAACATTTTGACTGCAAAAGTATTTAATAAAAGTATTTAACCTTGACTAAAGACAAAAATGGGTTGGACATACATGGCATTCATGTGTTGCCTTCAACAGTCTGGAAGAGTCTATTTGGGTTACCAGAAGAATAGGAGAAAACCAGAAGAAAACACAGACAAGTATTTTGCTCTGCTTGAATCCATTTTGGGGCATAATCATCAATGGAGGTTACTGGCAGCCATGGTATCAAACAATTCATTATTCTGCCATTATGTTGCTTGCAAATATTCTAGAAGCTTTTCAAAACCCATTTTTTTCTGCACTGGGGACACAAAGAGGTGGGGAAGGTCTCTGAACAACATACGTCTGTTAAAATGACGGAAAGCAAATAATACATAATTAATAAGAATAATCTTCCCTAAGAGTTCAGTTTTGTTCAGATGCAGAGCTGGCACACTAGTCAACTTCAGAATCTTGTACGCTGAACACAAATATTCCTATAGAGTTTTATGTAGATGGCACAGGTTACCATCTCTATTTCATTAAGTTGTCATGCATTAATCAATCAAATGTAACAGCACAGCAAACTAGTCAATGTAACTGCAAGCATTTCCAAATGTAAACAGCGACACAAGCCAAAGTCAGTGACACAGGCTCCTGCCTATTTTAAAGCTCTTGAATACTTCTTCTGCTGCCCAGCATTTCAAGACACCCTTGTCCACCCTCACTATCTGGAAAAACAAACAACAAAGAGTAGGGGAGCTCACAGCATGATGCCAAAATTCCAAATGTGTTCACTTCTGAGTTGTGCAGAATGTATAAGACCAGGGGCAAAAACAACTGGATTCAGCTCTATATGCAGTTATGAATCTCACAGTAGGATATTGGTTCACTTTCATGTATAGAATCTAGTTCTCAGAATGACAGTGAGGATAAAATTAATTTCTGTTTTGGGAGACTGTGTTTACACACCGAGTCTTTTGGGAATGGAAAAAGGGAAAAACAGAATAACATCTTGTAATGTAAAATGAATATCATTTGTTTCCAATTTTCCAGAAGTTATTTCTGGAGCCAGCATAAAGCATCAAACCTGTGTTACACACATTAGGCTTTAAAAGCACCATTTTTGGTCAGCTGTTCTCAGACAGCTAACAACATTTTACTGAGGAGACCAATGAACTGAATATTGTATAAAGATTTGTGTATTAAATCCCTCCATCTGCTTCTTCCACTGTAAGATTTCACACGTTTGTACAGAAAAATGGTAGACAGAGAGGTTTTTAATGATGCAGTCCTGCAAATAACTACTAACCAGTATTAAGCTGCAATCAATGGGTAGCTCTGGGGAAAATTTGAGACTGACGGGAGATATATACAATTTTTAAAAACCCACATACCACATCCTGAAGCTTCTGATCATGCACCCCTTCCCCAGACAGGTTATAATAACTCTCAGGGTGACTCACTGTTTGGGGTGGATTGGGCAGGAAGCTATAGAGATCCTATAATCACAGGAGCCTGGAAATGGCTGCTATTGCTGGCTGACCAGTCAGAGACATGGAATCCTGGGCTGGTGGTGGCCAGTCAGTAGCCAGGACATAAGGGTAAGATGGGGAAGAGGTAAAGGGTACATTCATTCAGTGCTTTTCGAGGTAGGATTTTAGGTGCTAATTCTTGAAACTTACAGTCTTTTAATGCATCTACAGATAGGATCATCCTAGGAAAACGGGCATCCAAAATAAGCCTTGTGTGATTGCACCCTTAGAAAGAGTAGTCAACTCCCATGTTTTTCTCCAACGCGCTATACCAAAACTAGAAATAATCCGATCTTTCGACAAATTCATTCTCTTATGACATCGTCAACTAGTAAGAAAGGTACAAAGGTTTAATCCTTTCTTTGAAATATAATGGCATATCCTAAAAATATAGATGCCTCCAGACATCAAGAAGAAATTGCAAGATCTTTTTCAGATTCCCCCAATTGTTTCTCACCAATCCTGCCAGATGGCAGGAGGCAATCCAGGGAAAATAATAGGTTCTTACTTTGTCTGCTGGCTCTTTGCATAATCACGGCTCTTCCAAAATACCTGTATATAAGTAAGCACCCCCTTCTTTTTGTTCTCCTCCCCCCCCCCCCGCCTAGCATATGGGTATTTTGCAAAAGCAACAATTATGTGAATAGGTGACAGACAGAGGTAAGTAAGTGACATCATAAGAGATCTAGAGTCATTGCTGGATTTTTTGTAATATTGCTATTTTGGGCTATCGCCTCCATATCCTGGCACTATTTTGGGACTGCCATGGATATGTGTGCCAACCCCAGGAGAGTCCCAGGAGAATCAGATTTTTAGCTACAACTGGAGGCACCTCAAGTGTCAAGTATGTATGACCCAAAAGTTCTTTTTTTCTTTTTTCTTTTTTACTTGGCTGTAAAAAAATTATCCAAAGCCTTTGAGTCACCGAGGCAGTAAATGTAGGTGACATCCCCACTCCACTAAGTTATGTAGAGTACAGCTCAACAGAAACCTCTCCTGGGAAACCCTGGCTGGGCCAAGAACACCATCAAAACATTGAACAGCCTCTGAGGTTTCTACAGAAGAACCTTCAAAGCAGAGACAGATCAGCCTGAACATCTTCCCAGCACTGCAGGTGCATTTACATGCAACAAAAAAAGCAGTTTAAAAGAGGGCTTAGAGGCAGCGGCATGTGGCAATTAAGTGTTCCCATCCCATCTCGAATTTCAAAGTGCATTCCCTGGGGGTTTGATGTGGTTTGGAAGTGGGATGGAAGGACCACCAAGATACTTTGGCGCTACCTTATTTTTTCTCTTTCGCCGTGCGTGAAAGCAGCCTTACTGCATCTTCCTCATTGACCAAGATGTCCAACTTCAGTGGCAAAGTTACAGGATCTCATTTCCAAGGCAAGATACAACAGAGTACTGATAACGGCAAGCAGATATTGCCGGAGGCGAGCTTCACCGTTAGATACAAATTTAGGATGCTAACTGTGTTCCACTGAATTTCATGGCAGATCTCCCATTTATTTCAGTACCTTTGGACAGCGTCTTCGGTGTGTCAGCACTTTGTTTACAAGGGAGGGGAAAGAGATCTTTGCAGCAGAAGATCCAGGACCATCTCTCCCCGCCCTCTTTGATTATAGTGTAATTGTGGGATGTTGAAAATAGGATCAAAGTAACACACACACACATATACCACAGAGGAGGCTGTTTAACCCTTTCTTTCCCTGTCGTTTTTCACCCAAACAACTAGGCATTCATGTGTGTATCTATTTTCCCATGTTTCTACCTTAAACATAGGGTTTACGCACATACACACACAGAATAAATTGCATTTCAAGAAGGAAAATCCTAACATTCATCTCCCATATCATATTCTGCAGTCAAGTACTATTAATATTAACAATGACAACAACAACAACAATATCAGCAGCGGATTGGGGCCAAGACCTTCTTAGCATCAAAATGGACTGCTATATATCATTCTCTCTTCCAGCCACACTTTTGAAAAATGCACACAGCAAGTGGGGAAGGCCAAGAGGAGGACAAGCAACCGGTCAAAAGCCAAAATGATGGGGGTCCAAAACCCTAAAAAGCCACAAAGTTCCCCGGATGAGCTTGGACAAATCATACTTCCTTGTGGCGTTATCCTGAACATTTTGTTTGCTTACAGGTAACAAGAGTCAGTCCTCATACTAAGTGTCCTTATACTATAACTGCAGTCCTCTGAACATGTTATGCATGATCAACCCCTTGGATTGGTCAGGAAACAATCACCGCATATATCCTGGAATAATTTACTTAACGGAGCCCTTAGAGATAAGGGGAAGGAGGTGGCACTCGGCCCAAAGAATTTCAATGCCAAAGGCAAAGATTTCACATGCCAGTCTTACTGCAGTCCACATCTGTGCACCAGGGGTTAGAGGAACCCCCCTTGCGGACTGCAGCCCATGGTCAAAAGCAACCTGCGCTTTCTGCTCTGCCGTCCTTAACGCTCTCCTACACCCACCCATTCCCATTTATGGATGGAGGACCACTATGGGAGGCCCTGTGAGTCAGGTGAATCAGGTATTGGGATGCTGGTGTTCTTCCCTGCCTTCTTTGCAAAGATACATGATGCACAGTCCAGTCCAGTCCATAAATCTGGACCAGGACAGATTCTGTGCATGTCGGTGCATTCCAAAGGGGGACAGAAGCAAGGAGAGGGGTGCCCTTGGCACAGCTCTTGCCTTCAGGGTGGATTCCTGTGGTTGTTCTCCAGTGAGACGTGGGCAGCCACGGTGAAGGAGGGGGGGGGAGGGGGAAATGTGCAGCCATCACTGCAGTGATAGGGAGACTGTGAATAAACTGAGGCAGAAAGGGGGAAGGGAAGCCCATCAGCGGGAGGTTCAGGTGCTCCTCAGAAACCCCACCAAGGATCAGACAGGTGTGGAACATCCCCACGCCTTTCCCCTCCCTACTACCTGTCTTCAGGTCCATCCATTCGCTCCCCCTCTGCCAAACCCCCTCCTAACCCCCCCCCCCGCACGCAGCAGGCGCCGAGCTAAGGGCCCCCCTGGAGACGGGAAGCGACGGCACGTCTCCACAAACCACGCACCCTTCCAGAAACCATCCCGCGGAGGGGGGGAGGCCGGCGAACACGCACCCCCTGGGTTCGCCTTCCTCCTCCTCCTCCTCCTCCTCCTGCCGATCGCGAAGCAGGAGGGAAAACGCTTGGCGTGCGAAGGACCTGATCGCGCAACAACAACACCCCGCCACACACACACGCACACGCACACACACCCCACAGAGAGACACACAAGCGAAGCATCCGCCTGCCACTGCCCGGTCCATTCCGTTTTGCCAGCCGCCCATCCTACGCAGCCTCGCTTCCCCCAACGCGGAGCTGCTCCCCGGGCAAGGCTACGGCGCCCACTGCGCGCCTCCCGTCTATGGCCGGGCAGAAGGCCCTTCTCGGCGGAGAAGAGCATCCTAGAGGCGGCGGCGGCGGTCGGGCTGACTGATGCTCGCTTGCCCCCACCCCACCCCGAGGCGCGAAGCCGCAGACTCCCGCAGCGGCGGCCCCAACCGCGGCCCTTACCGACAGTCCTGGACCCGATGCAGCCCATCCCTCCGGCCGACGGGGCTCCCTCCGCGAGGGGGGGCGGCGGCGGCGAACGGGGAAGCGGCGGCGGCGGCCCCCACAGCAGCAGCAGCAGCAGCAGCGGCCGCCGCCTCAGCACCGAGGCAGGAGACGAGCGAGAACGGGGTCCGCGCTCCGGAGCCGCGTTCCCGTCACGGCGAGGGCCGTGGGCGGCCCGCTGGGGGCCCGAGTGGGCTGCTCATCACCGCGCTCAGGTGCGACCGAGGGAGCGAGCGGGCGCCCAGCCCAGCCCAGCCCAGCCTTCGAGGGAGGCAGGCGAGATGCTCGCTTGTCGAGCAGCCACAGAGCCGCCCGCGCCTCCCGCTCGCCTCGGCTGGTTGCTGGAGGAAGGAGATGCCCCCGGGCGGGCGGGCGGGCGGGCGCACCAGCGGAGGGGGCCAAGCGGGCGGGGAGGCCGAGATTGGGTACGCAGCGCCCCAGCCTGGCGCGGCGCTGCCATTGGCTGAGGAGGAACCGCGGCTGGGCTGGGGAAGGAGGCGGCGGGGGAGCGAGCGAGCGAGCGAGGCGCCGCCGTCGTGGGATGCTCCGACCGAGGCGGGCGGGCACACGCCCACCCACGCACCGTGTGTTAGCCGGAGCGCTGCAAAGCGTGGACCGTTTGCCCTGACACGGGGAAGCGGTGCTGAACACCCCGCACACACACTGCTCACGGGGGCCATTTTGAGGCGCCACGTTCAGAAGGGATGGATAAAAGACGGAGGGGGGGGGGCGGCGGAAGGGTTAATGGTCACGTCTGCCAAGAGACAGGGGGGGGGCGAGCGAGAAGCCCAAGCCTGGGAAAATGCCAGCTGGAAATCAGCCTTAGCGCCGCCAGGTGAGCACGGCGTACGACGCCACGCACAAGGAGCCCTTAGGCGCGCAGCACTTTCCGGGAAGGACGAAACAGCCAGTGTTGTGCACCGAGGTTCAAGGAAGCGGGAAGCGGCCGCGACGGCACGGCACGGCACGGCACGGCGTGAAGCCCGAAGGCAGGAGACGGAAATAGCGGCAGCGGAGGAGGAGGAGGAGGAGGATGCGAAAGGTCGCGTTCAGGGCAGCGACTGCGGCCCCCTTTCGCCCGTGGCCGCCGCGGGCAGAGCCTAGACGGCACGCGACGGGAGGGACGGGGACACGCGCGCGCGCTCCCGCCTGGCTGGCTGGCAGCCGCCCACACCTTGCCGCCGCCGCAAGCCGCTGGCCCCGAGGAGCCCCCTGGCGTTGGCCACGACGGGAGTTGCCTCGGGGCCCGCACGACGACGGCCGCGGCGCCTCGCTCGCGTTGCGGGTGCGGACGGGGAAGGCGGAGAATAGGGGGCGCAGGGAGCGGAGGCGAACGCAAGAGAAACGGGGAGCCTGGGAGGCGACAGCAGCTGGAGCAGGAGAAAGGAACGCGTCGAGGGCGCCCGTGGGGGGCGCAAACGGCTTGACACACTGCCTCCCCCCCCCGCCACAGCCCTGATCGACCACGAACAGAGGAAAAACGGGGGGTCTGGGAAACCATTGGGATCAGGGGCCACAGAAGTGTCGGTGAGCTTTATCAGAAAGGTCAGGAGAACATAAGAACATAAGAGAGGCCCTGCTGGATCAGGCCACAGCCCATCTAGTCCAGCATCCTGTCGCACACAGTGGCCCGCCAAATGCTCATGGGCATCTCAAGCAGAGACAAGGACAAACCTTGAATCCCACAAATGGCATTAAAAGCATCCTGTCACATTGAAACACGAGCAAATCTGTGGAAACAAGGACTTTGTTTGCAGGCCAAATCCCACTGCAGTCCTGTGTGCCTGCGGCGCCCCTTCACACGTTTCTGGAGGTTTGGCTCCCACGCTGCTCCCGTGGCAGAACTGCCAATGAGGTGCTGTGGGCATAATCTGAGGGAAACATCTTCTTAAATGAACTCTGGCAAACTCCAGTCTATCAGGTCAAGGCCATCATGCGTGCGGGGAATTGCACCTCGTGCCATGGGATGAACGTGACAATCAGGCACAGAATCAATGTTTTGCTATGTGCCGCTAAGCGGACACCACAGGATCTGGTTGTTGCTGGTAGCACCAAGTTGTGTTTGGTTGCTGGTTGTCTATGGGTATTTTTTCACCACGCTCCTTTAATCCGGATCTAAGAAGATCTGGATCTAAGGAATGGGTACTTCCCTTAATCCGGAGTGTGTTTCCATGGCTGCTCTAGCACCCAGTGGCAATGGGTGCTAGCCTGCCTGCTGTGGAAACACCAGAGCACCCATTTGCAAATTGGGATCTACCCACAAGGGGTCTGCCTATCACCCCAGGTGTTCTGGGGGAGAGAGGGTGCAGTCTCCGAAGTTGCCTTTGGAGATTAGCAAAGGCTCCGAAGTCCCTCCGAAGTCATTCCAGTTACCTTTGGAGATTAGCACAGGCTCTGCAGAAAAACCCCTTTGGAGCCTTTGCTAATCTCCAAAGGCAACTTCGGAATGACTTGGGAGGGACTTTGGAGTTTTGATTTTGGGGCACCCCCAAGGGGTGCCACCTCCCCCAAGCCGCCTCTAGACCCCATTGCCCAATTGCCATGGAAACGGGCTCCCTATAAGCTGGAGTTTATGGCTGAAGACCCCATTGTAGACCCCATGTACACAAAATCTGGATTATAGGTCCTGAAGGACCCATCTGATCCAGATTTCCCTAGCTGTGGTGGAAACAGATGTGTCCCTAATAGGGTCCATAGTGGAAATGGGGTCATCCGGCTCTCTGCCAAATGGGTCCTTAATGGGTGCTAAAATGGGTACTTACTGTCAGTGGAAAAACATCCTATATGGACACTTCAGTGCAGTTTTCTTGGCAGAGATGCAGAAATGGTTTGCCGTTGCCTGCTTTTGAGAGAGGTTTGAGATCGAACTAGCAACCAGCAGTTTGCTTACCCCTGCAGCTACAGCCAGTTTCTGGGCTACGTATTTACCATACTTTCAGTAGCAAGCCTTAAGTTAGTCTTATGTTAAAGAGTTAAGGAATATCCTACAGGAAAACCCTTGGCAAGGGACAAAATCCTTCTTCACTGGGCAATTTCTCACTTCCCTTCCCATCCACTGGACAGGAAAGGAGTGTAATCACCCAATGTTAACTAGCACCTGCACTTGTGAGCTCTAGTTAACTACAACTGTCTTCAGTCGTGCCGTAGCTCCTCTTCTGGGTGCTGCCATTTTTGGGGGTGGCATCCTATGCAACTGGGCATGCATCAGCACCATCGCTATGACAACACTGATCCATCTATGGTCATCCGAAGTGCCAGCGCGGAGCACCAGAAGAGGTACAAATGGCCACTGCCTGAACATGCCGCGTAAGTGATTGGGTGACGTTAGTAAAGGTGTGGAGCACAATTTTGTGCTCCACGCCTAGTGCATAATTAGGGAGCTTCTGGGATGCTCTTCCTCAGAAGTTGCCTAATTATGCACTACAGGCTGCAGTGCAAATAGGCCCACTGACAGCAGTGTGTGAAACTGCTTGTGCCCGATGGCAGGATGAGCATAGCAATCAGACAAGGTTTGCTCCTTCTGCAATCTCTGGTCATTGCACTGTCAGCCTGACTTGCTCCTGGTGGTGAAAAAGAGGCATAGGCCTTGTGTCTCTAAAATGTGCTTCATGCACTGGTCTCAGTGGAAACCCCTGACAGTGGCTCTGCTTATCTGCCTATCCCCTGTGACTCTGTATTTATGCAAATATATATTCATACCTCTCACTAAAGCGCCCAGTGTTTTTATATAAATAACATAATCTCTCTCTTTTTTTAAGAATCCATTTCCTTACCTCTTGGAATCTATGCTGCTCAAACAATTAAGGGAACACTTAAATCACACACCGGATCTCAATGAATGATAGACTGAAGTTCAAGATCTTTACTGGCATAAATTGTGTAATTTGTTGAGAACAAAATGACATATCAGTGGTCAGTGGAAACCAAAATCGTCAACAAATTAAAGGCTGGATTCCAGATGACCATCCACTTTGCTTGAATTTCATCATGGCAGTTCATAATATGACTCTGTAGTGTGTATGGTCCCAGTATGCCTGTGTGCATTCCTGACAAACTCTGGTCATGCTCCTGATGTATCCTGGGGAATCTCCTTGCAGACTTGAACCAAGGCATCAGTGGATGTATTGATACATAATTTCCCAGAGAGTCTCAATTGGATTCAAGTCTGGGGAATGTGAAGGCCAGTCAATGGCATCAAAGTCCTCATCATCCAGGGGCTGCTTGCACACTCCTGAACCAGGAGAAGTCCATGGCGACTGCTCCAGTGTAAGGTCTGACAATGGCTCTGAGGATTTCATCCCCATACCTAACAGCAGTTGGGACCGTTGGCAATCACATGGAGGTTGGCGCGACCCTCCAAGAATATGCCTTCCTAGACTGTCACTGACCCACCACCAAACTGGTTGTGCAGGATGACGTTGCAAGCAGCACAACATGAACCATGGTATCTCCAGACTCCTTCACATCTATCACATATGCCCAGTGTGAACCTGCTCTCATCTGTGAAGAGCATGGAGTACCAATGATGGACCTGCCAATTCTGGCATAGTCTGGTGATTTCTGACAGATACCTGTCCTGATGCTAGGTTGATACCCTTCTTTGGCCCTGTCCAGTTTTCCTGGTGCAATGGCGCGAGTCTTGGAATATCCTCCGTGTTCTTGAGACTGTACAGGGAGGCACATCAAACCTTCTTGCAATGGCATGTATGGATAGGCCATCCTGATGGAACTGGACTACCTGTGCAACCTAAATAGGCTGCTACCAGTATTAATAAGGAGACTAGCAAAAAGCAAAACTAGAGAAGAATGACCGCTAAGGAGAGAGTATTGTCTGTGTCCACCACCTGCAAAACCATTCCTTATATGGAACTTGTCTTGCTGTTGCTCCTCCATTGCTCCTGTTGTCCCTTCCATTTGCACCAAAGCAGGTGAAACCAATTCACAATTGCTTATGGTTCCCAACAGGACATATGGCTGTCCCTGAAGTTTAAGTTACTTGAGTTATACTATCTGTGATGCTCAAGTGTTCCCTTAATTTTTTTGAGCAGTCGATCAAAACTAAAGGCAACAAATAAATCAGTTCCTGCTGGTTTAGAGCAGGAATAGCTAACGTGGGGCCCTTCCAGCGTTGCTAGGCTACAGTGTTCGTCATTCCGCCCACTGGACATGTATCCGAGGTTGTCAGAAGTGAGTGAGCAACGTCTGCAGAGCACTACCTTGATTTCTCTAGTCTAGGGTACAACAGAGGTGATATTCTTGCTGAGACAGGATAGTTCCACTCTGGAGAGCAAAGCACGTGACTAAACCCATTTGCACAGAAGACAAATTCCCAAGGAGGATTTAACTCCGCATCTCCTTAACTCCATGGTTTCCTGTGAAACAGGATTTTGAGAAACATTGTTCTGAAAGAGCATCCATGCACCAGGGCTCCCTCTTGTGGTCTAGAACCATAATACTAGTTAAAATTTATCACTAAGGCTTAAAGATGCTGAAGCCAAATGAAAGACAATCCCAGACTGGGGAGGGGGGGGGTTTCCCCTGACCTCCCTTAATCCACATCTAAAGAATGGGTCTTTTGCACATTTCTTTTCTGGAGTTGAGAACCTGTAGCCTTTCAGATGCTCTGGGACTCCACTGGTCATTAGCTAATGCAGCAAGGTTGATAGGAGGATCTGATGAACTTCCACTGGGCCAGATAACAATCTCATTCCTGTTTAATACGCTCATGTGTTCAAAACAAAACAAAAGGATAATATAACTAGGGATGTTTGCGAATATTTGTAAAATTCAAAATTCAGCCGAATTTGGACGTTTGAATTTCAATCGAATGTTGGCACATTTGAATTCAAATAGAATGTTTTGATACATTTGTGTCTGCATCCGGACTTACCTCAAAGCAACACAGCTTTCTCCTGCCCGCAGCAGTGGTGCAGCATCCAACTGAAGGCTGTGAAGTGAAAAGCTGCTGATCAATCAGCATCTTTTTACTTCGCTTCTTTGGGGACATGCTGCCCCCCCCCTGTGGGCAATGGCGCGTCCCATCTGTCCGAAGGGAAGTTGTTTCACTGGGATAGCCCAGCTTCCGATCACGCTATCGGGATGACTGGTAGTGACTGTACTGTCCCTGTGTGGCTTCTGATTGTCGAGTCTGACTGACGGACAGCAAGTTCATAGGGAGAGCAAAGTATATCACAAGTCTGGACACAGCCTGTATGAAGCTTCGTATAGATGGGATTTGTATGCTATCGTATGAGGTGCGTTTGGGATTTGGATGGGACTAAATATTCGTATAGAATACAAATCCTACCACGTTTGAAGGGGATCTATTCAAACGAATACAAATTTTCTTGCATTTGATTCGATGCAAAGTGAATACAAAAAAACACAACATTTGTGCATATTCCTAAATATAACCATCACATTTTTTTAAAAAAATCTGGACCCTGAGGCTTCCTGTTTCATCAATTGTCCATTCAAAATGGCAGTCCTGTTCACACAGCAGATTGATGGTACCTCCATCACAATAGTGTAGTTGAGGGGGAGTAATCCCCTCCCAATGCAGACACTGTCACTGTCACTAACTAGTTCATTTCGTCTGTTTTTATGCTGATTTTTATCATGAACCACCCTGAAACCTTCAGGTTAAGGGTGTGGTGTCATGGATGGATGGATGGATGGATGGATCCTCTACTTCTTAAGATGCAGGGATTAGGCTATTACCTTGCTTGTGGATAAGTTAATAGACTGGGTGTTGTTGAGTCAATTTATTTTCCTTTTATTTAATGAATTTATCTGCCACCCTTCACCAAAAGTTCCCAGAGTGGGTCACAATAACATATTTAAAAATGCAGCACAACCAACCAACCACCCTCTCTCCCTAGCAGGACAGCAGCTATTTAAGGAAGCTATTTAAATATCAAAAACCTGGGTGAAAAAAGATGTTTAACCAAGGGCTGAAAGCCATACAATTTATGCCACTGACACTTCAAGAGAGAAGCTATTCTAGAGTCTCAAGGCCAACACAGAAAAGGTGATCCTATGTGTTCCTATACCTTGCACCTCTGAAAGAGAAGGAACTACAAGAGGGCCCTCTCCTTGAGATCTCAGTACATTCATTGATGACTGTACACAGAGGAACTTAAACAAACTTAACTGCTATCTAAAAATGTCCACATGAACTAATTTCACACCATAAAACTGATTGTTGTCTACAGAATTTGATAGTCCTGTGCAAAACCTTTCATAACAAGGGATTTTTTAATCCGATACAAGAAAGTCAATGTAAAATGCATTAGATCAGCCTGGAACATAAAGGAAGAATGAAATATTTTCATGGTAAAAGAACAGCATAGCAAGGCATGAAAGATGGTGTCAACAGCAATAGCAGTGCAGCAAGATGCAATGGCTTTATTAAATACCCCACAAAGCCTTTCTCGGGTGGGTTTCTTAGCCAGTTTGGTGTTGTGGTTAGAGAGCCGGACTCTTATCGAGGAATAACGGGTTTGACTTCACTCTTCTCCACAAAGCCAGCTGGGTGACCTTGGGCTAGTCACAGCTCTCTATTGAGCTCTCAGAGACCCACCCACCTCACGGGGTGTTCTGTTGTGGAAAGAAGAACAGAAAGCTTTCTCAACCGCTTTGAGACCCCTTAAATGGGTGAGAAAAGCAGGGTAGAAAAGCCAACTCTTCTTCTTCTGAGTAAAATCTGATGTAGGAAATCTACAGAAAAGTGCATTTCATCATGTTGATTAAAGTTGGTAAGACAGAGCAAGGTGGATTAACTTTGTAGGGAAGAAGCAGCACTTAGCCATTTTGCTAGCTGAGCTCTTAGCACAAATGCTGAGTGACCAGTCTGCAGTCACAGGGATGCATTACATACATGCTGCTCTTATGTGAACTTGGTTTGAACTGTTCCCACTTACGCATAGTTACGGCAAGAGCCCATCTGCGTCCTGTAAAGCAGCTGAGCTAATAGTCTAGCAGTGAATACTTTTAATGCTGCCGGAATGCATTCCCTGCCTTTTGTGTGGAACAATCTTAAATCTGCCAAAGTTCTTATGTGAACTCACAGTACTACATAGTCCATATGTACTTTCTGCATCCCTGAATGCTGAAACACTACACTCAAAAATTTAAAACTCCTTAGCTGTGAGTAGGGATGCGCAAGTATATTCGTAGAATTTGAAAATTGTATGATTTTGTGCGAATTTCAACACTCGCAGTTGAATTGAAAGAGCCCTAGGCCTACATTCACACTCAAATTGAATGGGTCTGGCCTTTGTTGAAGCTTCATCGAAGCTTTAATGAAGGCCAGATCTGCCCATCCATGACCTACCCTCCCACTAGCTGCATCTCCTTCCTCCCAATGCATCTGTGGCTGCATCCTCCGCCACTATTCACACATTCCTCTGAGGCCCAAATTCGCCTTCTAGAGGTGCATGCGTACTTCTGGAAGGCCTAGTTAGGCCTTGGAGGAGCCTGGGAATGGTGGTGGCAGGGGAGGGGGGGGCAAGGTAAAGCAGGGAGGGGAGGGAGGGGGAGGAGTGGTGGGATTCCCTTCACATGTGAACATGTGACGTTTTCCAGTGCCAGAGTTCCTGGACATTAAGAGACAGAAGCAACCACCCTGACCTTTCTCCTTCCCCCAATTTGTCTCCACCTTTCCTTTAAAAAACAAAAAGTGAGTTTTGCACCTATGTTACACTTGTACCTATGTATCGATCTGTTATAATTTTTTTTAAGAGGAGGAAGGGGGGGGATGCTACTGTTCACCCACCCCTGCTTAGAGAATTCATACCAGCATGTTCCTCACAGTGCCTAAAAACCTGCAGAACTGCACAATTCTGGAGATTTATGTTATATTTTTTAAAAATGGAGGGAGAGGGGGCATAACATCATTCTACATGTCCTCCATCCAACGTTCTGGCCAGCAAGTGGTTTAAAATGTTTTGTAGGGTTACAATGAGAATTGTGAAATTACACAGTTGTGCAGTTCTGGGCAAATTGAACAACTGTGAGATGCAGAGATCTATGTTATTATTATAATAATAAAGATAAAGAGAGAAGGCATGCCACTGTTCAACCCCTCCACCATCTAGGGGATTCATGGGTGTTTTCCCACTAGCACTAAGTACCCATTGAAGCACCCATTAAGAACCCATTTGGCTGAGAGCCGGATGACCCCATTTCCACTACGGACCCCATTAGGGATGCATCTTTTTCACCATAGCTAGGGAAATTCAGATCATATGGGTCCTTCAGAACCTATAATCTGAATTTGTGTAGACCCCTTTGAGTCTTCAGCCTTCAACTCTGGATTGTAGGGAGCCTGTTTCCACTACAATTCGGCAATGGGGTCTACAGGAGGCTCAGGGGGGCAGGCACCCATGGAAGGTGCCCCAAACCCAAGACTTCGGAGTCCCTCCGAAGCCAGCTCCGAAATCCCTCTGAAGTTGCCTTTGGAGATTAGCAAAGGTTCTGCAGGAAAACCCCTTGTGAGAGCCGGCTCCAAAGTTCCTCCAAAGGCTCCTCAGAAAAACTCCTTGTGAGAGCGATGCCACTGTGAAGTGCTCTGGAGGCTCTCCAAAGTTAGCGGTGGAGCCTTTGCTAATCTCTGAAGTTGCCTTTGGAGGGACTTTGGAATCGGCTCTCACAAGGGGTTTTTCTGCGGAGCCTTTGCTAATCTCCGAAGGCAACATTGGAGATTGCACCCCCTCTCCCCCAAAACACCTGGGGTGACAGGGGGTAGAATCGGATTTGCAAATGGGTGCTCTGGTGCTTCCACAGCAGGCAGGCTAGCACCCATTGCTATTGGGTGCTAGACCACCCATGGAAACATACTGGGTACTTTCCTTAATCCGGATCTACTAGCTCCAGATTAAGGTAAGTACCCATTCCTTAGATCCGGATTGAAGGAGCTCAGTGGAAAAACACTCCATGTCAGCATGTTCCCTGCAACACTTAAGAATGTATAGAATCACGGAGTTGCAAATGTCTGTGTTGTTAGTGACATTTTAAAGGTGAGGATTTCCAATGCCAGTTGTTCTAGGCATTCAGTAACAACACCCCTGCCTTTCTCATTGCCCCATTTCTCTTCCACCTCTCCTTCTTTTTAAAGAAAAGCTTTTGTGCAATTACATTCTTCTGCATGATCTGCCACTGTGGGGAGCCATTCCTACAATTTCCCCTTCCTTTTAAAGGAAAAAAAAAAGGCTAATTTAGTACAATTGCATTCTTCTGCATCATTTGCTGTTTCAGGCTGTTGGTGGCCAGGGTTCCCATGCATACAACTTTGCAGCCTTTTTCTCTGATTTGTACCCCCTGGGCACTTCCACAAGTCTCCTTTTGGGGTTTCCCTTGAATGTGTGCAAGAGCAGACTTGTGAACATGCAAAAATCTATGATTCAATTAAAGGAAATAAGAAGGAGGAAGGTAGGGTATGTCCCTTCCTTAGCTGCTCCTGTCTAAAGTGTCTGTGATTGCAGACTTGCACACTTGTTAAAATCTCAGGTGTAATAAAAACATGGGTGAAGGCAAGTGGTGACACAGTACAAAGAGGAAATGAGGGTCAGGCATTGGCCGGAAAGGGAAAGGGAGACTCTCCCTCTGCCCACCCAGGAAAGTTTAGTACAACCCCCAATAATTCTCTTGTGTGTTCACAATCTGAAATTGGAACCAGACTATAGCACAGAAATGCCCTCAATACTGGGATAATCTAAATGTTGAGCATATTGTATTGGGAAGAGAATAATACACAGAAAAAAATGAAAGGACATTTTGGGGGTTCCAGGGATTGCCTCAGACAATCTTAAATATCAAGTGTGACCACAGCCTGGTTGGAACATGCCAAGTTCAATAACAGATGAAAGGAAAACAAACTGGAATTTAACACAGAGAAAAATGCTATTGAGCAGTTCAGGCAGTGAAGGAAGAACTAGATAGTCTGCCTCTGAATTATTTGCTTAACCCATACTACAAAGCCAATTAGTTTTATATTTAATATGTCTTAGCTGATTCTAATTCAACTATAACATTTTCTGTGACTAATTTTTGTCTAGCAATGTGCAAGGTATTCCTTTAGCTTTCTAAGGGACTTTAGTGTAGTTTGCGTTTAGCTTTTGTTGTTTTAGGAGGGTGGTCTTTATTGTTTGCTTTCAATATTTGCAAGGTTTGCTTCTTAGAGATATCCACTCAGAAGAAAACTGACGCCGACAAAATGTCTACCTAGAACAGCTTATTATCTGGAGAAGGTGGGGCCCATATGACACAGAATGAGACCAAAACTAGTGTTAAATAGATGTCAAAGGCCCTTTCCATGCATGCCGCCAAAAACCCGATTCAAATGGATCCTCGGAGGCCCTGCTCATCTGCACACGCATGGGGTGGCCGCGGCAAGGCCGGATCAGGCAGCTGGATTGCCCGGGTGCTGCGTGGAAGCTGCAGCACCCAGGACTGAAGGCAGCCGGATTCCCTCGCCGCCGATGCCGCCCCCAGAGCCGTGGGACTAGAGCAAACAGCTGCCGGTCACTGCGTGTTTCTGGTGGCACACAGCATGTGGGGGAAGGGCAGAAAGAAGCAGACCGGCCTCCTTCTGCCCTTCCAAACATGGCGGCTGCCGGGAATCCGGCTCTTCCTCTGCCTGTGAGCGGAAGTATTCTGCTTCTGCACATATCCAGGGGAAGGACAGATGTAAGACCTGATTTTTCACATCTTACATTTGTGACGGCTTTCGGCGGCAAGACTGGTTTTAAAAACCAGTCTTGTGCCGAAGCGCCACTAAAAACAGACCCAGATCCGGCCTCCGGAGCGGAAGATAAGTTTATATGTGTGTCACATGTGTCCTTAATGTGTGTCTAATTGTGGTTTGACTGGCTGTGCGGAAACACCCAAACTCAGCAGCCAATTGAATTGTATGTGCTCTGGTCAGCTGGCTGCTAGGCCGTTGCAGAAAGTTAGTGGTAGCTTCTGAAGAGAAGGTCATTGTCAAATTGCACAGAGTAAATGTGTGATTAGTAGGGCCTTGTGCAATCACCCCTTTTAAAAAATGTCTCTTCTGTAGATACATTAAAACACCGACATTCAGACAGTGAAACATACAAACTTATCCCATGCTTCTACACATTGTTCTTCCTCCATTTTGAAATCTGGCAACAGTTTTCTGATAACAACCTTCCTCTGTGCTTATGAAGGTCCCCACCTCAGTGTGTTATTATTTTTCATATGAGGAAGGGACAGCTATTCCCAGGCTTTAGGAGAGGGTAAGGTGATATTGGGGATGCTATGTCCGTCCTTACAGCCTCAAATTAGCACAGAGGGCATCTTATTGTTTCTGATCACACCGTATGATGACATAGGCTTCCTATGATATTATTTTTTGACAAGAACTCTTTCACATTACTACTTGGCAATATGAAAAATGGCATTGCTTCCACCCACCCCCAAAAAAAGGGAGAGTCATACAGAAGTTGCACAATATTTTGTTTAAATGCTGTGCAGCTGAATGTGTCACCATCTCTTACTTGCACAAATGAAAGAGAGGACAAAGGAGAATACCACACAGATGGGTCACATCCTTCTGATGGAAAAGTTCCTGTTGTGATGGAATAATTCTGAAAGTGGTCATAGTCATGCTCCTATCTTCCCTTGTAGGGATGTGGACAAATGTTGTTTTTTATTCAAGCCCTATTGAATAGAATGCAAGAAAATTTGTAGTTGTTTGAATAGATCCCCTTTGAATGTGGTAGGATTGAAACTGGATACGAATCTTCAATCCCATACAAATCTTCATATGAATGTATCAGAACTTTAGATTCAAATTCAAATGTCAATCTTCTAATATGCTAACATTCGATTCGACTTCTAATGTCCAAATTCGGCTGAATTTTGAATGTTATGCTTGCTTTTAGCTAGCATAAGCCCCTTACAAGTGCTGAAGCCTCCAAGTACTGTAGATATATTTGCAGGACACATTTGTGCTGCAAGTAGTTAGAGAACCATCTCAGAGATTCATTCCAGCAGTCAAAAGGAATCATTGATGTTATTGGCTCTTTGTTAATTCTCTTCATGTCTTTGTTTTTCCAAAACCAATGGGAGTACAGATTCACCAGGAATGCGTGAAATCTAAAGCCATTACATCATGCAGTGAAGCCTCCAGGAATACAGCCAACCAGAGCTGGAAATCTTGTGCTGTGAAGATAAGGAACACCTGATTTTCTGGTGAAATGTTTCCTTTGGGATTTTGCAGCATGCTGAATATTACAAATAAATTGTACTCGCTGATTTCAAGTTATATAAGCTTAACAAAACCTCTTCTTCTGCAGTTATACTGGAGATATGTAAGGTTGCAAAGGCCAAGATCCATTTTATCTTTTGGAGCAGTGTTTTTGCATTTGTGTTTGTACTGGGTAAAATGAGCCAGATATGTCTGTCCTGTAGCCATCTATTCATGCTGTTACTAAACTGGTTTATCTGCACAGCTGTACAATTTCACATAACTGGTTGCAAAGCAAATCTGATGAATATACCAAAAAGAAACAAATACTTCACTAAACAATGTGTTCATGCCAATTACGACATAGTCAAGCATAACTGAGATCTGAAGCCTATAAAAATCAATGTTGTGTCCCAAACCAAGAAAGGAACCTTATAGATTCCTCAAAAATTAATACATACAATTTACATCTAAAGAGGCACAAATAAGAAGACGTTCACTAACTTTAATTAATGCAGAAATATTAAAGCTTTTAAATCATGTGGTGATCTGAATGGGCAGAAGAAACTGGAGGTTACTCCTGCCGCAAAGGTGTATGCTGAGATCACCTCTGTATTTAAAGTGCTTTAATATCATTAGGGAAAGTTTTCTTCAAAACTTGGCTCAAGGACATTAAACTATTATTTGTGCAAACATATAATCTGCAAGAAAAACAGAAGGAAAATAAGAGTGCGAGCAGTATGCATATATGAGACAGACAGAGCGATTTATTTTCTTTATTTTATAGCCAACTTAATACGAAGGCTGTGGTCATACCTAAGGTTTAATCCAGCTTCAGTCCTCTTTCAGAGTGAAAGAACACATCAGCAAAGTGACCAGTAATTTTCTTTCCACATTGTCTATGCCATAGGTGAAATGACCTTTATTGATTAGTCATTTGACCATAACAAGTTTCAAGTGTACAAAGGATAAAATAATGAAACATACAAGGATAAAATTAAATATGTATGTATGTATGTATGTATGTATGTATGTATGTATGTATGTATGTATGTATGTATGTATGTATGTATGTATGTATGTAACTCAAGTCAGGCAGCCTTAACAAAAAACAAAGCTGCCCTATATGTCACCTGCACATTCTCTACCTGCAGAACGTATGCCACCTTATGATATGCATTCCAATGGGATACATTTTATTAAAGGGGGCCCAAACAAGATGTTCTTATTAAAGAATACAAGGGACAGGTACATAAGAACATAAAATAAGCCCTGCTGAATCAGGCCACAGCCCATCTAGTCCAGTGTCCCATTGCACACCGTGGCCCACCAAATGCTCATGGGCATCTCAAGCAGAAACAAAGACAAACCTTTTCCTGCTCTTGAATCCCAGCAAATGGCCTTAGAAGCTTCCTGCTCCCCCCCACACACAGCCTGAAAGATGTACCTAGGCATTCATTCTAGTAGCCATTGATACATCTGTCATCCATAAATTTGTCTAACCCTACCTTAAACCATCTAGGCTGGTAGCTGTTACCACCTCTTCCGGCAGCAAATTCCACAAATCGATGACCCTCTGGGTGAAGAAATACTTCCCCTTGTCGGATCCGAATCCCCTCCTCATTCTCTACTAAGATATGAGAAAGATCTTCAACCATGGCTGCACCACAGATACACAATCTTTCTTCATAAAGATCCCTGATGGTATCTGCAGCACTTCACCATGGAGTCAATAAGTTTGAAACGTGCATAAGTAAATTGTTGCCCTAACTGATGGGGCATTTTGTAAACTAAATATTTTTCAAGTTGGAAAATAGATTTCGTCTGTGCTAGCCATTTTAGTGAATTTTCTGAGTTATTTAACACTGAAAGAAGACAGCTTGTATTCTCTCACTCTGAAAGTGGACTGAAGCTGGATTAAACCTTAAGAGTGACCACAGCCAAAGTAATGAGAAGAGAAATCTAGGGTACAAACTTCAGGCACCAAACACATTGACCAGCAGGGGGCTATAGACAGTTGCACTATTTTTAGAGTGAAATATGGCTTTTGATCCAATTGACTTGTGTTTGCAAGGAGGTAGAGTTAGTGACTTTAAATTCCTAGACACGCCCTTTCCGGGTATTGTATAGATAAGAGCAGGAGGCATGCTACCAGAAAGGGAGCAGTGAAGTTGAAGAAAATATTTACTGATAGGCAATAAACTATTGTTGTCTACAATGATTTCCTTATCATTTTAAGATATAAATCTGCTTGCATTCTTGGAAATATTTGTCACTGGGACCTTTTTCTACCCATTAGATTCTGTATTTTTTTCCAGATTTCTCATCATTTAGAAGTGCATCTCAGTTAAAACTGGACTGCAGCAGTGCATCCATGAAAATGCCCCCCCACCTCCCCCCAAAAAAGGTTTTCTTGAAAAGTATGAATTACGTGTTTCCACTGTTCACACAAGCTTACAGCATCTGTATGTATCACTCATTCAGAGACACAACATATACATTCCTCTAATGATGAGTTGCTCTGCTGTATCTTTGCATTAGAAGGAATGACTGAATGATCCATCTGAAATAGCAAAGGGGCAGAATAGCTGCTCTTTGGCTGCAATCCCACGGAATTAAAAAGCGGAATTAAAAAATTAAACAAATTAAACAAATTAAAAAGCGGAATTAACAAAAAACGGAGGCGAATGCACATTCTGCCTATTTCCATTGTTTTTTGCTAATTCCGCTTTACAGGGAGTGTGGCGGCAGCGGCAGCGGCTGAAAGGGGGGCTGTTGGGGGGCTGGCAGGCAAGCAGGGCTCTCTCGCTCGCTGCCTGGTATTCTTCCTCCCATGCCCCAGGAGTGTTGTGGTGGCAGCAGCAGCCGAAAGGGCGAGCAACTGGGAGGGCAAGCAAGGCAGCGGCGCAGCAAGGCGGCAGTGGTTGAAAGGGCAAACAGCCAAGCAGGGCAGGCAGGTGGGCGGGTGAACAGGCGAGGTGGAGGTGGCCAGAAGAAGAAGAGGAAGAGGAGGAGGAGGAGGAAGAGTTGGCTCTTTCACCCTGCTTTTCTCACCCATTTAAGGGGAAGGAAAGCGGCTGACAAAGCTTCTATTCTCCCCACAACAGAACACCCTGTGAAGTAGGTGGGGCTGTGAGAGCTCAGAAGAGAGTTGTGACTAGCCCAAGGTCACCCAGCTGGCTTCTTGGAGGAGGGTGGAATCCAGATAAGAGTACGGCTCCCTAACCACTAGACAACTAGGGCTAGCGGGCAGGATACTGTTCCCAAAGGAAAAATAAAGCATTTTAGCAACAAAAATGGGAGCAACAGTTGTTTAAACAAGGGTTTTTTAAATGAGTTTTTACTCCTCTGAAAGTGCGGGAAGCCAATTTCTAATACGGACAAAGAATTATCAAACCGTTTTCAATACGCAATAAAACCCTAGTGGGAATGTGGTCCTTGAGGCTAAGACAAAGCCTTATCACATATTTAGGTACATTCAAGACAGATTGGCCCTTTCTGCACTGACTGATGACCTGGATTAAGGAACCTCTAAATCTGGATGACTAGCCTGCTGATTGTCCCCTGGTCTGGCTTTGTCTGCACTAGATGGAGTCAGACCTGGATTAAGGAGGCCTTTAATCCAGATCTGTTGTAGAGCCATTTAATCAGGTCTACAAGTGGCCCAAAGGCCTTGTTCTGAATCATGGGAGGCATGCAGATAGCTTGTCTCTGTTTTCCAGAAATATTGGGGTGCTTTTTAGCAACACATCATAGTGTGCCACCGAAAAGCACCGTCAAGCTCTGAGGCTAGGAACTGTCTTTCTGAACTGGCTTTCAGAGGGAAGTGGGGGCAGCTGTGAGGCTTGCGTGAGTTTTGCAGCTGCAGGGAGGCATAGGCCGAATCAACTCTGTCAGAGACGGCATTGATCCAGCTGATGCTTCCACATAATCTAGATCAGTAGGGCTGGTTATCTCAGAGCCACTGATCTGGATTAACACAAGGTAAGTGCAGAAAAGGTCCCAGTCTCCTCTATGACTTGATCATAATTCCTTCCCTATCTCTCTGTAAGTAGCACAGTAGATACCAGAAATCATCTTCCTATAAGCACAGTTTCAAAACTACACCCATGGCAACGAGCATATAGTGGGTGGTTCCCTCACATAAGCCAAGTGGCTCACAGAATCTACCCTTTCTCCACCACAAGTTTCAATTCAGTATTGGCTAATGTTGTGTACAGCAAGGATGGTTGTGCAAAACGCCATTTTACATGGTCTCCTAAGCATTCAAAGCAGTCACACGTCTCTTAGGTGTGTGGTGAGTTTGTGACGTGGAGTACCTAGCAAACCTGGCCTTGCTCACTTTGCACGTGGTTGCCCCTTTTTACTTTTTTTGGAGCCTGGAGGTGGTGAAGTAACCTGTTGTTGCATCAGGTCACATGACCTGACATGATTTGGGGTCTGCTGAAGCTACCCCCAGTCCCTGCCAAGCTTCTAAACACAGAAATATATAAATACCATATACTGTACAGGTACCTCACAGACCTGAAATTATGTCAGGCTATATGACTGAGAAGAGGATGGAGGGCTTCCGATTAGGTATGTGCACAAGTGTTCTAAACATTCAAAATTCAATCAAATTCGATTGAATGTGGACATTTGAATTAGAATAGAATGTCTTCACATTCGAATTTAAACATTCAAACGAATTTTGAATGTTCCAAAACATTTGTTTGAATCATTTGAATAATTCGAAAGCACAGATACGTATGTATTACATGTGTATCTGTATGAATCTCATATGTATCTGTATGAATTTAAGCAGAAAGTACAGGATGAAAACAGGATGCATATGGGATAAAATGGAATTCGTACAAAATGCATACAGATACTCATAACACAAATGTTGTCGACATTCATATCTTCAGATTTGGATCTACCATTCGAATGAATACTTTTTAATGTATTTGATTCAAATCAGATTTTGTTGCATTCGGATACCAAACAGTCAAACTGAATCAAATGTTTAGACATTCAATGCGACGCAAATCCAAATGCAAAAAACCCACATTCATGCACATCCCTACTTGTGATGCTTGATTCCTGTTATAATAGCCAGAAGAAAGTACGGCACAGACAGGTTCTATCAAGAGAAGGGGGGATAGTTGTATTCAATGTATCTCCCTTTTTGATCTATCTTTCAAAATTCAGGGCTCAGTCCAGACTTGACTAATTGGATGGTACTATTGTTAAATGCAAGATCAATTCAGAATGAGACATCTATTGCTCTTGATTTGATTATGGCTGAATGGGCTGATCTGGTCTGTATTACTGAGATCTGGGCAGATGAACTGGGAAGACCTTGGTGCTCACAGATTGTCCTCCAGGCTATTCAATACAACAACAACTAGATTAGTGGGACAGGGCGGGGGCATTGCCCTAGTTTGCAAAGGATTCATCTCACTCGCCAAACACCCTTTCCCCTCCACAGCAGGGGTTGAGAATATGTTACTGCTTCCCAGCAGGGGGGACAGAATAGAGACCCTGTTAGCATATTGTTCACCTTGTTGCTCAGTGGCATTCCTATCTGAACTTGTTGAGGCTACCTTGGAGGTAGTCTTGCTAAACCCAGCTCTGGTTGTGTTTGAGGGTGGTGGTGGTGGAGTCCTCAATTGGGCCACTCAACTGCAGTGGCCCAGTTCAGGACTTTATGCCTTTGGCTTTTATGGAGCCCTTGGTGGCTGTCCCAGTACATCCTCAGACTGACTTATAGTGTCTAGACTTGAAGGGTTGATTGGGTTCCCATTGATAGATGGTCTCAGTTAGGGGTGTGTACAAATGCATTTTTGACATTCAATTTGTAATGAATCGGATGTTTGAAAATCTATATTCATAGGAATAGATCACATTTGAATGTGATAAAAATCTATTCATATATATTTGTACAAATATTTGATATGTATCAGATACAGATTGGATAGGTACCCAGTATGATTGAATATGTATCTGATATATATCCAATATATATCTGTAACATATTTGTGCTCTGGAAATGTCAAATCTGACCTGAATCTACTTTTAATCCAATGTCGATCCTTGTCAAATGCAGTCTGGATCCATTGCAGATGTGACTGGTGTTCCATTTTTCCGCACCCCCGATCTAACAAATGTCTGAACTATTCGTACGAATGTTCAGAGATATTTGTATTCGTATTAATGTTAGTATACAAATATCGTAGCATTCAATTTGTGTACGAATCTCCAAATTCGTCCAAATTCATACGAATAATGAATGTTATATTTATGCACACCCCTAGTCTCAGTGAGTCCATTGGCACAGACGAACCATTTCCTGGTGAGACTTGGACTTATGGTGCTACTTCCTTAACCTGTGGGTGGTAGTCCTTTGGTTATGTTTCCACCTAGGAGATCTATTGATTCTTCTCAGTTCCTGAATCCTGTAGGGGAATTCCCAAATGACTTACACACTGCTCTGGCTGAGGGTCTTGCCACAAGGCCTCCTGACACGACTGTATCAATAATCTGGTCAGAAGTTTAAAAAGCAAGTAGCTGAAATCTCTAAATCAATCTGATAAGTCATAATTCAGATCATGATAGCGCATCTATCAAGGGCTATGTTGGCAGCAAAGTGGCAATACTTAACTAATGTGAGCCAGTTTGGTCTAGTAGTTAAGGAGCCGGACTCTTATCTGGGAACATTGGGTTTGATTCCACACTGCTCCACAAAGCCAGCTAGGTGACCTTGGGCTAGTCACAGCTCTCTTCTGAGCTCTCACAGCCCCACCTATTTCAGAGGGTGTCTGGTGTGGGGAGAAGAATAGAAAGCTTTGTCAGCCGCTTTGAGTCCCCTTAAATGAATGAGAAAATGAGATAGAAAAGCCAACTCTTCTTCTTCTCCTCCTCCTCCTCCTCCTCCTCCTCCTCCTCCTCCTCCTCCTCCTCCATTGGATCCCCAAATAGCCATTTGGATGGTTGATCTTTTTGGAGTGGTGAGGAACTTAGGGTGCTTCCACACAGGCCCTTTAACACCCATTAAGGACACTTTTGGAAGCACGCGACCGCACATGCATTGCTGTTTGACACACTTCCAGTGAGATGTGTCCACACAGCAACGCCGTTTTCAAACCGGTTTTCATCGGTGCGTCCACATTTGCGGGGTCTATTAGACACACTTCTGGTAGGTGCGTCCGCACGCTGCAAGTGTGCCTAGCCAGGGCCCTCCCCCGGCCCGCCATGATTGGCTCCCTGGAGCCAAGCATGGTGAGCAGGGGGACCTGACTGCCACGGCTCGCCCTCACCCCAGAAGAGGCGGCTCGCTGCTTCTGGAGCCAGGGCGAGCTTCCCTAAAGCCCACCCTAGCCCACCCTGGGGGGAGCACAACAAATCCCCTCCTTACCTTGTCAGTGTCGGCCTGTTTCTGAGGGTCGGTGCCCAGGCTGCAGCGCGCCTGCGTCCTGCATGGCTCCTGAGTGGCCGGGGCTGCTACTGGCAGCCCTTGCCCTTAGGAGGCATTCTGCGCAGGCGCACCGTCTAATCAGGGCAACGCCTGGGGAACCAATCATGGTGGGCCGGGGGAGGGCCCTGGGCCACGGATGGGAGACGGGTGCTGTGCATCCACACAGCACCCGCCTCCAATCCGGATTCACGCCGCGTGTGCAGAGGCACGGGGCGAGGGGTAGATCCGCATCTCTTAGATGCGGATCTACCCTGTAAATCCGGATCTCCCAGGGATCCGGATTTAGTAAAACCGGTTCCTCTGGGAGCCGGTTTTACTAAAACCGGGTGCAGGAGATCCGGATTTCTTTGCCCCTGTGCGGAAGCAGCCTTTGTTTCTTTGCCTTCTCCTACTTTCCCAAGCCAGCTGTGACAAGTTTGCTAAGCGCTTTGCGGATAAAATTTCTCAGATTTGTTCAAAATTGGATGACACTTTGGACAGCAGTTCTACTGAGGACCCAAGATTATCACCTGGCCAGGTCTATCTGGATCAGTACATACTGATGATGCAGGCAAGCTGCTAGTGGCGATGCAAGTTTTCACTTGTTCATTGGATCCTTGCCCTTCTTCGTATGACCCCTTGGATTTGGGGAGTGATCAATGCTTCTTTCCATTAGGGCTTAAAGATTCTGTAGTGCATCACCTTCTGAAGACACCCTTCTTGGATCTGGGGTTG
>MTQE01000390.1:848825-880591 GCA_014337955.1 Aspidoscelis marmoratus
TACACGAAATCCAGATTATAGGTCCTGAAGGACCCGTATGATCCGGATTTTCCTAGCTGTGGTGGAAACAGATGGGGGTCCGTAGTGGAAATGGGGTCATCTGGCTCTCAGCCAAATGGGTCCTTAATGGGTGCCAGTGGGAAAACACCCTGTAAGGAGCCCAGGGAGAGAATTAAAAATCCTTTTGCGCAAGTGTGTGTGTTTGTGTGTGTGTGTGTTAATCCATCTCCCTCTGAGCAGGAGCAAAACCACAAAAGGGGGATTGCCCCAAGACCAAGAACCACGGCTGCCATCTACACGTATGAAACTCGACGGATCTATTCCGGGAACGGCCCCGGTGTCCTTTCACGTCGATTTTCCCGCTAGAGATCTCCACCGATCCTGGTCTTTCGAAGGGTGCCGGCCACATTTAGGCACGCTATGCATGTCCCAGGCCGCAACGGTGGGCATCCTGAACAGAAACCTCGCCGGGTCAACGCCAACCGCGGGCCTTTTGCGGCGTGGTGCAACGCCCGACCTTCCTCGCCGTCTTGCAGAGGAAACTCTGACTCAGACGACGGGCTCGCCTCGCCTCGCCGCCGTCGCAGCTGGCTCAGGCGGGGAGGGGGAGGGAGGGGGAGAGGGAGAGGGAGGGGGCGGGCGGTTGGGAAGGAGGCCAAGGCAGACCCTGACTCATCAAGAGCGGCTTCTTTGGGCCTGGGGGCTCCAAAGGAAATGAAGTCATTCCTAGAGGGAGAGGGACGGGGGGGGGGTCTGCTGGAGGCAAAGGCAAGCATAGTGGCGGCTTGCGGGGGAAGAGAAGTGCGGGGAGGCCAGCGGAGTTTGCAGGGAGCCGCCACCAGCCCAGCCGTCGCGGGGCCCCCAGCCAAGGACGAGGTGAGGGCCGTGTCAAGAGAGGGAAACGGGGAAATCAGACCCCGAAGCCTGGGCCGGAAAGCAGCGTTAGCTAACCACCCAAGCGCGCCTTTTCCCGCGAAGCGTCAGTAACACTGGGCACGTCGGGCGCGCCCCGAGGAACTCCGTCGGGGCTGCGATCCCGAGCCGACGTCCTGCGCCTCGGACGCCGTTGCAGACCCGCCGGGGGTCTAGAAGGGAAGTGGCAGCCCCAGGGGACTCTGTCTCAGCAACCCCCGAGGCTCTGACAGACGGCGACCCCCATTGCCTCGCCACGCAAACGAGGAGACCCCCCCACCCCCCACACACTGATCGATTCTTGCTCTCATATAGGGGTGGCTGGGGCATCATAATGTGCAGCAGCAGCGGCATCGGGGCCCTGGAAGGCAGCAGCGATGCCATCCAGGGGTGGGTGGGTGGGTAGGGAGAAAGAGACTGGCCTCGAGGCAGACTTTTTGGAGGAGCCGTGCCTCCCCTCGTTGCCACATTCCCCGATGAGTGAGCTCAGCTGTTCGCCCTCGGAGCAGCCTCTCTCCTTTTATGGTCAAACAGCTTGTGTAGGGCGAGGCTCGGTCCCCCCCCCCTTCCTTCCTTCCTTCTTCTTCAACATCCTACACACACAGAGAGGCGGGGGGAAGTGCGATCGGCGAAGTATTGGGGCGCCGGGCGGCGGTTCCTCTTTCTCCCGCCCCTGCAGAGCAACTTCGACGGCAGCCCCCACGTCCGCTCAGAAAGTTGCGCCCAGCCCAGCCAGCCCAGCCCAGCCCAGGCGAGCAGCAGCAGGCAGCAGAGAGCCAGGGAGAGCCCTCCTGGCCGCGGGGAGGAGGAGGAGGAGGAGTCGCAGCAGGGCGCGCGAGCCGTCCGTCCGTCCGTCCGTCCATCCGCCCGTCCACACTTAGGTGTCGCAGCAGTCCCGGCGCCCGGCAGCTTCGCCGCGCGCATTTCTCCCAGGGGGGACACCTGGCGACAGCCGTGCGACCGACCTCCTTTCCCTGTGCGCCCGTTCCCTCGAAGGTAAGCCGAGGCAGGATCATCGCGGTCCTCCTTGCAGTGCAGACAGGCATCCTGGACACCGTCTCGATTCGACACTCTCCAGCACGCGTGGCTCGGGTGGCGGAAGGAGGCAAGGGCTCCCTCCCCCCCACCCACACACTTTCCTTTCCCCGACGGCTCGGCTTGGATGAGATCAATCGCGGGCCAGATTTCAGGCCACCCTTCCCCACCTCCTGTATCTACCCCCTACTCCGTAGGGCTTTTAGCTAGGTGGCTTCCTTGGGGCTAATGGGGCTCCCTCCCCCCCCCCTCGCCGGCAGCTACGCGCTTGTAGGACCGTCGATGATCGTCAAAGTAAATAGCCTGGCCGCGTTTTTCCTCCTAAGTCCTTTGGGACTCGGTGGAAGGAACTTATTCTGCAGGAGACGAGAGTGTCCCTTTGGGCAGCTGCAAAGGGACACAGGCGGCCAGGAAGCAGGCACGGTCCTCGGTGCGGAGCCCCCCGCGGGCTGCAATAGCTCTCGCTGTCTCCTCCCTTCCCTTGTAAAGGGTTGGCAGATGTTGAAAGCCGAGATGCAGCCGGGGAGTCGTGTGGCCTGCCTTGAGCTCAAACGAGCGGGCTGCGTCTCTGAGGTCCCTGCTCCGGACATTTTTTCCAGATGTAGCGGAAAGAATCTGCAAGTTTTTTTGGGGGGAGGAAGGTGGCTGTTGCCTTGCTTCAATATCCTTCCTGGGGAGGCCGGAGATCATTTCTGCTTATTTCGTTGTCAAATCCAGTTTGGTCTACCGGTTAGGGAGCCGGACTCGTATCTGGGAATACCGGGTTTGATTCCACCTTCCTCCACGAAGCCAGCTGGGTGATCTTGGGCTAGTCACAGCTCTCTTCTGAGCTCTCACAGCCCCACCTATTTCAGAGGGTGTCTGGTGTAGGGAGTAGAAAAGCTTTGTCAGCCGCTTTGAGTCCCCTTAAATGGATGAGAAACATGGGGTAGAAAAGCCAACTCTTCTTCTTCCTACATTGGATCCTCAAACAGCCACTTGGATGATTGATCTTTTTAGAGTGGTCTAGCGGTTAGGGAGCTGGACTCTTATCTAGGAATACCACGAAGCCAGCTGGGTGGCCTTGGGCTAGTAACAGTTCTCTTCTGAGCTCTCACAGCCCCACCCACCTCACAAGGTCTTCTGTTGTGGGGAGAAGAATAGAAAAGCTTTGTCAGCTGTATTGAGTCCCCTTAAATGGGTAATAAATGTGGGGCAGAAAAGCCAACTCTTCTCTTCCTCCTCCCTAGGTGTGGATAACCTGCAATGCAAAGATTTTACACAAGCACTCCCAGATCTTGCTCCTGGTAGGGTGGTTGGACACTGGCAGTGGCCCTAGTAATCAAGCTTTCTTTGTTTTTGTTTTTTGGATTTGTATGGCAATTTTCAGAGGGCTCCAGCTGACAAATATTTCCCCTTGGCAACTCTGGGAGATCGAGGATCGCCAAGTGGTAGGGGTTTGAACCAGGTGTTGGTCCAATACTTTGGCCCCTCTGTCCCTGGCCCCAGTGTAGCATCTGCCTTTCTTTTTTTGGTTGATAAAGTGAATCCGGATGCTATCTACATGAGTTTTATTAATGCTTCCTTAAATGTTTGAATAAATGTTTGTGGGTGACAGCCTGCTCGAATGAGCAGTAATGGATGACAATGAAGTCTGGCTCCATCTGCACAAGACGGGACCAGATTCAGATTAAGAGGTCTACAGCTGGACTAAGGGTTGTAATCCTGATCATGGGGGCATGCAGATAGCACACCTATGTGATCCTAAAGTACTGGGAGCTGTAGCTCACCCTCCCAAGCTCCGAGGCCTGGAACTCCCCCCCCACTCATTGAGGGTGGGGAAGCAGCTGCAATGCTTGCTCAAGCTTTGGGAGTCTTGGACTGAATTAGCACTGTCAGTGTACATGGCGCAGAACCGGCCGTCAAATCCCTGTAATCCAGATCAATAGGTTCTGTGAATCCGGATCTACTGATCCAGATCTGAAGCTAGTAAGTGCAGAAACAGCCAGACATTAAGTGCAATAGAATGCCTCCAAACATTATCATTACTATTATTGTTAGTCTAACAATATCTTTTAAAATAAAAACTGAAAGAGGTTAGAATTATGCAGAATTATATAAAGTTAAAAGCAAACTGAAGCAAGCTTTTGTTTCCTTCAGGGCAGGTCTTGGGTTCTTTGATAGTATATTTGATAGAACAGAATATAGGATGCAAAAAGTTGAGAATCACTGAGACTCCAGTCCTTTTCTCTTTTAGCTCTTTCATTGTGAAAAACAGAAGAAGCACAAAAATTCAAGTGCATTCGAATTTGCACAAAAATGTGCCCAAAAATTCAAATGCATTCGAATCGACCAAATTTTGACATTCAAATTTGAATTAAATGTCCTTAAATTTGAATTTAAAGATTTGATTTGAATTTCACATTTCAGATCTGGACATTCATATATAATTACAGGTTCGTACATGATGCATACTTTAAGATTCACGTCTTTCCCACATCTGTACACATTTGTATGGATCCGTATGGAATGGAAACGGGTTGCATATGGGATACCTATGGGATGCATACGGATGTGTATGGATGTGTACAGACCTAGGGAAGATGCATACAGGCATCTAGAAATGTTGTTGACATTCGTAAGTGCAAATTCAAATAAAAAATTCAAACAAATTTGGTTAAATTCAAATTTTAAACGTTCAAGTCAAATCAAATTTTTGGGTATTCAATTTGAATCAAATCCTGAAAACTGCATTCATGCACACCCCTACACTAACAATAAGTGTTGCTTTTATTTCTATTATGCCTCCCTCTCTCTTCTTCTTTTGGCTAACAGGATAAATTGCTCAAGGTTAATGCCAGGGACTCACATAGCAAACGATAATGCCATAGTGGGAATATAGCTTTCTATTAGTGTGTGTGAATGGGTGTTTTCCCACTGTCACTAGAAGTACCCATTATGTACCCATTAATGGGTACAAAAATGCCATTACGTACCCATTAATGGGTACTTAATGGGTACTTTTAGTGACAGTGGAAAAACACCCAGTGTGTACACTTTAAATAGCACTATTCAGCTTCTTCAATCAGTTTAGGTGGGGTAAGTTTGTATTCTCAGTCAGTGGAAGTGTAGATATATTTTTGAATATATTTGAAGAAATATGATTATATAGCATGATATTACAATTTTAGGACACCCTGGGCAAAATATCCCTGCAGAAATCAGGCCAGTACCATACATGGTTTGGTTGCTGGGATTAAAAACAAATAGTATCAAAAGTGTACTACAGTATTGTCTTTTGCACATTTTTTCACCTACGCTTATGAGGGTTAAAGATTAAAAAAGGGAAAGATCCAGAGCAACAGGTTCACAATCTCTTACATGCAGGAAGGAGAATTGCAAAGTATCAGATCTGGAGGGAGGGGCAACATGGTACATGCATCATTCAACAGTAACAGGAAATGTAGGGGCGAAAGAAGAGTCAAGTTTGTTTTGTTTGCTGTTGCTATGTCTAGCCAGCTTATCAACACTTAATAACATAAAATTAATAATTATGATTCTTCCTGAATATTCTGCATAGCATTGCTGCATTACTCTCACTATAACTGAGCACTATAGCAATTGGTTATCTGCTTGCAGTCCTTGAAGAGCATGCAGTTGTGTCCCTGCAAGGTTGTTGCTGCATCTATGACTTAACATGCCATCACATGTTTTGCTGATTCAGAATTCATGAAAACATACGTGAGACTTGGATCCTATTTTAGTTGTGATAACCAAATATCTAGAGGATCACCTTCTTCCATATCAACCTGTCTGTGCCTTGAGATCTTTAGGGGAGGCCCTCCTGGTTGTCCCACCAGCTTCAGTAATAAAAGGGATGGGCACCCGGGAGAGGGCCTTCTCAGTGATGGCCCCTAGGCTATGGAATAGCCTCCCCCTTGAATCAGGCACCTTCACTGTACATGTTTAGGAATGCAGGGAAGACGAACCTCTTGCCTGGACCTTTGCTTAAATGGGAACACATTTTCTTTTCCCACTTTCAGATACTGTTATTGTTTTGATCTATACTGTTATTCTTATATGGTTCTATACTGTTATATATATATGGTTGATTTTAAGTGTTGTTACTTGACCTGAGACCTTTGGGTATAGGGTGGGATAAAAATGCAATAGGTAGATAGATAGATAGGAGAAGTCATTGGATTCATTCCTTACTTGCATACTGCTTTAAGAACATCTGGCTGGCAGGCTTAGTGGCCCTTGTTTTAAGCTGAATTGAGGATCCAGTGAGCTCATCTGATTCCATAAAATGAATCCAAACAGGGGTGGGTTCAATATATTTTGATGTCTGAAGCAAAAGACAAGACTCCCTCCCTCCCTAGAAGCAGACTAGACTGGCAGTTTAATCTTTCTTCTGCACTGGTGATGGAATAATGCTATCCTGGACTGCTGAGGGCAGCAAGCTAGCTTAAGGATAAGCCATACCAGATGTGCAGTTCATGCACAGATGCTCGATAGTATTTTCCTCTGTTAAAAGAGACTCAGCAATGCCCTGCCACAAAAGAGATGGCTGCTTGCAGGTAGCACCAACTTCATGTACTGGCTGCTTTTCCTCAGTTCCAAAGGATGGTGCTTCTTCTGTTGCTGGACCATGCTGCATCCCTCCTTTCCTGAAAGCTTTAATGGTCTAAGCTTTCCACAGTGGGGAAGAAAAAGAAAGTGGAAGAAAAAGAAATTTGGGTTAGTGGTTAGGGAGCCAGACTCTGATCTGGGAATACTGGGTTTGATTCCATGCTCCTCCATGAAGCCAGCTGGGTGACGTTGGGTGAGTCACAGCTCTCTTCTGAGCTCTCACAACCCCACCTACCTCACAGGGTGTTCTGTTGTGGGGAGAAGAAGCTTTGTCAGCTGCTTTGAGTCCCCTCAAATGGGTGAGAAAAGCAGGATAGAAAAGCCAACTCTTCTTCTTCTTTGTGCCCTCGTGGCCATGAAAATTGCTCTGGAGATTTGAGAATTGGGTGTCTTAATTGCTCAAAAGTTCTGATGTGTGTCCTATATGTGCATCAGTCGAGGGCATATTGCAGCCTCAGCTTCTTTCCTGCAAGAATCAGGTGAAACCTTTTCACTGTGTTTTTTTTTCCAGATTTTCAGCAACATTTGTGTGTAGTAAAAGAAAGGGGTGTAGTATAGGGTTGAGTCTAAAATGAAAATCTTTTTTGTTTCCCACTACCTAGTTTCACTTCTCTTTTGGTAGTAATGCCTGAGCTGCTTTACAGCTGAAATGCTACTGGGAAGTGTTAGTTAATAGCTGTGCTAAATTCAGGATGTATATTCAGAAGGCACTGCAATATCTTGGGGGAATTAAGTAAATGCAGGCATCAGTTCATTGCAGTGCATTAGTTTGCACTTGTATTTATATACCACCTTTCAAGAAAAAAAAATCCCCAAGGTCCTAAATGACTTGGGTCCCAAATATCTAAAGGAATGCCTTCACCTCCAACCTGCCCGTGCCTTAAGATCTAGAAACGAGGCCCTCCTGGTTGTCCCACCACCCTAAGTAGTGAAACGGGTGGGCTCCTGGGAAAGGGCCTTTTCGGTAATGGCCCCCAGGTTATGGAATAGACTTCCCCTCGAGGTGTGCCACACCCCTTCTCTGTATATATTCAGGAAGGCAGTGAAGACGCACCACTTTGCCCTGGCCTTTGGCTAATGTGATTATATTTCCCCCTACTGCAGACACTATTTTAATATTTAGGATTGTTTTAATTATGCTGAATCTTTTAAGTGTTTTTATGTATATTATCATTTGTAATATTTGCTGATATATAATCTGTTGTTTTAAAGGTTGTTACCTGCCCTGACACCTTTGGATATAGGCCAGGATAAACAAACAAACAAACAAACAAACAAACAAACAAATATAGTTTACAATACAGGAAAAATACAATAATCATTAAAGCAAGACAATAATACATTTTAAATTGTACAATTAAAATGACAGTAAGCTACATTATATTCAATAATGGCATATACAATATCATATAAAGCGAATGCAACAGTAGCAAAACCAAATTACCAAGTTGCATTGCAAAAAGAAACAGCAGCAGCCAGCTCAGATGATTTTCTTTCCCTGCTCCAGCAATAGCCCTGTGTTTTTCTATTCTCCACCCTGAGAGATTAAAATTCTCTGGGTGTGGAAAAGTAAAACCCCATCTGGACGAAGGGAATATGGTGCTGCTGTGATATCGGAGGCAACCCTACTATAGCCCTACTATCGTCCCCCCCCCCCCGCCCCCAAGTGCTCTAGAAACTGTTGCTGGAAAACCCCACACTGGTCATGGGTTTTCCAGGAATAGTGTTTTTTGCTTATCTTCTGGACAGAGCTGCCATCAGAGCTCCATCCGCCATGCATGCATGGAAGTTGAAACAAGCCTCCCTGCATGTGCAGCGGGGGATACATGTGCAGGGAAATGCCCAAATCTGGCTAGGACGTGGCGACTGTGGAGGGATGATTTCCCACTTTATCACCTCCTAGTGAGAGCTCCAGCCACCATCTGGAGGTGCCCTAAAAGAGAAAAATTGGGGGAACATTCAGATTAGGTTGATCAATCCTGTATTCACTGCTTGAAAAAGTAATGTCCAGGAATTAGCTTCACCATTTGTTGCTGCTGACTTTACCAACTGGCTGTTTTTCAGTTTGCTTCTCTGTCAAAACAACGACTAGCCTACATTTGTCTGGTGTGTTAATCCCTTTACTGATTGTTCAGCAATAGCCAGATTATATCATAATTTGTATGTAGTGGCTCTTGCCCATAAAACAGTGTATCTCACTTTCGTTTGCTACATGAAAAGTGCTCATGCTAGGTTGCTTCTCAGCAATTTCTTGTGCTCTGCGACTGAAGTCTGGAAAGTGTCTAACTTCTTCTGATGCGGACTGCCTCAGGTTAATCCTGTGCATAATTTGTTGTGTTAGGTGTAGAAATTGTGGTAGACAGTGATGTCAGATTATCCTGCTTGCAGATCTCCAGCTTAATGAGTTTTTAATTTAAAATCTATTCAATCTTTGCAGTAAGTGAGTTAATATATATATATATATTTAAATATCGTGCTTCAACCCTATCAGATGTGCTTGAAGAAGTGGACTATAAAAATGACATCACTGTAAGAAAAGACAAAGCTATGTGCAACATCTGCCAAAACTACATCATCATGTTGATCAAAGGCTCCTGGAGAAATACATGTTCCAAACATTCTATTCAAGTGATTCTGGTGTAGTTTCAAAGGAAGGTAATTTATCAAAGATGGTGCCACCACAGAAAAGGCCTTGGTTGCTTTAACCGCCATCTGCTTCTGATGGAGCAATCCAGATGGCTTCACTTAGAGCATTTCAAGCCTGGCAAGGAGGCAACTCATAAAAGCACAAGCTGATTCTAGGCTGTTTGAAAAGAAATGCACTGCACCTCATGAGCCATGAAGCAGAAGTTCCACGGTGGTGAGGTTTCTGGCTGGGTTGTTTTCAAGTGGACTGGAAATGGTCATGGAAGGTGACCATTTCTAGCCCAATAAGAAAATGACCCAACCAAGCCCCTCTCCCCAAGATTGTCAGTTGTGCCTTTCTGGAGGTTGCCTCTTGAGGCAGATGGGGTGGTCCAGGAGCTGCATTGGAGGTAGGGGCATGTTAATGGACCATCACAGGGGCATCTAGACGTTTGGACATTCTACTCCTCTGCTACTGTGGGAGGCAACACCCATGTAGATGCAGTCATAGCATCCTCATGCGAGAAAGTACCTGAGCATGGGTTATTAAAACAAACAAAAACAAAGAAGTGTCTAGTGCCCATTGTCACTGGTGGAACAGAAGGCAAGGCAGTTAATGAAAAAGAACTGTGACTAAGTATGAGCAGAATATACCAAAGTTCAGTTCTGTTTCTTCCCAACACCTGCGCCATTAGGGTCCTTGCATGTCCTCAACCGATACTTGGACTCAGTGATGGTTTGGATCTGATGGGGGTAATACACTGAGACTGAATCCCGAAAAGACAGAGACCTGGGATGTTTTTGTACTTCCCTTCCCGTCCCATGGACAGTAAAGGTGTGCAATCAACTAACCTTAACTAGCACTCGTACTTGAGGGCACTAGTCACTAACAGCCCACCCCCTGCGTGATCAGACTCTCAGCTGTGTTCAGTTGCTGGGCTGCTTCACTTTGGGGCACTGCCATCTTGAGTGTGGCGCCCTCCGTGACTGCATGTACGTCAGCGCTGTTGCTATGATGCTGCTGACGCTCTGCACAGTTGCAGTGGCATCGGGGTCATGGGAGCTACCAGTGAGCTTGCGCGGCAGCTCCGATGACGTTCCCAGCTGGCGGAGGTGGAAATGCGCATTGCCTGGATGCCACAGGTAAGTTTCTGGTTGTGTTTGGATGTATGTGGAGTATGATTTTGTGCTCCAGCACTAGTGCATGATTAGTGAACATCTGGGGAGGTGGGGGATGCTTGCAGGTTGTAAGCGCTTTCTGAAGGTGTAAGTGCAGGTTCCCAGATGTTCACTACTTATGCACTGAATTGGCCCCTGGTGAGTGAATGGTTCCTGGTTTGAGACACGGGAGACTTGCTGACTCTAAATGGAGTCGCACTTCTTCAGAAGGAGTGGATATGTAGTTTGGGCATGCTCCTGAAGTCATTATTACCATTGAGTGGCCTCTGTAGCTCAGAGTACATGCTCTAGGCTTCAGCTGAGTGTAAAACTGCACCTGTATTTGGAGAGGGTTAACCTAGATACTGTTATTGTCCACACCACTAAACTCATGCTTAGATTTCAACCTGCAATACACTTTTAACTGGGCTATCCTTGTATCTGCTTTGGAAGCTGCAATGGGTCCCAGACGCAGTGGCTGAGCTGTTGAGTGGCGGCCTTCTTATGCACTAACTATGCTGGTGCTTAAATGATTGCACTAGCTGCTTCTGTTTGCCACTGGGTCAGACTCACAAATCTGTCTTTGGCACAGAAATTGCCAAATATTGTAGGACCGGGTTACTTAACCAGTGGCCTTCCCTGTTACAAATGGGTCAGATCACTTGATTTTCTGTGAAGACTTTGCCACAGGTACTGAGTGTCGCTTTGCAGCTGGTGTGGAACAGAGAGGATTTGTCCCCGGCTAGACCAGGACAGGGGTAGACATTTTTAAAAAGGTATACTGCTGACCTACTCATGAGTAAACCAGCCCAGTGAGACATGCAGAAGGGTGCATGCCTCCATGATCTGGTTTAACAGAGGGACCCATTTTGGTGGCAAGGAATAGTGGGAACTGGGGTCCAACAGTTATCCAGTGATCTACAGGTTTAATCCGTGTTGCCCCAGTAAGCCCTCTTGGGCTCGGTAGTGAATCGGCAGCCAGTGCAACTCTTCTGAGACTGGTGTGATGTGCACCTGGCCAGCTGTCCCGGTCAGCAATCTAGCTGCTGCATTCTGCACTAGCTGCAGCTTCTGAACCATCTTCAAGGGCAGCCCCATGTAGAGCACACTACAGTAGTCTAGTCTGGAGGTTACCAGAGCATGGATAACTGTGGCCAAATCATCTCTGCCCAGTTTTGTCCTTGCTTTACTTCAAGTCTGAAGGGCCTACTGTCAATTTTTTCTTTGCCCTCCATTCATCCCAAATAACTGCAAGATGGCTTCATGCCAAAGCTGCCTGGGAGTTTTCTGCGTCTTGCAACGTTGTGGAGGAAGCATCACCTACCCTCTGGGCTGATCTGGTAACACGTTAGGACCTGCTCAGCAGATGATGGTCTCTTGCCGGTTAGCTTGTGCAACTGAACTCTGGCGATCAACTGCATCTACAGTCCCAGCTCTCTTTTGGATGGCTGGAGCCTATGTTTAAGTTGTGTCTGATGGTCACCATCAGCTGAATTCTTCAGTCCTTTCTTCAGCTGACATTATACTTCAAGTGCCATTTAGAGACTATTTGCCAATGTTCAGAAATAGTGTCAACTTCTTCTGGGGAGAGTGAGGTCACTGGCAAGCCAAGGAAGGCTTTAGATCGGCAGGGCAGCTGTGAGTGGGAAGCTGGTGAAAACAAGTGGAGAAAAGGGTTGCTTTCCTGTTGAGACTTTACCAACAGCTGCTCTTGCAATGCTATGCAGTGTCTTTGGAGGCAGCTGACTCCCTAAGCCTTCGTATCCATCTTGCTCTCTTCTGTCAAAACCGATAGCAACCAAGTGTAGACCTTGTCTTATTAGATAAACATGGAAACCAAATAGAAGTCGAAACCAGACAATTTCCTCTTTAAAGCAGCCTTGGAACCCATGAGAAAAAGGTTGCACCGGACCTGGGGCTTTTTCCAGGTGGTTACAGGCTACATCCTATATTGTGCACCAGCCTTGTAGCCCATTACATGTTAAAATCTCCAGCTCAACGGAATCAGCCCTCAAAGTTGCTTGGAATGATATATGCTAGGGGTGTGCACGAATGCAATTTTTGGGATTCAATTGAATTTTGAATCAAATATCTGAAAATTAATTTTGATTCGAATCTTTAAAATTTGATTTTACCCAAATTTGATTCGAATTGAGCAAATTTCAGAAGTAAGTAAGTAAAGCATTTTACTGATTAGTCCATATGACCGTATCAAAAACAGAAAATTAAGCAAATTTGAATCTATTCGTTCAAATTTTTGGTTTGAATTTGCACTTACGAATGTCGACAACATTCGTATGTGCCTGTATGCATCTTTACACATCCCATACACAGCCCATATTTATCCTGTATGCAACCCGTTTTCATCCCGTACAGATGCAGGAAAGATGTATATGTGCAAGTATGCATCATGTACAAATCCATACACATACGAATGTCCGAATAATTCAAATGAATAGATCTGAAAATTCAAAATTCGTTTGATGTTTAAATTTGAATTCACATTTAATTTGAATTTGAATGTCAAAATCTGGACAAATTCGATCAAATTTAAAATGCCTTTGAATATTCATGCCCATCCCTAGTATATGCTGGCATCCCGCATATTAATACTGTTTATTTTGGAAGAGGTGTTCAGAGAGCAGGTTGAAAAGACTCGTTGGGGTACATTTTGTCAGGCATTTAAGGGTTAAATGCAAGTCAGACACAAAAATCACATTGTATTAAGCACATTGTATTAAACACTAAAAACCAACAGGTGGGATAATCTGCTATACCTGTGTTACTGAGAAGCTGAATCAATGTATATATGCTTTGTCTAACTTTTGCTTTTTGCTTCGTGCCTTTTACCTGTAATCCTTACTTCATGCTTCAGTATTATGATTTCTGTATATAAGTTCTACCTGTAAATAAAGATAAGCCTCCTCTGTTGGATGACAACCTGGTCTCTTAACTGGCTATACCCAGGAATTGCTGTGCTAACTCCAGCCCTAAAGCTACACTCTGATACATTTCAACTTTGGGGTCCAGGCTGCTCTCTGAGATTTAATACAGTCTTTGGCTGTGGTCACACCTAACATTTAATCCAGCTTCATACCACCTTCAGAGGAAGATAACACATCAGCAAAGCGACCAGTAGTTTTCTTTCCATGATATCTATCCCAAAGGTGAATTTTCTGAGTTAATTTAACCCTGACAGAAAACAGCATGTCACTTTGTTGGTGTATTCTCTCACTCTGAAAGTGGACTAAAGCTGGATTAAACCTTAAGTGTGACCACAGCCTTTGAAGACATGTGGTAAATGTATCATCAAAATGACCATCTGACTATTGCAGTTTGTAGGGCGTGAGGATAAGGCTGTGGCACTGAATTCAGAAAAGGGGGAGTATTAGGAAGGGATTTCCCTTCTGGAAACGTTAACAAGTAAGAAAAAGTCTTATGAAACTATTGGTTTCTCAAACACGGAATGTGGTGGTGATGCCACTTGGAAAAGTACCCTTAAATTTTCATTTTCCCCTCCTGTTCAACAATGTCTGGATTTATTTCTGGCTCTGTGTGTGGAAAATGGGAGTTTTGAACCAGGTTGGTGGCTGGCAAAATCACAGCATAAAACAACAACGCATGCTGACGGATAACGTTTTATATCTACAAGCCTTGAGACAAAAATACGTGCATGAAACTTCAAGGGAAGGTATACAGAGTTCGTGCTGGGCTGTGTATTTTTATTTTTATCTTTTTTTAAAGATGAAAATAGCCCTTTTAATAGGTTTTTAAGCTGTTTGAATAGGCCTGGAAATGGATCTTCTCCAAGTCAGCGGCAACGGCTCGGACGTTAGCAGAGGCAATGTTTTTGCTGTGCTGCTGTGTGCTTTCTGATGCTCTCTGCAAAAGGAAAAGGGAAAAAAAAAGGCCGCTGGTGGTGAGAAGGGCGGGCTTTAGAGCCGAGTCTGTGGAGCTCGAGGAAGGGAAGGAGGGTGACTCCAGGAACGTGTCAGCGGGCGAGGAGGACGGAGGCGTTCTGGCTCCAGCGCCTGCTTCCTGCGCCAGGGGTGTCGGGCACAGTGCGCAGGCAGAGGTGATGTGCGGGAGCCCTCGCCTTTGGCCAGCGGTGACGGGCAGGAAGGAGGGTGAGGGGTGTGCATGCACGGAATGCCAGGGGCTCCTTTGCGGGAGACACTGCCATGGCACCAGCCAGCAGATCGCCTTTTGTTTGGCGGTGGTCTGAGCCTCTCCGCTGACCAGCCAGGGGCTTTGAGGTAACGCGAGCCAAAAGGTGGCGGGCGGAGATGTTTAGGAGGCAGCGGTGGGATCATAGGGAGGAGGGAAGCCATGCTGAACGCTCTCTTTCCAGTTGCTTTAAAACGGAAAGGCATGCTTCGGAGTCCGGCACAGCTTGCTGAAACTGCTCCCCCTTCCCTGCTGTACTGTGCTCTTTTAAGTTCAGCTCTGGCATGGCTGCTCTGGCTGCCTGCTAAATCAGGCTGATCCCTCTCTGTGTTCAGCGTGCTTTGATTTCTCCACTAATGCCGTTTCAGTGCTCTTTCTTGTACCTTTCTCTCTTCCCCCTCCCCCTCCCCCTCCCCCTCCTCCAAAATCCAGTACAGCGCTCTGATTGTTTGTGAGATAGAAACAGGGAAGAAGTTTTAGGCCTGGCTGCTGTTTTGCCAGAGCTTGCCCTGCCAAAAGAGATTGCCTCCTGGACTTTGGATCGAGATTTTAAATACCGTACTGGTTCTTTGCTCACACGTCCCTTCTTGCCTGTCTTTGGGCTTTCCCTTTGAGTTCTTGTCCATACCGAAGCTCCTGGCTTCTTCAGGACAAGGCTTTGCATTGACCCTTCTACTCATCTGATAGCCTGCCTTTTCTCTTAGGGCCCAAGTTCTCCTGTGGCAAGATGGCCTCACCGGGTGCTCCGGGGACCCGCATGACCTCCACCGTCAGCATCAACATCTCCACACCCAGCTTCTACAGTCCACAGAAGAAATTTGCTCCCGTTGTGGCACCTAAGCCAAAAGTGAATCCCTTCAAGACCGGTGGGGTTGCCCCAGAAAACGCCTCGGAGCAGATGTTGCCGCCTCCGCCTCCCGGAGCTTGTGCTCAGATTGGTAAAGTAGGGGAAATTCCGACAGCTGCGTCACTTCCCCTTGCAGAAGGTAAGTTTTTGCCCTAACTCTCTGCACTGCTGGGGAAGTGAAGGATATTTGTCTAAAAGGTTGCTTAGAAAGGAAAGGGTGATTCTCAGTCTCATTGGAATTGTAGCTAGACAGGTTTTGAAAGCGGTGTAATACTCCAAACCTACTCAGTAGGAAAAATTCAGATAATTGTTTGGCTGCTAGCAGAATTGGCTGGCCATCGGAAAAGTTGAAAAGCAACGGCAGGTTTCCAAGGTGCAGAGTGGAATTTTCTGAAAGTCACATGGATCAAGGTCTGTGTGAAGAAGCACCCTGTCTAAAATAACTGCTTCATGGAGAATGAGGACTAGAGGCTTAGCTATGAACTTAATAGCTGAAGCAACTGTAACCTGCAGGTTCACGGGAAGTGGCCAGAACCATGGTGCACTTAGCTGAGCCTCCTTGCTTGCAGTGGATGCAGCAAGCAGGTACTGGCTGGGGTGAGCTAATGATACATTTTGTGGTGGTTATGAATTCTGTCATACACTTGAAGATTTAAGAAATTCCAAACTCCTAGGATCATAAGGGCACTGCAAATGGGGGTTGAGCCTGGGTGGTGGCTCTCCTATCTGCGAAGGAAGGAAGGAAGGAAGGAAGGAAGGAAGGAAGGAAGGAAGGAAGGAAGGAAGGAAGGAAGGAAGGAAGGAAGGAAGGAAGGAAGGAAGCTGTGCTACTTGATGGCTCACATGCCACCAACCTTACCAACCTGATCTTTCTGGTTCAAAGTGGCCATTTCAAGAGTCTAACTGGGTCCTCGTATGTACCTGAGAAAAGGGAGCATCACATGGCCAGATAAAGAGAAAAAACTCATATACACCGTGAAGAAATGCCTTTATTTATTCAAAATATTTATATACCTCTTCCCATTAAAATATACTCTTGAAGGGTAGTGAGCCAGTTTCGTCTAGTGGTTAGGGAGCCAGACTTTTATCTAGGAATACCAGGTTTGATTCCTCTCTCCTCTATGAAGCCAGCTGGGTGACCTTGGGCTAGTCACAGCTCTTGTCTGAGCTCTCACAGCCTCACAGGTGTCTGTAGTGGGGAGAAGAATAGGAAGTTTTGTCAGCTGCTTTGAGTCGCCTTAAATGGGTGAGAAAAGCAGGGTAGAAAAGCCAACTCTTCTCTTCTTATTCTTATTCTTCCCTGGTCTGTAGACAGCCAGAGAGACACTCTGGTGTGTGGCTGTATTTCAGGGACTCAGGACAGACAGGGAAGGAAAAAAGACATTGATGTGTGAGCTACAGGATTCAGGACAGTTGGGGAAGGGAGGGACAAGATTACAATCACTGCATATGCCCCATCCTTGGGCCTGTCTCCCCCCTCAGCTTATGTGAGTGATTCCTCCCTTCCACTCTTTGGGCCATGTAACACTCTCTTTCCCCCAGTACACCTGCCTGCCTGGATGAGGCAGCTAAATTTAAACAGGCAGTGGTTTTTGTGGTCTCGCATGTTAGAGGGCATAATCCACGCTAATAATAAAAACCTTGCATGTCTATCTGAACCAAATCTCCTGAGAGCATAAAACTTGGTTACATAATAAGGGAGCCCCCAGGAGCACATTAATGTGATTCCCAACACCAAGTAACATCTCTTAAGAACATTAAAACAGTTTCTGTGTCTGCTTTTTGGTAAGAGCTATTGCTCCAAGACCACAAAACAGTGCTCGTAATTCTGAATATTGTCCTTTGTGCAAAGGCAGGTAGTTGAGCTACTTATGAATACAAAGGAAAGCTACTGTAGCTTCCTGATGTGGAGAAAAGCAAAAGGCGGCATCCATCACTTGGGAGTAATGAATGAGGTGGTCCAAAACAAACCTGAAGAGTATCTTTTGGCTTACCTCTGGTTCCTTTTCTCATGTCCTGCATTTCCCCCCTCCCTTTGGTTGTCAAATGCCTGTACATCACATTCCAGAGACCATCTGCCTTCGTTTCCCTCCCCTTTTAATTCATTCCCCCTCCTTCATTTTTAGGCTTTCCTTTTTTTGTTAGAGTGCATGGTGGTCTTTCTGTCCTTATTTTAAAACAAAACAAAAAAATCCCTGAACCAGAATTCTCTTTCCTTTAAGCCACAGGCCTTCTAGCAATGTGGGTCACATATTTTCATCCAAGTACAGCTGGCAGTTACTCAAGGACTTCATAATGCCCTTGATTTTGCTGCAAGGCTGTCAAAATGTTAAAATGCTTCCCTCTCCAGATATAAAGAGGAAGTGTGTGAACATTTTTATCTCATCTGAGGTTAAACCCAAAAACATGTGTGTTGGATAAAAGCCCTGTGTCTCTAGCCACCCAGGCTGTGAGGAAAGAGTTTTGGTGTGCAAGCAGCTCTCAGGAGGTCACATCTAACCTTGCATTTGTTCTCTTAAATGGAAATGAATCGAAAAATGACTGTGGTACTTGATGCATAACTCAACATGACACAAAGTTTTTTGTTTCACTCAACTGATTTTTACCAGTTCCCTTTTCAGCCTCAAACACCCATGGAACTGGATTCTTCACTCTTTGGTCACTAATTTTGCAGTAGCTGTTTTCAGGTCTGAGGGGGCTATTCCAGCCTTTCTCTTGTAGGGTGCAAGTCTGCCTTGATTATGTATACAGAATGATATGGGGACCTACTTTTTAGCTTTCTGTACAGGCTTCCCCTCCCTCATTGGGCTTTTGGTATAGGAACAAGTGTGGGGAGTCTTAGCAATGTCATACATTCCAAACCTATTTCCCCTGCAAGTAACTATCAGCTTATTCCACTCTGGACTCTCTGGTTGCATCTGTATAACCAAAAGGTGCTGCATGGAAAGCACCCAGGAAGTGTGGTAACCACATGATGCTGCACCAACTGGGCCTGTGTCCTGCTCAAAATGTTTCAAGAGCTCTTAGAAGTGGCTTTTTCACAGAGCAGGAAAAGCCACTTCAGGGGAACTTGCGCCCTCATTCCTTCTTTCCACTGCCATGTGGAAATATGGTGGCAACAACAGGAGACAATTGCCTGCCTCCATTTTCTGACTGGCCCTATTAGGACTAGAGCAGAAACTTTGGCTACTTTGAATCATAGGATCATAGAGTTGGAAGAGACCTCTAGGGTCATGGAGTCCAACCCCCTGCTCAATGCAGGATTTCCTAAATTATCCCAGACAGATGTAGGTCCAGCCTTTGCTTGAGGACCTCCAGCGAAGGAGAACTCGCTACCTTCTGTGGCAACCTATTCCACTGACTGATCACCCTCACTGTCAATAAGTTTTCCAGATATCTAATCTGTATTGACTCCCTTGAAGCTTCATATTGTTGTTTCTAGTCCTCCCATCTTGTGCAAGTGAGAATAGGCACAATCCCTCTGCACTGTGACGGCCCTTCAGATACTTGAAGACTGCTATGTTGTCTCCTCTCAGTCTTCTCTTCTGTAGCCTAAACGTTCCTAGACCCTTTAATCTTTCCTCGTAGGACATGGTTTCCAGACCACTAACCCTTTTGGTAGCCCTCCTGTGGACTTGCTCTAGTTTGTAAATGTCTTTTTTGAACTGGGGTGAATGGCATCTACATTGTGAACATTAGGCCTGTCTCAACTTTGCTGGTCAGGGCTTTTTCACTGATAGACCATCCCAACCATCGGAACAGTGAAGAGCTGGGGCACTTTACCCTGAGGAATGCCCGGGAGACCTCTTTGAATGGTCCATTTTTGTGCTGGGGTTCACTCTGAGGTCTCATTCCATTCCATGCACATGTGGTGTTCTAAGGGAGGTCCAGCTGGTCCTACCTTTCTGCAGATCCTACTATAGAAGCCCAAGGAGCTTCTGTTCCTCACCTCTGAGGACTGTGAGATCTGGAGGTGGGGGTGGGTGGGTTGTGGATGCCACACTTGGTGCTAGAGCCCAGAAGTTGTCTCCCCCCCGCCCCCTGTCTCGAAGCAGCCTGCTTGTGCTTTTATCTTTCATTTCCGGAAGTTATGTACATGAGGAAGAGGAGCAGCAGCATTTCAGTGATTATAGGGAAGGCATAGAAGGGTTACACTCAGAAAGGATGACTGTGCTGAAATGCTGAACTACTGGCTTACGTTGTGGCGGCTTGGGAGGTGAGGGGAAGGCTTGACTGATGCATTAGGCTCTGGCTAGAAATGTGATGTGTATCCTGTTTATCCCTTGCATGCCATGGGCCCTTGGAATCAGTGATTTTAAACTCACTTTCCTCTGTATCTATAATGTTTGCTTGGTCACTCATGGCTCTCGAAACTATTCATTTTACCAACATCTACACTCTGTTTTGATTTTCAAAGACGGTAGCATGGCACTCTGTCCATTTAATTCTCAACATCCCGTGGCCTTAAGATGCCACAGGGCCCTTTGTTTGTTCATTATTTCATTTTCTATGCCATTTCATACCTGAAGGTCTATGGGCTGGTTACAGCAATCTAAATATAAATTGAACACACTAGAGACAATAAGAATGCCTGAAAGAGGGCTGGGGAAGCTGTTCTTTAGCCAAAGGCCAGGGTAAATAGATGGATCTGCAAAGATTTCCTGAACTTTTGAAGTGAAGGTGCCTCAAAAGGAAGGCTATTCCATATCTGGGGGCTACAACTGAGAAAGTCTCCGCCCCATTAATTGTGAATGTGATGGTACAACCAGCAGAGTTTTCCCTGCAGATCTTAAGATGCAGGTCGGTTTGTATGGGAAAAGGCATTCCTTCACATGTTCAGGGCACAAGCCATTTGGAGTCTTAGGTTAGAATTTACACCTTGAATTGGGTTTAGTAACTAATTGGTGGCCAGTACAGCTCTTTTAAGGCTGGCATGATGTTGGTTCTACATGCAGACACCCATACCCACCTTGTATAATTTATGCTATTTCTTTTGCTTTAAGCAGGTTTATGATGGGCATATAGGTATGCAACTCTCTATGTTTTGTGTGGCTGACTTCTGCAAATATATACTTTTCTGGATTGGAGTAGTAGTAGTAATAGTGGAAGTAGTAGCCGGTGTCCAATAAGGCTTATGAGTTGAGGTGCAAGGCATCTAAAAGGAAATGGCACCAAAGGTCAGGATAACTATTGCTAATGGTAGATGAGCCAGTATAAGGCTGCACCCAGATGTCACTTACTTATTCCACTATATTTGGATATCCAGAATAAGATGCAGCAGAGCAAGTAAGCGTTGTCTAGATACAGCCTAAATCTCCAGTTCTATTGAAACCTAAATATAAATTAACCCCCTGCGAACATAATGGATTATGTGCACATTATCCAGCACTGAACTGAAACATGTACGAAAGGGAAAGGGAGTGAAAACTTTGGCTCTGATTTATTGGGTGTCATGGAGTGCTGCCCACTTTGCTCTTCATTGATGGCAACTTGGTAGAAGAGGTGGCATGGTGGAAGAGGACAAATAGTTAGATTTCCAAATGCAGAAATTGCTTCTCAACACAATTCAGGCTATAGGAAATAAACTTGGGAATTATGCTCCTTCTGTAGTTTGAAACATACTGAACACTTCCATTATAGTTACTGGGCATGATGCCTATGTCCTACCACAATGAAGATGGTGCACCTCAGGGAAGCAGAGGCTGGAGGAGAGAGGGTTCTTGGACACAAATCCTGTTTATGAGTTTCCTGTATTTGGCTACTTTAAGCACGGTTCCTTTCTGGACTTCATAGACCATTGGTCTGATCCACCTGGATTCTCCTCTTCTGAGTAGTGATTAACAACTTCTGTGGAGTGTGGGCTGTTGTTGGCCATTTTATGTGCTGTTGATTATAGTCCTGTGCTTTTCTATCCAAAGGAAGCAACTTAAGTAAGTCTGCAGTTTGACGGCAGTGAGATGAAAGAGCAGGAGAAAGTGCTGTCAGAGTGCAATTGGGTATAGTAGGACGTTTGCTTTTCAAGTACTCCTTTGGTGCTGCTTTGGGACCCTAAGATCTTGCCTATGTTCCTTCTAGTTAGAAGAAGGAACAGAAAAAGCCTGGAGATCCCCTTTCAAATTAGTACCTGAACCCAGAAGCCATATTATAACCTCCCTACAGTATCTCTTTGGATAGTGTTAACTTTGTATCCCAGCTGAGTGAAAGTGTAGATAGAGTTTTGTGCACTGTTTTATATTGTATAATTTTTCAATTTTAGGACACCTCCCTAGGAGAAAATCTCCACAGATATCAGGCAAATATCATCAGTACTTTGGTTGCAGGCATTAAAAGTAGCCAGGATACAAAACAACCCCCATTGCTACTGTTGAAAGATAAAAGCTAATTCTGCACTTAACTTTAGCATGGTAAATTGCAGTGGTAAGCCATCTTCTTAGCTTCTCTATTCCAAACTCTTTTGTGGTCCAGTTAGGCCTATTCCTTGCTAACAAGTTGTGTCTGTATTGGATGCAGTATAGGCCAATCTTCAAGACCCAAAATGGCTGCCTAGCCTGAGACAGCAGTGGGGGTACTTTAAACAGGCCCACCACTATCTCCCTGCGAGTAAGACTGGGCAAGGGAAACATGCAGTAGTGTGCATGCCTCTGGTGGCCAGCTTAAGATGGGGATTAATTTTACTAGTGCACAAAATTCTGTTGCCCTCATGTGTCTGCCTAGGCCTCTGAGGCCAGAAACTTTAGTTCCTGATCCTTGGAGACTTCACTGTAGGCTTTGAAGCTATGTGAGGCTCGTAGCGGTACAGTGAGGCAGGGGGATAATCTAGCAATGCAGGGGGTGCTGGGGGAAATGAGGGAGTGGCAGGAGCAGAGCAGAGCCTATTCCAGACAGGCCATCAAAGTATGGACAGCCTGTTTCTGGGACAGTGGGGCCACTCCAGCTGCCTGTAGGAGCTGTCCCAGGTCAGCTAGTACGTATGCTCCAGCTGCCGCAAATGCATAAATGGCCAAAGAAGAAGAGTTGGCTTTTCTACCCTGCTTTTCTCACCCATTTAAGGGGACTCAAAGTGGTTGACAAAGCTTTCTGTTCTTCTCCCCACAAGAGAGCACCCTGTGAGGTAGGTGGGGCTGTGAGAGCTCAGAAGAGAGCTGTGACTCACCCAAGGTCACCCAGCTGGCTTCATGAGGAGGGCAGAATCAAACCTGGTATTCCCAGATAAGAGTCCAGCACCCTAACCACAAGACCATACTGGCTCAATAGGGCTGTGCAAGAATATTCAAAATATTCATTATTCAATCAAATTTGGCCAAATTCAGATATCTGAATTTGAATTGAGTCTCCAGCCATTCATTTCTTAATATTCAAATGAATATGAATATTTTGAATCATTCATATGAATCATTCAGACGTTTGTATGTGTATGGATACGTACACATTATATCCATATCTGTATGTATCTTATTCATATCCGTACGCATCTGTACAGATATGTACGGGATAAAAATGAAATGCGTACGAAAGCATACAGATACATACAAATGTGATTGACATTCGTATCCTCAAAAACATTGAATATTCATACAAATATATATGAATGTATTCAAATTGGTTCGAATTTTAATACATTCGTTTTTTCTCTTTTGTATGAATTCGGACATTTGAATTTTCAATTCAAGTCGAATGTTGAAAATAGCACTCATAAAAACCCCTAGTAGTCAATGAAATATCTCTAAGTGAAAATAGGCAAAGACATACCGTTGTCTGCCTTTTAAAAAAAATGTGTGCATTTCCTTCATTTTTTCCCAGTCTACATGACGTTGCTTACATATACCAATAAGGTGCGAGGCAGTAAACATGCTAGACTAAAAAACTTTTCTATTTTTAGCTATGATGGGAATTGGGAATTTGACAGGCTACACAGCAAAATATTTCAGAATACCATTATTACTCTGAACAGCCCTGAGAAATGTGTGGGTTGAATCCTGTGCCTTGAAATCAGTGAACTTCAAGAGCACAGATGGCAGATTAAGAAACTGAGTACGGTACTTGTTCACTTGCATATCCAAAGTGAAAACGCATTGGGTCAAAGGTCACTGTAACTCATGCTCATCTCCTTTGACAGGTTAATGCCCTGTTTTATCTTTATGCAGCTTTCCTTAAGTAGAGAGGAAAGTAGTCTAGCACGATGTTGCTCTTCTGCATTAAGAAATAGAGGCATGACTCTGCACTGGCTGATACTATGAGCCAACGAGGGTACCAGAAGCCCCCCTTCTGCATCTGTAAGGGAGACTCTGGGCAGGGTTTGAGCAGGGAGGCTCCTAGTGCACTAGCTGCCCTGGTCTGCTGGCCATTGTGGACTCAGCCTTTATCTCAGATAGGCCTGGCCGTGTTAACTTTCTGAATTTGTAATTTGGCTGTGATTCCAGAGGGAAAGTCCAGCAGGAGGAAATTAGTCTAACTGCTTCTTTTAATAAATCTGGAAGTACTCCATAATGAAAGTATTTGTGTCAGTGTTGTTTTTCCACCCTTGATTCATTTTAATGACCTGAAACATTGATATTTTGTAAGCAAAACTGTGATGTTAAAGCCTGATAAATAGCTGGGGGAAAGGCAGCATAGTCATGGGCTTGTGCCAAAGTTAATTAATCCTTCCTTCTCGTAGGAGAAGAACAAACATTACAGTGCACATTGAGTGACACTAGTCTCTGAGTTAAGCAGAATCCAGAGGAAAGAGAGAAAAAGCCCTATAAACTTGTAGCACTGTTCTTAAAACGGAATGTGCCATTTACATGGTTGCTTCTGGCTCTGGGGACATCGCTCTCAGGGAATTTCTGTTCCTCAGCTGGGGGAGGTATGTATCACTAAATACAGGAAGGGTGCTTCCGCACTGACCCTTTAACACCCATTAAGACCACATTTTAGACACTTGGGAAAACTGCCTCCGCACAGCAGCACCCATTAGAAACACATTGGGAAAACTGCTTCTGCATTGACGTGTCTATAATGGGTGCTAACTGGCCCTTAAACCGGTTTCCCGGAAGCCTACCTAGAATGTGGTCTTAATGGGTGTTTTCGCTGTTAGGAGACATCTGAAACGGATGCCTCCGCACAGCGAAAAGGGTCCCTAACTTGGCCCTCCCCCAGCCCGCCATCCTCACTGAGGATGGTGAGCCGGGGGACTCTGATTTTGAGGCTCCCCCTTGCCCAGAAGCGGTGGAGCACCCCCTGGCTCCAGAAGTGGCGATTCGCCACTTCTGGGGCGAGGGGGAACCCCAAAATCAGAGTCCCCTGGCTCACAATGCTTGACTCTGGAGGAGCCAATCATGGCGGGCTGGGGGAAGGCCTCTGTAGATCCAGCCTTCCGTCCTGTGTGAGGATGGAAGGACTGGCAGTAGAAGCACCTGAAGTGGGCCCCATGATTAGAATAGGCTGCCCAGGAGACACCAGCACAAAGGAGTACGAGCAATTTGGAGCTCTTCTTCCTGGTCTGCACTTATGGGGAGCGTGGGGGCTGGGTGGATTCAGGTTGGGGATGTGCACGAATATTCATAACATTTGTTTTTCGAATGAATTGGTACAAATTCGGACATTTGTACATGAATCAAATGTTATTACATTCGTACATTAACATTCATATGAATAGTTCGTACATTCATCAGACTGTGGATACGTATTGGATACGTATCGATAGGTGTGCATTCGTATAGGATATGTATCTGATATGTCTGCATTGGTATAGAATCCGTATGCAGGGCCCATGTGCATTTGTATCAGATATTCATATGAATTCATACAAATACATTCGTATCCAATAGTATCCTACCACATTTGAAGGGGATCTATTCAAATGAATACGAATTTACTAACATCCGTGGACATCCCTAGTGCAAGTCTCTGCAGATGCTGCACTCATCCTGTACACCCAACATGCCATCAGAGGACAGGGTTGTGCAGACCCTGCCCCCTTCCAATACATTCATGGTGTCATAAAGGCTCTGGGTAGATCCTGGCTAAATGTGCACATAACAGACATTAGGTACTAAAAAAGTTCTGCTTCTGGCAGCAAGTGGGGAAGTCTACAATTGAATATTGCTTGTACTCAGAGAACTACCACAATGGAGGAAGTTTGAGATTAGCATTTTCCTTGACATGAAGTTTATAAGCAGCGATCTATCCTCTGCTTTTACTTTGTGATAGATTGGCAGGGTGTGTCTGCCATCTTCATTAGGGCAGTAAGTGACTTGAATATGCACATAAATTGCTTTGCCTCCAGGCTAAGGCTGTATTCCAAAACTGAAATAGTTCAAAATTAGTCTTATGGAACTCTTAGCAACATGTGTACCAAAGATAGTAATATTGGGCCTCCCAAACATGGTTAGACTCCAGTTCATATCACCCTTAGTCATTGGTCACGCTGAGTGCTGGTGGTGGGAGCGTTACTGGGAGGGCTGTGTGAAGTCTGTTGCCATGGTTCTATTGTAGTCTGTTCAAACTTTTTCAAATGCTTTTTAGATCAATTTTTGTGCTGTGGTGTGTAAAATACCTGCTTCAAGCAATGCTGTTGCCACGTCACTGCTTCCTAATTAACAGCTATGCCCATCCATTAAAGCCTGCACAAGGGCCCTGCTCATGATTTTGTCTACATCTGCACTACTCAAGGCTTCCTCATTTATAACAGCGCCTCTGTAGAGTTTTCCTCCTGTGAAGATTACAGGATTTCTAGGCCCTTTCTGCACTTACCTGCCTTACCTGCAGGGTTGGAACTGCCGGGCTCACTGGTCCAGTCCACAGAAAGGCATGGGTGGGATCAGCCACTGTCATGGCCTCAAAGCTTGCTTGGGCTTCAAGGCCACATCCCCACACCTCCAAACGTTAGGAATGAAATTATCTAGCTCCAGGGCTGGTAGTCCTAAACATGGGAGGAATACCTTCTGCATGCCTCTCATGTTCCGGATCAGAGCTGATCTGGTTATCTGGGAGACCAGGGTCTACCAGTGATCCACCTGAAGGCGTCCTTTAATCTGGGTCACACTCCATCTAATGCAGGCAGAGCAGACCAGCAGGAGGCATGACTCAGGTATGCATTACTGTGCAGATCTATGAGGCCTAGAAGTGGTGTCCAAAGATCCTTAATCTGTATTAACGGTCCATGCAGAAGGGCCCCTAGCTTTACTTGTCTTTCACTTGACATCTTAAAGCCCCCTATTTCCCCACGACTACTGTCTTGGATTTTAAATATACCTTATTGCTTTTTGTTGTTGCCATCATGTCCTATAGATGGTTGATGCCCTATTTTGTTGGCATAAGGAACAGTGGATAATACTGCAGCCCCATCTTTGAAAGTTATGCAAGCTTTGAAGATGGGGCTGTGGTATTTTTCATGTTCTGGACCAAGGGCAGAACTATTGTTGCCTGGATTGGAACAGATGATACTAAGTACAATTGCAGACCTTTTCAAACAGGTCCACTGCTAAACCAAGATAGGGAGCCCTGAGTGCCACGATGGCTCCAGTCTCAAGTGAGCTAGTTTGGTCTAGCGCAGCAGTTCTCAACCTTCCTAATGCCGCGACCCCTTAATGAAGTTCCTCATGTTGTGGAGATCCCCAACCACAGGGCTGGAGCAGCTGGGGGGTGGGAGGGAAGGGTGGTGGGAGACTCATCGTGACCCCTCTGAAAGGGTAATTCGAACCCCAAAGGGGCCCCGACCCCCAGGTTGAGAACCACTGGTCTAGCAGTTAGGGAGCCGGACTCTTATCTGGGATTACTGAGTTTGATTCCGCCCTCCCCCATGAAGCCACCTGGGTGACCTTGGGCTCGCCACAACTCTCTCCACAACTCTCTCCTACATCACAGGGTGTTCTGTTGTGGGGAGAAGAATAGAAAGCTTTGTCAGCCGCTTTGAGTCCCCTGAAATAGGTGAGAAAAGCAGGGTAGAAAAGCCAACTCCTCCTCCTCCTCCTTCATGCAGAATATGCGTACTAGTGAGCAGCTTCTTCCTATATAGAGAGCAAGTGCAGAAAAGCCCGTAGAAAGAGCTCAGAGAACTTTTTCTACTGTTCTGTTGCCCCCGTACTGCTGGTACTTGTGTAGACCTACCTTTGCAGTGCTTCCTTTGGGCTGAATAACTTGGCCCATTTTGCCAAACACAGGAAGTGGGCCAACTTCCACATTCATTTTGTGTGCCAGAAACATGGAAGCCGTGGAATGAAGCTTCTCTGGCCGTGATGTTTTGTGGCTGAGAGCAGCAGGAGGTGTGCAAACAGTAGGCTGTCGCTTTTCAAAGACGACGGTGATCACTAGCACGCTTCTTCAAGCACTGCTGAAACATTGCCCAGGTCACATTTGGAGGGCTGACAAGCCTCAATGACACTGCATACAATAAAACCTCTCTGAGATGTCTGCACAGTGATTATGGAGCAATGTGTGGTTTCCTGGTGAGTGTGTGTGTGGGGTGATCTGCACATCCCTGCTCCAAGAGTGTTTGCTCTTGCCTGAAATGCAAAAGAGCAGAATAGTCTGTTCTCAGGGCATCCTGTTTGTCAGAGTTTAGCCAGGAATGATATGGGTCACATGATCCTGACTCAGTGGCCAGAGTTCCAGCTAGGGCTGATGGTATGGAGCTGGACGCCTGACTATATGTCTTGTCCCCAGTTAGAGTTCCAGCCAGGAATTTTGACTGCTGTGAGCAATGTTCTGCCCACAGATTCTTTCTGGTGGTCTCAGCGGGAGACCTTGGAATCTCAACAGTGTGGTTTGCAGAAAGGCTGCTTGCTGCATACCAGCTGCCTCATTCGGTGACCAATGTAGATGAAGCCAGATAGAAGAAAAAGATTTGGCTTCTATATACCCTGCTTTTCTCACCCATTTAAGGGGAGTCAAAGTGGCTGACAAAGCTCTCTATTCTTCTCCCCATAACAGTCACCCTGTGAAGTGGGTGGGGCTGTAAGAGATCAGAAAAACTCTCTCGTTCACCATATATTGCAAGCATCTGTGCATTTTGCAAGATGGCAAACAAAAATGGCTAAAATAGCAGCTTAAAAGGCTTTCTAATTCTCCCCCCCCCTTTGAATGATCTGGAGGTCACAGGAACAGAATAAGAAGATAAGATGGTGCCAGAATTATCAGTACAAAAGTGCCAAATAATTCTTGGCTTTTCTTGCTCACTTGGTTATTTAAAATCATTTCCATGTGACACCAGTGGAATCAAGATGTTTATGGAGCTCTTTAGGGTCTTTTGAAAACCGCATTTTGCTCCTCAATTGCTTACATGAAATGACAAAGACACCACTAGTGTAAATGCCACACCAAAAACAAACATGTCACTATCAGACCTATGTCAAACAAAACTCAAACAGCAGCTTATCTTAATGTGTAAACAATGTGGAATGTTGTATGTGAGCACAAGGGTAAAATATCCAGTGAATCGAGCATTCTCTTAACCCATTACTGAGGAAGGAGACAGAAGTTACTTCGGTAGGGTGGATCAGTCTGCCTGCTCCTTTCTGCAAGTCTTTTTAGAGCCAGTTTGGTCTAGTGGTTAGGGAGCTGGATTCTTATCTGGGAATACCAGGTTTGATTCTGCTCTCCCCCATGAAGCCAGCTGGGTGACCTTGGGCTAGTCACAGCTCTCTTCTGAGTGCTCACAGCCCCACCTACCGCACAGGGTGTCTGTTGTGGGGAGAAGAATAGAAAGCTTTGTCAGCAGGGGAGAAAAGTGGGGTAGAAAAGCCAACTCCTCCTCCTCTTCCTCCTTCATTGGTGATAGGTTTTTCCCCCTAATGGAGGAACAGGCAAGTAGTAGCCAAAGGTCTAATCCTTCCCTTAGGCTCTTCCCTATATTCTTCCTTCTCCTCCTCCCATGAGCTCTCAGACATGGTGATATTTAATCCTGTTTGCTTGTGCTTGGTTCACACATATGATGACTATGTTACATAACAGAAGGGTTCTGCCAAAATTTTCATTGCCATTTGGGGTAACAGTTACGTATTTAATGTTGTAAGCATTTTTCACTTTGCATGAGGGTTTGTGAATAAATAGTATCCATGGGACTGGTTTGTCTGGTGCTGTTTAAATTGAAATATGGTACTCTTTTAAAAACACAATGCAAACATGCTCACACATGCATATATCTGCTGACTAGTAACTTACGTTTCTTGGAGATGAGATCAGGCAAAACTGCAAATGGAGGAAAGGAGAGAAATGCATATGGGATAGTATATTTGCCCATCTCCCCACCCCCACCCCAACCCTGGTCTTGCAATCCAGAGATGTTCTGTGTCAATAAGGATTTTATTTTGGCTGCCATTTTCACCTGGCGTGATACCACTACCCTTGAAATCACCTGGTTAGTTTCTTGAAGATGTAAGCAAAGAACCTTTTTTTTGGTTGTAGGGGCAAAGAATGTTACATACATTGCTTTTAAACATGTGTATCAGGATTACATAGACACAACAACACATAATTATGGATTTTGGACTCTGAAGGAGAATAGGTTCCCTGACATCTAGACATCTAGAAGCCAATTTTTTTTTGGGGGGGAGGGGTGGAACCACATAAGAATAAAAACTCCATTTTAAATTGAGGTTTCTTCATCAAGCTCCCCCCTTCCTGGCTATCATTCCAGACTTCATTCATGCAAAGAAGAAATTTGTTATAAGCAGGAGGACCCTGGAGGCCTGGAGTACTCTAGAAGACCAAGTCCTTTATCAGATCTAGAAAACCTGACAGCATTTAAAGTTTGTTCCTTAGTATTTTTTTTGCACCTAGTTCAAAACCTTGGGGAATAGATAAGAGTTTTCATTGTTCCATTTAGTCAGTGTTGTTCTAAGTATTTGTTAACCATAGGAGTCACCAATTCATTGATTTGCATTTAAGGGTGTGTCCAGACTTGTAGACACTGCACATTTCGATGCGCAATCGGGGTGTGGGCATCACACCTGACGCCTAATACTGTGTTGCAGCGATGGATTATGCAGCCACTACTTCAAATTTACCTCCTGTGGAATGATGAGCACTCACTGCAGCATCAGGTCAATTTGAATGTTCCCTCCAGTCTGGACTGGATGGCGAGAACAATAAATGAGAGCTGAGCCTGCAGCTCAGCTTCCTTTGAGTGCCCCATCCCATGTGATGAGCTCCTCACCACACACACCAAAGAGGTATCGCAGCTGCCAAGGAGGAAGCTGCGGGGAGGCTCCTGGATTCCAGATGGCACATCATGGCTTTGTAGCAAGTAAACTGCGCTTTTACCTCTAACAGATTATTTTATTCCACTAATCTGGATGCTGCCTAACTTGTAAACAACACTGTACATGTTACCTTAGCCCACCTTTACTCAGCACATCATCAATAAGTTTAAATCTGTATTCCCAAAGAGCCAATCAAAAGGGCAGCAGTTGAATCCATTTTTCCATCCAATCTCCTGCTTGATCTATTTTTAACCTCATGAAAGAGGTATAAAGGTACCCAAGTTTGCTCCGTTACACAGGTCCTGGTCATTTCAGCTTCTGCAGGTCATATTTCCAGATCCCTCTTCTCTCTGAGAAAAGTGCTTCAGAAATCAGCCAATGTGATCCATAAGGAACAATGTGTAACTTGTGGCTAGATGGAGCTTAACAGTACCAGATTACAATTGCAAATGATCAAACTGACATGGGATACAAAGAATTTATTTGTGATACCTAGCCTGGTAAAAAAAAAGACCTCTTATTTCTACCACTTTTATAACTTATGAAAAATGTTCAGATAGTGAAAGAATGATACTCTGGCTGTAGGAAGAAAAATAACAGTTGTGAAGAAATGATGCTTGATTAGTTGAAATACTGTGAAATGTGATGGATAGACATTTTGGAGTACTTTCCCTCACCAGCCATTGTTGTCTTTTAGAGCATGGAACAGAACTAGACCTCTCTCCCCAGTTTTGGTCTGTTCCCTGAAATGTAGCAAAGCTTATAAGAAGGTGTTATTTTGTGACAACTGAAAAGCTGAATCTAGGACAGTGATGGCCAACCTATGACATGCGTGTCACAGGTAACATGCCAAGCCCTTTTGGGTGACACACCTGGTCACCCTGGCACCTGGGTGTGTAGTGCTTGCTTGTTCTTGAAGTGTACAAAATACCAACTTTTAATTGAAGATTTAGCAAACGAAATTCAGCAACAAAAGTCACTAATGTAAAGAATTGTTTCTGCTTTTAATAAAATACATATATCAAAAATATAACTTTTTTACAAGAGCTACAAATATAAAATTATGGATATTTCTAGATGTGACACAGCACCTGTGCTAAGCTCGGTTTTCTTGCGAATTTTGACACACTGAGCTCAAAAGGTTTGCCGTCACTGATCTAGGATATGGGTACTACAGTAGTGTTGTATTTGAAGTGCTACCTCAAAGGCATGAATTACTTTTTTTTTTT
>MTQE01000390.1:880662-898447 GCA_014337955.1 Aspidoscelis marmoratus
TTTTTTTTTTTGGGGGGGGATCCCATCTAGCCTGGCTTCTTCCCTGCTATGATGACCTCCAAAGTTTGAAAGCAAAGTCTGCAACAGTCTGAAGTGTCTTTCTGTATGTGTCATTTTATACCAAGCCCAAGAGAAGCAAGGAAGGCAGGGCACTTTGAAGCAAAGTTGCTCAGATTTGAGAGGGAATGGATGCTACAGTTTAGAATAGCCCAAAGGAAGTGTCCAGAAAACCATCTGGTCCAATTATTTTGAATCAGTTTCAATTATTTGCAGCCTGAGGGATGTGAACAAGCTCCTTGGCGGGAGTTAGCCAACCATAATGCCCTCTGGATCTTTGTTCTTCTTGGCTGATAAAAGCCACCTGAAAGGATATGACCAGGTGCGTTCATTGAGTAATGAATTCCTCTTTTGAGGGATAGGATGTCATGTTGATTTTGAAAGCAGTAGTAGTGCACCCCCTCCTCAAGAAGTGCTTTCTGAATCCAGAAGATGTAAATAAACGGTGGCCTTTTGTTGGGTGCATCCCCCTTGAGGTCCCTCAAGTACCTTTACTTTAGAATGTCAAGAGTGTTCTCATTCCTTGGCCTTTGTCTGAGGAAATAGCTTTCTCTCCCCATTATCAGGCACTCTTATTATTTTAGTATGTTAATTTTGAATTTTGTTTTGACTGCTGTAACCCACCCTGATAAAAATACCAATACCAAGGCCTTCTTAATCAGTCCTGCCACAAAAGGTTTTTTTTAATGTTCTTCTTCCCCATCCAAATTTTATCCTTTAAACCTCAGGGCACGCGTTTGCTTGATATTGCTGTTGCAGCCTTTGGAGGTAGGAGAAAATTACAGTAAATAAATAAATACATTTGAACAATAACAAAAACTGAGTATCTTTATTTTCTTTAGTATAATACACTTCATACTAGTTGAACCAGTTTGGTCTAGTAGTTAGGGAGCTGGGCTCTTATCTGGGAATACTGGGTTTGATTCTGCCCTCCCCTATGAATCCAGCTGGGTGACCTTGGGCTAGTCACAGCTCTCTTCTGAGCATTCACAGTCCCACCTACCTCACAGGGTGTTCTGTTGTGGGGGGAAGAGCAGAAGCTTTGTCAGCCACTTTGAGTCACCTTGAAAGAGTGAGAAAAGCCAACTATTCTTCTTCTAAGCAACACTATCTTTTTAACTGGTTGTATTTTTTTGAGAGGCAGTGCTCTTAATATCCCTTTGTGGATGAAGCGTTAGTTTTTCAGCTCAGAAGTTTCAAAGAAAATACTTCTGTGGCTTTTAAATTCATGTGATTAAAAGCATCGGAAATAAAAACAAATCAATAAAGCTTTTAAAAATTGGTAAAGCTACGTGTTGTGTAAATACATATGTTATGCTTACTTGCGGGTAATAGATTCAGGTAGGAGAGTGCCAGATTCTCACCAGGGTAAAGTGATGGCTACAATATGTCTTAACTCCTCTATGATTTGGAAGGATCATTATTTGTTCCCAAAGGCTAAACCTTCTCTGCTCTTAAGGATGCTTTAGGAATGTAGCTGGTCCTGTTCTGCTGTGCTGTGAGCATGACGGATTTTCAGCAGAACAATGAAGTCTGAGACATGCTGTTCCCTCATGCTCTTCAGTGCAAAATAGAGATTCTTTTTTTTAAAAAGTACCAGGCATGGTAAATTTATAAACAACAGTGGTCTCCCTCATGTCACTAGAGGAATGTTTGAAGAATGTGATGGAAACAGAACAAACCAAAACATTGTTTTAGAAAACTAGCCAAGTGTCTATGGATATGAATTAGAGTAATCATGAGCTCTTATTCCAATGGGTTTTGTACATTCTAATTGCTGGGGGTGCGATGTGTCTTCTGCTTAGTTTTCTGCACATGTTGTGATCTTGTCTGTTTAGCTGTTTTGGACTGGAGTTATGGTGATTGCTCATGAAATTACCAACTACAATGTGCCAAGGAATTCAAGCATTTTACTTCTTTGGTTTATAAATTATTTTGTGCCAAATATCTCTCCTCCCAGTATTAGATTCAACCACTTTATCAAGAACCACTTTTATAACACCTTCCAGATTATGGAATACCAAATAACAAACCTCTGGCTCAAAAAGCAGAGAGCAGGAGCTAATGAGAAACGCAAGGAAAACATTGCTAAGAGTTAGCATTAATTTATATGTCTTAATGTTTTCCCTGCTCATGGTGCAATGGGACACTTAAAAAAAAACATTTTTATATGTATATCTGTTTTAAATATATACCACCACTTTTTGTCTTTAAATAAACATTCTAAACTCAATGGTGATGAATTGCTGGTAGTTTGCAACATTTAATCAGCTCAAGGCAAAGTTTTGAGCTTTTTGCTCACCCTCTGTATTCTTCAAAGAACATGAATGTAGAGATAGAGGAATGGGCGTCCACCATATAGCTTTGCCACAGACATCTGAGGAAATTGTTAAAGACAGGGAAAGCATTGATTGCATAACCGCAGTGCAAAAAACACATGCAATGGGATTGACATCTTAAAGCCTTTCTGCAGTTACTGAGTTTGATCTGGAACAACATTATTTACACTTTGGTGATCATTCTGGTCATCCTGCTACACAGAATCTGAAGTTTGACATGAGCCTCAGAGCTAACCTCCACAAGCTCTGATGAACCTTGGAGCTTCTAGGGGATTCATTTTGGAGGTGTGCCTTTCCAGGTAAGCTGGAATACAGAGCCATGCACCTTCTGCACACCTTGGTGATTTGGTTTACCTTACCTACCTTGATGTAAAAGGGGAATCCGTCCCCGTGTGTCTTAGCCTTCGTGCACTACAGCCATTCGGCTGTATTGCGAAAAGGCCTCAGGTAAGTGCAAAAAGGCCCTAAGAAGATAAGCCCATAGTGGATACTTTGCACTGCTGTAGAAAAAACACAACTCCCTTGGTGTTTATTTGGTGTAGGATGTGCCTTAGGATGATATTTAATCCTGTGTTCTTGGTTGTTGTCCTTTTGCAGATCTTCCACCACCACCTCCTCCTCCTCCAGGAGAAGAGATGGTCCTTGCCTCAAACAATGCCTTCCCTCCCCCACCTCCCCCATTTGAGGAACCATTTCCTCCAGCTCCAGAAGAGGTCTTCCCTTCCCCTCCTCCTCCCATGCTGGAGGAAGAACCTGTAGCTCTGAGTGGATTACCTGTTTCTCAGGTGAGTGTTCACTAAAACCTGTGTCCTGTCCAGCTACCTTATTAGGATACATCTTGCTCCATGATGCTCTGGATGTGTGGGCTACTGTGATGCAATGATGTTTATCTAGCACATCCAATAGAATCAGCAGCTAATGTAGCAATACAAAAAATGATATATTGATGAATTGCTAGGGGTATGTAAGAAAAAAAAGTGATAGTATTAAGATCATAACAAATTGTAATTCTGTCCATAAATTTTGAATCTAACACAACAATGTTGTTTTATCTCTAGCAATAGTTTTGTGCTGTGGAAAACAATAGGAGGTCTTCTTAACCTGGAGGAAGAATTAAGGCAGAATGTCATTAAATTTGCAGGGATGGTAGATGTCCTGAAAGTTGAATTCTTGAAAGATTTTTGTCAGGAGTTTCAAATGAGAGGTATTTTAAACTTTCCCTTCTGGCACTCCATCCATCCATTTATTTTTACTGCTTAGCTTTAACGTAAAGCTATTGCTGAGCTTAGTTTCCCCATTAGAAAGCTTTGTGGATTTGGAAGACAAGTATCCAGTTACAGGCTTAGGAACCTCTCTAACATGTAACTTCCTTTCTCCTACATGATGTAAAGGGGCAGGCCCGTGGAAAGATGAGCAGCATTGATTTGGAGATTGATTCCTTGTCCTCAATGCTGGATGACATGGAGAAGAACGACCCCTTCAAATCCCGGGTGAGTGGCAATACAGAATGGACTTTCTAAGGCCTCATGTTCATGGAAATGGTTGACCTGTTTCTGGTTAGACCACACAGGGGCTCAAATGTTTAAGTAGCACTTCAAAAGAAAAAAAGTGAAATAAACTAAGGCCCGTTCTGCATGTGATCTTAGTATCATATGGGAAAGATTCTAGGGAACTTCCCTTCACACTCTGGTGTGGAATAGGGAAACACAACTCTAGAGTGGGATAGGGCACCCAGAATGTTAGGCTTTGGAGACAACAGTGTACTAATGAAGTTGGTCTGAAACAGAGGGTAATGTGTGGAAGGTACCTGACCCCTTCCTTTAGTATATAAATGACCATTTTGGTGGCACAACAGGAAGTGCTGTTGGAGGTGGACATGCTCCTAAAAAAGACCTGGCTTGAAACTCTGAAGGCTGGGAACAAAACATTCCTGGCCTTTGGAGGCTGAGTGACAGCCTTAAAGGCTGTGCTTAGCCTTTGATGAAAGAGGCTAGGTGAGGGCAGCAGAAGCCATCCTAAGGCAGAGGGCCCTGTCTTGCTCCAGTGACAACCTGTCCCGGCTGGAATAAGAAAAGTACAAAAAACAAAGTACGGTTCTAGCTTCATCCAGGCAGAAGTTTTTACTTCATCCAGAATAAAGGGCATTTTATTCAGGAGAATCAAAATAATACAGATTAAGTAAGTGCTGTCTGGACTCCATTTTCTTTGTGGAAGACATCTGGGGCAGATATCTCTGCTGTAGTGGCTTTCCTGCTGCCCAGCCTTTCCATCTCCATTTTTGCCAGGTGAACAACCTTACAAGGGGTGTCTGCACTTGCACAAGGCCTCTGTATGCAGGTGCAGCGACCTCTTGAGCTGACCTCAGCCATTTACGCTGTGATGTTGGACCCTGTCAGTGTAGCACCTTGGGTGCTGTTCCTTGCTCAGTGTATTTTAGGTACCTCTGACAGATCCCTAGGGCATGACTGTTTCCTCCAAGATGCTTCAGTATGAGGGAGTGTGGACATTGGTTGCTCTACTGGACCATCAAAAGCGTCTGGGCCATGCAGTGGAGACACTGGCTGAATTTGCACTTAGGCCTCTGATATGGACAGCTCTGGTCCAGTAACTCTGTACCAGAGCTGTCCTAATTGCATATCAGAGGCCTAAGTGTGAATTCAGCTATGGCATAGGTCTTCTTTCCCTTACATGCTCACTTTCAGTATGAAGGTGACTCTTTTTTTATGGACAACCTGCAGTCACAAAAAGACGTAGACCAGCTTGGTGAGAACTAGGCCCAGGTTTCAGAGAAAAGGATTGGATCAGGGTAGATAGACTTACGTTTGTGATCAGACATAAAGGTGAACAAGCTGTTTCCTAGTACTCTTTATTGGGTCTGCTTGTTGAATGGTAGAAAGGATTTTACTCTATTTTGGGAGCAGGTATGCACACATATAGTTGGCACCATCCTCACGGAGAACGAGTTGGACCTACAATAGTCTGAACTGGTTGGTGGTGGTGGCTGATCTTGACTCTCCTTTAATAACTATATTTATTTTTGTAGGTATCTTCAGGACCCGTGACTCCTGTAGGTTTAAGTCTTGGCTCTAAACGTTCTCCAGAAACTACGACACCTCCTAAAGATGCTCCAGCTTCTGTCTCTCTCCCCTCCAGTTCTGTCTCCAGCCCCAGTGGAAGCTATGTACCCAAGCCACAGGGAGAGATATCTGTCCCTCCACCATGGGTAACTTTGAAGCAGCGAAGAGACTCACCTTCAGCACAGCCTTCAATGTCAGCTGCTTCTCCTCCTCCTCCTCCTCCTCCTCCAGCTCCATCAGCCCCTAAATACACTCCTCCTAGCATTTCCCCCGGTCCCAAATTTGTACCAAAACCAGCTTCTGGGGCTCCCTCAAGCTTTCCAAGGCAGGCTGCCCCAGCTCCTACGCAGCCTCGCTTTCCTGCTCCCGCTGGTGCAGGCCCAACACCAAAGTCACAGCCGCCAACGTTCACCTATGCACAGCAAAGAGAAAAACCACAGGTTCAGGAGAAGCCACGACCTGCTGGACAGCAATCATCCCCACGAGATACAGTAAGAGTTTCATTAGAAATCTGAGGAAGGAAGTCTAGGAGATGTGCAAAACCAAACCAAAGTCTAGTTGATATGTAACAGTCTGGAATGAAACCAGATCTAGCTTAGCTCAAGGGACCTGAATGTGGCCCCAGCAAACCTTTCCTAGGCAACTGCAAGAGGACCTTAAGTGGCCAACTGGTGGATTTATTCTGGGCTCTCTATGCTCCAAGTAATTCCTCTCCGCTCTGTAAAAACTGAGCATGACTCCTTATCCCTACATTTTTCAGTGTTAGCCACAGTGAGATTCAAAGGACCCCACTTTCTATCTAGCTTTGGTTCTATCCTTTCCTATTCCTCATGACCTTAACAACCAATGCTGTCAAGTAGTATGAAGAAGTCCAGGGAGGGCAGGACAAAAAAGAAGAGTTTATAAGTAGAGTGGAAGCAGGAATGTTATAAGACAGAGTGGTATAAGGCTTCATAATAACAAGTTAATAAAAAGAGACTTTTAAAAGTGTTGTCATGCAGAATAGGATTCCAGAGAAAGGCACTGCTGGGGTCATCCCATGCTTTAGTGAATCACTGTGGTACCCAGTTCATAGCAAGCTGGGGTACTTAGGACCTGATGTTAGGGCTGCCCCCATTGCAGAGAGACTAGACCAAACCAGCTTTGGAGACTGGGAATGAAAGTCTCTAGTATTTGAAGTTGCTGGTGGTGGCTTTTTTGACCAAGTACCCAGAAACAAAATGGCTTCAGGCTTGGTATTCCAGCCAACAGTCCACATGCTGCCTTCACCCTGTCTGTGGTCTGATATATCAGGGTAGAATGCTTCATGGACTATTTGTAAGTAGTCCACAGTTGGAGCAGGATATGGAGCCATTTTGGCACTGTGTCATCCTGCAACCCTTTGTCCTGTGTGGTTGAAATGGTCCACTAGGGAGCATGGGTTCCCAGTAGATTTTTCCATAGTGCAGACAACCTGTTCTGTGAGACCAGAGCAGACAGTCCTGAAGAGTCTTCCATGCTGAAAAATGCAGTAGTAACACAGAATTGAAACAACATCTTTGCTGCTTATCAATGAAAAAGTGAAACTCTTCTGTAATATGTCTTTTTGTCATTTTGAAGATCTGTTCCAGTATATGAGGACGTTATGTCTTGTGTCTTTAATGGTCTCCCCCCTCTCTTCATCAGAACCCTGTATCATTTGCAAACACTGGATCAGATCATCCTAGGGGAAACTCTGCTTTGACAATGAAAGAGGTAGAAGAACTGGAAATGCTAACCCAGAAGCTCATGAAGGATATGGATCAGCCTCCCCATGCAGAATCTTCAACTTCTGGTGTGTGCGTGCATATGCAAATGTTTGTACAAGTATTGAAAGTTGTGAGGTGGGAAGCTGATTTCACTTAATATGCTGCCTTCTTATTTGGCAGCCACCTGTCACACAGCAGTCTATCACAAGAGTTTCTCAAAGTACGAGTTGTGGCCCACTCATGGGTAGTAGAGAAATTTAGGTGTACCTAAATTGGTGGATCATGAATCACCAAAGTTTGGGAACCACTGCTCTAGTATACTGACAGACACTTTGTAATTTATAAGTTTGTTGAGAAAGTTATTTACTTATAAGAACATAAGAAGAGTTCTGCTGAATCAGTCCACAGCCCATCTAGTCTGGCATCCTGTCTCACACAGTGGCCCACCCATTGCTTCTGGGCATTGTGAGGCAGCAGGCAAAGACAAAACCTTCACCTCCCGTCTCTCTCTGCAACCTGAAGATGGTACCTAGGCATCCATTCTAGTAGCCATTGATATACCTGTCCTCCATGAATTTACTTCCTTATGCCACCCAGATGCTGGAGCAGAAGTATAAAGATGGTAGTAAGTTTGTTTCCTCAACTTGAGCTGTTCGCTTATGTCACATAGAGAAATATTTGCCAACAATCCCATGGCTTTATTATTAACTTTTGTTTCCTTTTTCTCACTGTTGTCCTGGTGAAGAGTTGTGTGGCCTATGTCATAAGGCCTTGTCGCGAACACAGCCTGCGGTCCGTGCCTTGGACAAGCTTTTCCATGTAGAATGCTTCACTTGCTTCAAGTGTGAGAGGCAGCTGCAGGGACAGCAGTTCTACAACGTGGATGAAAAACCTTTCTGTGAGGAATGCTATGCTGTGAGTAAACGGGAGGCGGCCAGCTGTATTAATTTGGGAATTGCTGAAATAGGTTCTTCTGCTAAACCAGAGGAAGGAAGGTGCTCCCTTCTGCATGCCTCCCTGTTCCATTCTACAGGCCCCTGGACCACAGTTAGACTTGTTAAAACAGGTCTACCACCATCCCAGTCTAAGCAGCCTAGCAGTGACTGGGGCCTCTTCTATTCTGTTCCACAGTGCAGAATGAGAGGCCCAGAAGTGGTCTACATCTTGTACCAGAGCTGTCCTAATTGGATACCAGAGGCCTAAATATGAATAGGCCTCTTGTGTTGGACTACATTATCAGCCAGAGTGGAAAGGCCCTAAGTTAATTCTGTCACTTCTTTAGAGTTATATGTTATGATTATATAAAGTATAAAAAGGGCTAATGGAGTATACTGCAGAGCAAAAATCTGATTTGGGCCTGCATACCCACCTCCTAATCATTCTTTCTGAGCTAAGAAAGAATGGATGTGTGTGATGAATGAACATTATTTTTGTAATTATTCAATCAGCTAAGAAAGTTAGGTTAGTATTGTCCCTTTATTACTATCTGATTACTTTATTACCCCTGATTACTATCTGTTGTTAACTCAAGGCAGGAGTAAGATTTGATGGGATTATCGGGCTTACATTGTCAATTTTGTTGACCAGACAGTGTAGAGGGATGATGGGATACTCTGAGAACCAAAGTACGGGACAGTCCAATTAAATTAAATTAGTACTTTAGAGGTTCAAAAATAATTGCCAATTTCTGCACATAAATATTTCACATCATCTGAATATTGTCTCAGGTTGTGCCACATGATAAAGCTAACCAATACCCATTCATTCTGACATTATCCTGATGGTTGTTCCTGTTCTGGGGGCAGGTTTCCCTTTCTGATATTTTGTTGTTGTTGTTCATTAGGGCACTCTAGAGAAGTGTTGTGTGTGCAAGCAAACAATTACAGACAGGATGTTGCGGGCCACAGGCAATTCCTATCACCCTCAGTGTTTCACTTGTGTGGTGTGCCACAAACCTCTTGAGGGAGCCTCCTTCATTGTGGACAAAGCCAACCAGCCACACTGTGTGGATGATTATCACAGGTAAGTAACCTCCGTGCTCCATTTCCTGCCTCTCATTCCTCTTAGTCCTTCAGCCATACTTTCATGACCGACCTGGACAGTATTATGCTCCCTCAAGTCCTTATCTGGATGAAATGTGAAAACTAACATAGGATCTGCTCTTCATAAAGCTTTAGTGTGCTATTCACAGGGATCCACCAGTCCCAGATGAGCAGATACTGCAGCTACATAATGTTTGCTCCGTGTTTTTGATGTTTCTAGCTGGGACAGTTTTCACAAACACAGGAAATGACTTTAAAAATGGGACATTTCCTCTATTTGTGACAGATGCTGTGCTGTCCACCCTAAAGAAAGTGCACTGGTAAGCCCACACCTTGTGGTGGTAGATGATCAGGAGTAAGCACTGTGACAGTGCTTATTTCCACTCTGCATTCACAGTGTTCTTTGGAGTGTTTATGATGGGACCTGGGGCCTGTTCGCACTTGGCCTTTTTCTGGAGTATATCTCAGGACAGGGCTGTGTGGCCCACATGCTAATGCAGACTCTGGTAGGCCTCACCTGGGGCCTGCTGTAGCCTGCACTAGCTTGTGGACAGCAGGCCCCTATTGCAAGATATAGTCCAGAATAAATCTAAGTGTGAATAGGCCCCTGCACTGGATCAATGTGGAGTCATGCAGGCCTTGTGCTCTTTCAGTGCTTCTACTGAACTATGAGTTTGCGTGCACTCACAACATCATAAGCACATTGCGCAGGTTCTGCCTAACAGCTGAGTCCTCCACCTCTCTCCTTGCAGAAAATATGCCCCGCGCTGTTCAGTTTGTGCTGAGCCCATCATGCCAGAGCCTGGAAAGGATGAAACAGTCCGTGTGGTAGCCTTGGAAAAGAACTTCCATATGAAGTGCTACAAATGTGAGGTGAGCAAATTCTCCCTCACCCTACCTCCACGACTTCAGTTGCTTTGCCACCTTCACAGCATGGTTGATTCTCTCTCTTGTTGCCTTTCAGGACTGTGGGAAACCCCTCTCCATTGAAGCAGATGACAATGGCTGTTTCCCTCTGGATGGTCACGTGCTGTGTAGGAAGTGTCACACCACCCGTGTTAAAGCTGCAGTTTGAGAACCTTGGATCAGGATGTGGCCTTTGTATACTTCCCCCACCCAGCCAGTGGGCCTGATGTTCTTTGTCCTTTTCTTGTGACCTACCCTCTCAAAATCATAGTGCTTTTCTACCTAGAAAGTGTCTCTCTGGCAATACAGTATTTCCCCCCCTCACTCAAGGTCTTTTTATTCCCTGCTTTATTATCACCCCCTTCTAAGAGAGAATCTTCGCTTAGTCTGGCCTCAATGTATTATACTAGAGTCTAGAATCTACAGAAAGTGACTTGGAATCATATTTTCCTATAAAGTCCTACAGTTCCATTACTTAACAATAAAGTAAGCCTGGAGAAAAAGGCTGGAAGTTTCCAACCTGATATTCTTCTGACCGAGCAAAAACTATCATCTCTGCTGACTTTGAACGTGAAATCACTATTTGGGATATCTGTCCCTTAGTTCGATGAGGGTCGGAGTCTTTGATATACAGGTTGGGGGATATAGTTTTGGAGTTTTTGAACTGGTTTTAGTTGCCTGAATTTCTACTCTTGGCTTTATGGACCAGTTTTTTTTTTATTTCCTAGAGTTGAAGTGACTTCAGTTCTTGTTTTGTATGGTGTTTTTGTCTAACCACAGCTACATAGCAAACTATCCAAAGGCTTATTGTCTGTTTGCCATGGGTTTTGCAAGGAGTTCACTGTGGAACTGGAGAGTGATGTGATCTCACCTGAAGTTGGGGGAGATGCCTTCCTCAAGGTGGTTGCCTTCTAAATCCATGTCAAGGTCACTTCCGTATTTAATTTTTGGGATTGGTATCAGAGGCTGTTTCTGCATAGGCTCCTAGTATGGTCCAGAAAGGAGTCTAAGAGGCCTGACCTCCCCAGGTTATCATGGGATAGCCAGGCCCCCTCCCCTCCTGGAATGCCCCATCCACATGGGATGGAGCATGGAGTGACATGGAGTGCCCAAATGTCACCCTATCCTGCTCTATGGGTAGACTTCGGCATGGGGGCATGCTAAGGACCCTGACCCAGCACAGTGAGCAATGTGCATGGAAGACACTTGACCCCTTCCTCAGGGTGCAGATTCCCCATTTCAGTGGTGCAACCGAGAGTGCTGTGAAAATGCCCCCACCTGGAATCATAAAAAATCCTGGCCTTCAGAGATGGAGCCAGGCTGGCTCTGAAGCGGGTGCAATCGTCAGAGTCTGCAGCAGGTGCTGGTGTAGGACAGCCCTGTTCCACACTGTGAGAGGTTGCATATCACAGGCCAGGGTCTCTCTCCTTGGACTGGAATCTCGGGAGGGTAGATGAGTTATTCAGAAACAGCCAGCGACTTCTCTGGAAGTGAGATTTTTGCTTTGGTTTTGCTACAGTCAAGACTGACTGAGATATTGTCCTTTATCAGTCACTGTTTGCATCAATAAACTTTGTGTTTTTTTCCCATTGTCACTTCAGCCTCTTTTTGTGAGAGCATGAAAGCATGCAAGTGGGGTGTGTCCAGCAGCCATTTATGCAACTCCCATCTCCTGTCTTTAAGCTCATGGAGAAAAGGGGAATATAGTGCCTGGATTCCTATTAATCTGCCGCCTCTCCACCTTTAAGAGAAGATGCTCAGAGTCCTGAACAATTTTTTTAGAATTTGGCGTTCAGCCGGCTTATTTCTGTCTTGCTTAATGGTTGTTTGTTTGTAGCACTTACTGTCTTTCAGCATCTTCAAGGAATGTGAGGCTTATTGGTTCCCAGCTGCTGTGGCTGATGGAGTCCAGCATTCTGGTGCACTGCAGGATTAAAAAAAATAGAATATTTGGCTGTTGTGGCACAAATGTCAAGACTGTAGTTTCATGGTCAAACTTTCTACTGAGAGAACAAAACTTCAAAAATACCATTGGTAGCAGTGGATACAGCCTGCTCCTGAACTTAAAGGACTTCTGGAATGAAATGATTTTTTTGCTTAAAAATCAGTCATGATTGAAATATATTTATGTATCGGGATCATAAGTACTTAAATTTATGATATACCAAACTACCAAAAGTCCTTTAGCAATGGTTGACTGCCTAACGTTGCAGGCTTTGCTGCTACTGATGGGTACCACTGACCCAGGACTGACTTCTGGTTGGCAAAGATCCAGAAGTGGTTTGCCACTGTCTGCTTTCAGGGAGAGGATGAGGACTGAACATATGACCTCTTGCTCTCTGGGTTCTTTGTGGTACCACAGAGCTACTGCTACTCCCTGTTAAGCTCTAGGCTCTTTCTGCACTTGCCTTTAATCCTGATCAGGAACCTCCATAGTTGGCTTCTAGGCTTTATCAGTCTGCTGGTTAGCATGGATTTGTGAGACCCTAACCCCTACTGGTATGCTCCATCTTCATTAGATGGAATGTAATCCAGATCAGGGAGGCTGGGATCAAGATGAAGGTGTGCCTCCAGTATTCAAGACTAGGTGGGGATGTGTTTCAATTAATGTGGTCCCCAGGGGCTCCAAGGCTAGGAACCATTGTTCCCAGCATTTGGAGCCCAGCTATCACACACTTTGAAGCTAGGGAGAGGGCTGGGCTGGACTGTTGTCATCACACAGATGGTACTGTTTTAGATTATGTCTTTCTGTGTTCTGAACCAGTGGGCTGATTGGTCTAGATCCACTAGTTCAGACTGTGGGCAGGTCAGTTCAGAAAAGGCCTGAAACAAATAAAAAACAGAGTGGATGGAGTGTCAGGACCTCATATGAATCATACAGTTTAAATGCACTGGTGTGTATGTGGGGGTGTTCAGGCATAACAAAACTATGCATTGGAATGCATAGTCGAAGTGCGTGCATCACAGTTGAAGCCCGATCCTGTGTAGTGGATGCAGATTAAAGCTTCCACTACCTTGAATTTACCTTACTGTGGAACGATCAGCACTCGTGACCCAGTATAAGGGAAATTCAAATGTTCCCACTGCAGCTCAGCTGTCATTGGCTGCCCCTTCCCATGTGATGTGTGCCTCATTGCACACGCCACGGAAGTCTTGCAGCTGCTGAAGAGAAAGCTGCGGATTTCCGACAGGAGTGGAGACAAGGCGTTGTCACCTCGCAGCAGGTAAGATGTGCATTTTTTAATAGCAGCGGATTTAATCCGCTAATCTGGAAGCTGCCCTGGCATGAAGCGTAGAGCAACGATTATTACTTCACTTATGCAAATTCAGAAAATTCATTGCATGCAGATTAGGAGGAAAATGCAGCATCTGAGGATGACTTAAAAATAGTTTCTTTGAATGTATTCACATGTAGACAATGCTTGAGGGAGTCCCTATAACCAAGTGTTACGTTAAGCTGGATTGTGCAAAATGTAGGCCTGAAGATAAGGGCCAGAATTTCCTCCCTGTGGGTTTCAAAATTTCTAGAAATGTTGCACCTCTGTTCAATCAGGAATAGCTAAGGATTGTCCTCCCTCCAGGATGGACCTTGGATTCCATACAGCCTGGAGAAGATTGGAATTCAATATCTGGAGGGCCATAATAGCCATTTAGGCTGTAGGCAATTTAATTATGTGTGCAGATATTTGCCTCCGTAGATTAAAGTTCCTGCAGTGTGCTTAATTCTGTTTGCAGTTCTGGATCTGGCTGGAAGAAGTTGTAATTGTTGAGGAATGTGTTTCATCCCCAAACCACACCTTCCTCTGGGTATACTTGGTGTATTACAAACAGCCAAGTTCCAACGTGGAGGAACCAGGCAAATGTTTGCCTTGATCTTAGCCTGTTTGTTCAGGTGAAGTAGTTTCATTGGGCAACCCTTTGATCTTTCACTTTCCTACTGCATGCTCTACTGAGGCTGAAGAGAACATTTAGCAGCCTAGCTGCATTGCATTTGCCTATGTCCCCATCGTAGATTGAGATTTTGCCATGTGTGCAGAATTTCTCTGCTCTTATTGCCAGGAGCATCAGGCACTGAGCCCTTTTCAATGCTTTTTTTTTTTTTTGCCGTTCTTTTTAGGCAGTTTGTTACCTCTGCTTAGGGCCTTTTTGCACTTACCTCCAGGACTGTTCTGGGCGGATCAACGGAATGCACTGTTTGCACCTTGGTCCATTGCAGCTGTTCTTGACGTGGCCCTGCTGCAATTCCTGTGGCATCATGACTGGTTTAGGGAAAGTACAGTCACAACACTTCCGAGGGTTACAAGGCAAGGACAATTGTCCAGTCATGGCTGATGGTGTGTGGGGTGTCACAGTGTCTCACAAAGATGATGGCATGCCATTCACATTGCTAGCTAGGGGCTGCTGATCAGGAACAGGACTCCTTTAGCAATCGTTCCCAACTCTTTCAGTTGTAAACTGGCCTGAGATTGTGAATTTGATTCCATTGCAACCAGGTAGGTATGAATTCAGCCCACACCTGGAATCCTACACCTTGGATAAGTCCGAAGGTTATGAATGAAATCCCCCAGTCATTCCTAAGAAATGTGGGTTCAGAAAAAATAAAAGGTTTCCCCTGAAGGGCAAGCACTGCATTTTGGAGGGCAGGGGAACAGATCAGTAGTAGAAACCAATCAGTAAATGGCAAATCTTATGCTGAGGTTAACATTCACCCAGCCAGTAAGTCTCCCTGACGTGCTTTCATAAGAGTACAGCTGTACATTTTTCTAAGACAGCTGTCTCTTGCAGTGTCTTGACTTCCACTGTGCAATATGTCTTGTACATTTTGCTTGGGAAAGGTTACGTAACAATAGATCAAATGTTTGTATTAACTATAACAAAAAATCCAGCACCACTCTTTACTCCATCATAAACATTGACAGGCTCCTTTGATCTAGGCCTTGGATTGTAAATGCATACTTTCTAACAGTTTCTTCCCCCGCATCCCCGAGTAAGGTCTTTCCAGCTCAGCTTTCTTGGTTATTATAAAAATTGGTTGCTCTTGTTTCCACAATGTGTTGAAGAACACCGGTGCGACAAGAATATTCAGTGCTCACAGTTCTCAGCCTGTGAGGAAACTGACATATGGGACATCTTTTTTTCTTTTTCTTTTTAAATGTCTGCATTTAGCCTGTGATTGTAAACAGAAAGATGAATTACTAATTTTGATATAAAATGGGCATAAACTATCCTTAAGCCACTGCTTAATAGCAAAAATGATATAAACTCAGAAAGTCTGGCTGTCTGTTCAGGGCAACATCTTGACGCCAAGATTCATGGAGTTATGGACACTTGTTTCTTGGCAAATCAGAATTCAGTGTGCATATAAACAGAGCAGTTCAACGGTTGTGTGTAACATCATTGCTAGAGATGAGAGAACTACATAGTCATAACTGAAGGCCATAATGTTCAAACTCTGTAATAGTGTTGTAGCTCAGATCATATGTGCTTATACCACATTCCTACACAAAGCCATCTGGGTGCCCTTGGACTAGTCACAGATCTCTTTCTGAGCTTTCACAGCCCCACCTTCCTCCGAGGGTATCTGTTGTGGGGAGAACAAAAGATTTGTCAGCCACCTTGAGGGTATGAAGGTCAATTCCTCCTCTTCTTCTGGTCTCAGGAAATCTTAGCACATCAGCCTCTGTTTGACTGGTGTTGCAGGAGTAGATGCCCAACCGATTTTTAACCTCATCTGAACACAGCTTAATTATTTAGGTTTGAAATAGAACATCCACTCGTGTTAAAAGAGGACAAATATATTCTAAATGACATTCTTCTGGTTCTTTGCTTCTTCTGGTTTTGAGATCAGTAGTGCCATACTGGACAGATTCATCTGACGTAGTTTACCACATCCTCACTACAATTATTACAGTATGGTCCTAAAGCATCCTATTTATGTTTTTAAATCTATACACTAGTGCAAAATAATGTTTAATTATTACTGTATTTCACTAAGGTTAAAATAGTGGACCTTTCTGCACTGGGGATTATTCTGGATTATATCTTGGAATATGGACCTATTATCTGCATACTGATGTAGCCTATTGCAAGTCCCATCCAAGGTGTGCTGTGGTCTGCACCAGCATGCAGATGGCAGGTCCCTATTCTGAGATATAATCCAGAACAAGAACCAGTGCAGAAACAGCCAGTGTTCAGGCTTTTGAAAAAGAAATGGAAAAAATCACTTAAATGGAAGTTAATTCTGTGCTCTAATGTTGATGTTTTTTGAAATGCTAAAGAGAAAGGACAATCCCAATTGCTGTTAGTTCAAGCAGTCTCCCCACCCAAATGTACTGACTACTATTTGTGAAAAGCAGCAAACCAAAAATCCAAACAAGATAAATCAGCCAAGAGAAGCAAACTAGGGATGTATAAGAATATTCAAAATATTTGTTATTCAGTCAAGTTTGGCCAAATTCGGACACTCAAATTCAAACTGAATGTCCAGACATTCATTTAATATTCAAATGAATATGAATATTTTGAATCATTCTTTCAAATAACTGGACATGTGTATGTGTACAGATGTGTATGCATTACATACGACTCCATGCACATCTTATTCATATCAGTATGCATCCGTACAGATGTGTATGGGATGAGAACAGGATGCATACCAATGAATCTTGTCGACATTCATATCATCAAACTCGTATCGAATATTCATACGAATAGATACAAATGTATTTGAATCAGTTTGTTTTTTTCTCTATCCATATGAATTCAGACATTCGAATGCTCGATTTGAATCAAATGTCAAAAATTGCAATCGTGCACACCCTTAAAGCAAACAACACAAGAGATTTATATATAAAAAAAGGAAGGGGTTCTCAGAAAATGAAACAGTTCTGGAGACAGCCTGAGTGCCAAAGAATAAAAGGAAAGGGAAACTAGAAATGTAACAACCAAATTGTATAAATGCCAATTATATTTTGAGAATAGTGCTTTAACTTTTGGTACTTTTTACTCTGTTTCTTAGTTGTTGTAATATGGTGTGTACTTTATAGTATTTGGGAGAGTGAATGAAACATTATATAGCCATATTGGGAATACCCATTCAAGCTACTGAAGAAGACCATCCAAGCTGAAACGCGTCTTGGCTTTTCAGTTCACCCATTAATTATGCATCAGAGTTTATCAGGCCATAGTTTGTTGATACATCCCACCACTGTGCTGTTGAGTTTCTTTACAGTATATGTTCTCATAGTGTTACTGTACACTTGCTTCTTTTATATATTCATTTTTAATATATATTACAAAAGATACTTTTTTATATCAGTAACACTGTTGACATTTATACAATTTCATCCTTTGTTACGTTTCTAGTTTCCCTTTCTTTTTATTCTTTGGCATTCTATTTCACAAGTAATCTTGTCCCCCCCTACTCCCTCACAATGGTATTTGAACATAGCCAATACTTCCTAGTTTTGGACTATGGCTGCGATCAGACACAGCAAATAAAAAAGGGTAACTCTGAGGTGAGTTCGTTCACACACCAGTCTGCCCCCTCCCTCCTGTGCTAGAAGAAGAAGAAGAGTTGGCTTTTTTAACCCCGCTTTTCTCACCCATTTAAGGGGACTCAAAGCGGCTGACAAAGC
>MTQE01000390.1:902378-921005 GCA_014337955.1 Aspidoscelis marmoratus
TTATTCCCCCCCCCCCCCCCGCTGCCCATGACAGCCACCAGCTGTTTACCAGGAGATCATATCCTTCAAATTCAAAGCATTATCCCACTCTGCATTTATAAGCATCAGAAGTTTCCCTCCAATGCTATTAGCAGGGCAGCTAGAACCGGAGCCATCTTTGGCCTTCCTCTTGTCTTTGAACTTTAGCTGTTCAACCCAGAAAGCTGATATTTGAAATAATTTCTCATTGCTTGTGTGTGCCTTTATGGCAGCAAAAGCTGTATGCCTGAGGACTGTGAGCTATAGCCTTCTGTTCAAGGCCGGCAGCAGGAGCAGTAAGAAGCTGACAGCCTACAGACATCCATGAACTATTCTCCTGCTTGCAGTGCAAGAATCCAGTTTTTTACTTGAAACAGGGACAGGGAAAAGAATAAGGATGTTAGGGTGCTCTTTCCATGCATTCAGAACTCCTTGACGGGTATGCATTGTTCTTCTTCCCCAGAAGAGCAGAACCTACCATCCAGGTTGCCCTAAACTTACTCAGCAGAAAGATCCAGCACCGATTCCATGGTATTCAACCCAGCAGTGCGGAAGTTGATGATGTAGCGTTTCATGCGGATGGATTCCAGCCACTCAGGGATAGACCGATAAGGAATGCCATCAGACCCACTGCAGCTAGGCAGGCGGAGTGTCACCCTAGAGATTGACAGAAGCTTTCAGATCAAATGGAAACCTTAAAATGATAGGCAACCCATTCAATAGAACTGGAAAGTTATTGCCCTTGGGTAGGAAGGGGCTTTTGAGGGACCACATCTCAGCCAGGCATGAGAAGCTGCTTTATTTGCAACTGAATCAACACAACTTAGCAAACAAGGGGTGGTGCTGGATACACTGTGGTTTTGCTCAAGTACTGAAAATCCATAGAATCTGATCCTATGTATAGCATTCAGCTCAGAAAGCATAATAAAAGGTGGTACCGAACCTGCATCATTTACACCAGCAGTTCTCAACCTTCCTAACGCTGTGACCCCTTAATGGAGTTCCTCATGTTGTGGAGACCCCCAACCATGGGGGCGGAGCAGCTGGAAGGTGGGAGGGAAGGGCAACAGGACACTCGTTGTGACCCCTCTGAAAGTGTAGTTCGACCCCCAAAGGGGTCCCGACCCCCAGGTTGAGAACCACTGATTTACACAGAGAACAGCATTCATTCTACTTTGCGTGTGGAGAGGGATATTTTCCCCTTGATTTGATAGCATAAGATTTACAGAGTCTGTCCTCAAGCATTACCCCTGCTCACCCCTTACCTGGGATCAAAGTCAGCCACAGTCCGAAGCAAGTGGGGGCTAGAAATGAAGTGCTCCAGCTGAGCATGGATTTCTCGAAAACGAGGCCTCCGAGCCCTGTCATACAACCAGCACAGTTTCATGAGCTCATAAAGTATAGATGGGCAGTCAACAGGTGGGGGGAGGCGGTATCCATCCTCTATGCTTTTCATCACCTGCACAGGTAAAAGAAGCAAGATGTCTCAACCAGCACAGTCTCAAACACTTCCGAAGGAAGAGGTGGGAATTAAATGGTGGGCCTAAGGCTGTGCCTACTCAGGGGGCAATGCTGTCTTCACGGTCCTCTTGTTCACATGAATAATGCACCGAAGGAGTCTTCTGGAGTGAAACCTCTTCTGAGATGCCTCAGACCTCTCACGGAACATTGACAGAAGTTTCTACAGACTCCATAATCCATAGAGATCAGGGCAACTGTTCCTGCATCCATAAGGCAGTAACTGCCCTGTAAGCCCCCCAAGACAGATGATGTGAAGTGGTTGTCAGAACATATCTGGTCTGACTGCAGATGGAAAGGGAAAGGGGCCCAATGTGCAGTGATGACACTAGCCCACAGCCACTTCCCTCCTGGGCTGCAGCAGTGTGTGAGACTTTGAAAAAAACAGAGGCTGTCTCCAGATGGCACCTGGATATCTCACCAGCAAGCAGTACTGTGGAATATTGTTCTTCCTTAGGTTATTGCTTGCTAACCTGACAACATCGTAGCCAGTACCGTCTTTGCATGTTCAAGTGATGTGCACATCTGGATATCCAGTCATGCCAAACACATGGAAGTGCACATTGTTACCACTGCACATGCATGGTGCATGAAACGATGATGGTGGCTTTGTCCAGAAGCTCAGTAAACGTTCTATTGCTGAAAAAACTGCCACCAGCACTGGGTTTTCCAGCAATAGTTTTTCATACTTTTTAGGGAGGGTATAGTGGATATCTGAAGGGGTTGCCATAATGGCACCATAATGGCACTTGAAGAATGGGATAGATAGTACTTTGGATCATTTGAGAAATCTTCAATCTAATTCTACTGTCTCAGCATTGCCTGCAGCATGCAATGCTCAGACAAAATACATGCATATCCAACATGGCCTGCAAAATGGCCTCTTAGCTTCTTACCTCCTGATTGGACATTTCTCCATATGGCTTGTCGCCATATGACAACACCTCCCACATAACAATGCCAAAACTCCAGACATCACTGGCTGAAGTAAAGATTCGGTGCACAATGGCCTCAGGAGCGGTCCATCGGATGGGGATCTTGCCGCCCTGTTGACAAGAGAGAGATGAACTATAGTAGGGAATCTACATTACTAGAATTGTCCCATGCTATTGAAATATAGTCAATTTGCTTAATTTTACATTTGCTAGCTGGATACCAAATAACCTTTCCTGTTTGTAAGGAGACATACTCTATTGCTTTATTTTTGGTCTCAGGCCTGATCTGGAGTTTATTTGCAGTCAGTCTCTTTAAAGAGAGAAATATAAAGAGAGAAATCACACTCCATTCTCTGCTGGACAAGTGCAGATGTTTCCCTCTTATCTCTGCAGCCAGATGTGCAAGATAAAACTTGGGATGGAATTAATGCAAAGGAGGCTTTTCAGGAGCACTTAACTGCTAGGTATTAATGACAGCTTGTGTGAATAATGTACGAGAAAATCAAAAAGTTAGAGGCTTGCAAACTGTACATTACAAAATATGGGCAGTTTGCACAGCATTATGCCAAAAAGCAAAGTGTGAGCAGGGCTTAAGCTTCTGGATAATTACTGATGAATTGGAAATGACTGAACGGTCTTTTTTAAATGTTGCTGCCACCTCAAAAGCTTGTAGGTTTTCCCTGTTTCCGTTGGCTTCCTATCCCATTTAGCTTGTTTCCACAATAATACCTTTGTTTCATAAGTTCCTTCCACGTCGTTTTCCAAAATCCGAGAAAGACCAAAATCTGAAACTTTGCATTGAAGGTTATGAGACACCAAAATATTGCGAGCTGCCAGGTCTCGGTGTACATAATTGCGATCTGACAGGTAAGTCATCCCTGAAGCGATGCCTTGCAGCATGGTCACCAATTGTACTGAGCTGAACTTGTCCATGTTCTCCTGAAATTTAAACATGAGGACAAAAGACAGTGTCATCATGCTGAGCAGTTTGGCATTACTAGGGCAATGAAATGTCATGGGTATGGCTTGGAATCCACCATCATAAGAACAATGTTGTGGAAGCGTAAGATCTTTCTTTGGCAGAGAAAGAAAATGTTGTCTAGCTGAAAGGGATTTCTTTTTTAATAGAATCATCACTAGTACCCTGAATTGACACAGGCCAGGTTCTGGCTTACAAGAATGAGAACTCAATGGTTGTGTTCTCATAGGAACTAAAAGCCGGACTCGGTATCCACGGTTCCCATTAAATTTGCCAGTAGTCTGAATCTGGGAAGGGCCGTTCCCATGCCAGTTCTTTCCTCCTGGATTTTGTGCAGCAACCCCTGCAGAAATTCGGGGGGTGGGGTGGGAACAATGGTTAAAAAAGGACTTTGCAATCCAGTCCAGATTTTAGTGATGGAGAAGGTGAGTGAAGGAGGAGAGCTGGCAGCCAGGATGAGCAAGTGAGCTGTCTGTGTGTGTGTGTGTGGGGGGTGTTGTTGTTGTTGTTGTTGTTGCGCGATCAGGTCCTTCGCACGTCAAGCGTTTTCCCTCCTGCTTTGCGATCGGCCAGAGGAGGAGGAGGAGGAGGAAGGTGAACGCAGGGGGTGCAGGGAGGAGAGGCCGCCCCTTGGATGTGGCTGAGTCAGGCAGGGAAAAGGAAGGAAGGCAGCTAAGCATGGGGCAGGATCAGAGGAGGAGGAGGAGGCCGGCAGTGGCGGCTCCTCAAAAACCACTGCGCCATTTGCAGGTGTGCTTCTGTACACTTGCGGGTTTGGTTTGGGAACAGCCCAATGTGCACCTGGTGCTGTTCCGGGCTCCAACTCAAACCCACAGCAGAACCTGGATTACTCTGGACCAGAGTAATCCAGATTCGCAGTAGGTGGGAATGGGCCCAGTGATGCAGATATTTCAGCAAAAAACCAAAATTTCTCACCCGCAAGAAGGTATCCAGAGCTCCATTTTCCATGTATTCTGTAATTATCATCATTGGGTTTCCTGGTAATAAAATGAAATAAACATTCCTCATGTTGTGCTCTAGCTGCTTTATTTCCCATCTGTTGAGTGGGAGTTGCCATGATTGACATCTACTGTTATGTTTATTTTCTGAACATGTGAACATGCTGTAGTCAGAGTCAGATCTCTGATCCACCAAGCATTGAGTGTAACGCATGCTAAAGCAGATCACAAAACTCACAAAGGAGACATCATTCCTGGCCTTTCAGTCTGAGATTCCTCATACTAGAAATGGCAGGGGCTGAACTTGGGACCTACTGCATGTTCTCTGTTGCTGAATATGGAACATCACATATCTATTACTTGCATCCTAACTAGTGATTCCCTGATTATCACTGTCTTCTACCCGCAGCACCACTGGGTTCTTACGTTTTGTGACAACTCCTTCTAAGTGGACTATGTTGGGGTGATTGAACTGGCCCATAATGGTTGCCTCACGCAGGAAGTTCCACCATGTGGAATCTGAGTACGTTGACTTCAAAGTCTTGATGGCCACAACAATGCGGTCCTTCCCTGGGAAGCGTAAGGTCCCACGATAGACTTCCCCAAACTCTCCTGTGAAGCATTGAGAAGAAAGAAAGATATTATAAGAAAGGGAGAAATAAATCAGCTGGAGTGGTCCACCAGCTGGAACACAGCCCAATTGTCCTGCAACAAGATCCACATTGTGATGGTTGTTTCAGGAAGCCTCTGTGCTGGCACTGAGGGCTTTGATGGCCAGGAACAAAAGTTCCTGGCTTTGAAGCCCCTGAAGGACCCACTTCCCCCATGGAAAACCAGACTATGGAGGTGGGCCCACATTCTCACACTTCTGTGATCTGTTTTAGTGGGCACTAGTTTGCTGGTAGACCTTTACAAAAAGTCTATGAGAATCCCAGACTAGGTAGCCACTTTGTGCTGCTTAGTCCAATATATGCCCCATCCAATGCAGAGGGAGAGTACTAGCAGGGGATGAGGTTTACCTTGGACCATATCAAGGATTGGAAGGAAGGTTCCTGGACCCCTTGTTATACCACTTTAGTGGTAAATGTGGAGAAAACCAAAGAAATGACAGGAAGACCTGAAGTCACTCACCTTCACCAATAACAGTTTCAATAGAGACAACAGATGGGTCCAGCTCTTTTGTGAACTCTAAGACTCCCCTGCTGGGATCTTCATAGGGCTGAAGATCAACATATGGTTTCAGCCAGATTTCATCTGTAATGAGAACTATTAGTGTAAACATGATTTCTTCACAGAGGTAAGGCAGATAAAGTTGGCTTGAAAAAACAATGGGTTATCTTCTTATCCCAACTGCCACAGTGATAAGCCTATCAATGACCACTACCTTCAATGCCACTGCATCTACCTCTCTGTAGAAGGCAGAAAACTTCCAATGGCTGGTTTCAGAAACACTGTAACAAGGTATATTATTTACACATGCTTCTTGCTTGGACTAGATGGGCCATTTGCCTGACCCAGCAGGTATATATGTTTTTGTGACCTAAAGCTACAGTATATGAGGACACAGGCTGAGGTACAAAGTAGAAAATAATGGATTCCAGGACAAACAATCATAAAAAAAAAACAAGGCATGAGGATGCATATAGGAAAAAAAGGTGCCCTGTAGTCCGCATAGATATTTCAGACTTCTTTCAAATGTTCCATATTTTAAAAAGTTTTCATCTCTTATCCAAGGATGTAAACAAAACGTGTGCAGGATGCATTTTGCTCAACTGAATGGTGGCCCTACTTTGCCACCTTGTGTTAATGGCTGCAAAACCCTTGTCACTTTTATGATGTAAAATTTTATTTTTATTTTGAAGCTTAATAAATGAATGGGATGCACTTAATTGTTTACTTATTCACACTGAACTGGAAAGTCTCCCATGGGTGTTTTTTCACTTAGCACTAAAGGAGCCATTAAGGGTCCTTAATGGGTCCTTAAAGGGTACTCTAGTGCTAAGTGGAAAGACACCCTATCTCTTGTCCAGTACTGTATTCCCTTTGCTTTTCCCCTCCCATCATTGTTATCACTACCATTGCTTTGATATTCTTCTAGATTCAAAGGTTTTTTTTTTTTGGGGGGGGGAATCATTTTGCGTACGGTTGCCATCCACGCACTTCATTCTCATGCTCTGTGGATGTCCACTGATGAAGTCCTGACCTTACTGAAGCTGCATCCAAACATCGCTTACTTATTCCATTATATTTCAATATCCCTGAACAAAGCATGGATTTTCCCATAATATCCATGCTTTATTCCAAAGTTTCCAAATATAGTCGAATAGGCAAGTGATGACTGGATGTAGCACTATATCCCCCTCCAACCTGAAAGCCTCCTGCATAGGAAAAGACCTCAGGATCCATACAAAAGCTGCTCTAGAGAAGTGAATAAAGTTGACGGGGTTAAATTCTCTCTTTTCCCACTTTGCTCTGTCAACTCTGAAAGATGAATTTATTCTTGCAAATGGCCATCTGGTGTTCAAGGGGAAAGGCAGTTTGGGAACCGAAAATGGGCTGATGGGCCAATGCTAACCAGCATGCCTCATGGCCCAAATGCTTCATTGCTGATAACCCTATCAAAGCAGATTTTGAAATTCTCAAATGGCTATCCAGTTACTTGGTTCAGCATGTGCTCATTTCTCCAGCTGTGACTCTGCCTTTCTTGACTCCAGATACTCACCTCGGTTGTAGTCAGAATACTTGTGGCAAGGCCGTGCCCGGCGACGATGATCGTGCCTGAAAGTGACCAGAACAGATGGAATCACAGAGGCTGCTGTAACTACTCGGAGCCCATGATAAGTCTGTTCCCTCCCCTCCATGTCTGAATTCTTTCCTCCCCGAGAACTGCAGATTCTACCTTCTCCGGAAGAAGATGAATCCAGCAACCAGACCAATGAACAGCAGAATTCCAAAGATAATAGAGACAATCACTCCTCCAGAAGGCATCCCAGTATCTAAGAGGGGAAAGGACAGGTTATAGGCTTTGTCCTAAAAACACATAGCAAAGGCTTGCCATTTTGTAGAGATACCTAGATTTTTCACGGGACTGACCCCGTTCTCGACATGCCAAAAATATCTTTACTCCTCATTTGATGGGGTAGTAAGACTGCAGATTCTGCTGCAGGCATATTGATTGATTGCATTTTTATCCCGCCCTATACCAAAAGCTCTCAGGGTGGGTTAAGCATTAAAAGTCAAATATAAAAATGAGCTTACTAACAAAATAACAATGTCTGAAGGTGGGGAGAAAAAGCTGTTTTCCCATTTAGGCAATCCACCTCAGGAGGGCGACTATTCCATAGTCGGGGAACCATCACTGAGAAGGTCCCATTCTGGGTGTCCACCATTTTTGTTGCTGAGGGTGGTGGTACAACCAAGAGGTCTCCCCTACAGATTTTAAGGCACAGACAGGATGATATGGATAAGGTATTTCTTTAGATATTATGGGCCCAACTCATATTCGTTAAGGTTAACAACTTGAAGTGGGCTTGGTAGAGAACTGGCAGCCAGTGCAGCTCTTTTAAGCTGTCCTGGTCAGCTGTCTACCAGCTGCATTCTGCACCAGCTGCAGCTTCTGAACCATCTTCAAGGACAGCCCTATGTAGACTACATTACAATAATCCTATCTGGAAGTTACCAGAGCATGGATAACTGTGGCCAAGTTATCTCTGTCCAGAAGGAACCTTTGCTGTCAAACCAGCTATAGTTGGGAATTGGCACTCTTGGCCACAGCCTCCACCTGAGCTTCAAGCATCAGCACAGAGTCCAAGAGTACCCCTAGATTTCGCACAAGTCCCTTCCAGGGCATTACAAACCTATTGAGGACAGGATGCCTCCCAACTTCACAGACTTGAGATCCTGTGATACACAGCATCTCGGTCTTATCTGGATTCAGCTTCAATGTATTGCTCCCCATCCAGCCCATTCATTATCGCCTCCAGACACCTATCAAGCACTTCAACCACCTCTCCTGATTCAGATGGCACAGATAGACATACCTTGGTGTCATCTGCATATTGATGACATTTCACTCTAGCTCTCCTGATGAAGATAATAAAGAGCATGGGAAATAAAATCGACCCCTGAGGAAACCCACAAGAGAGTTCCTGGGATGTCAAGCAAGAATCTCCCACTATCACTCTCTGAGTTTGGCCATGGAAATAGGAGCAGAACCAATGCAACACACTGCCTCCAGCTGCCAAATTCTGTACCATTTCTAGAAGGTGAATGGTATCAAAAGCTGCTGAGAGATCCAGAAAAACTAACAAGGTTCTTCTCCCCTTGTCTCTCCCCTAGAGGAAGGCATCAACCAGGGTGACCGAAGTGGTTTCTGTGACCTAATCAGGCTTGAAGACAGATTGAAATGGGTCTCGATAAAATGGGTCTTGATAATATTGCAGCACGTAATGTAACGTGAATGTGGGGTTCAGATATAAGAGATTCCTGTTTGACAGAGCACACAGGACTGAATATTTCAGTCTTATGATTCACACTCTAGCAGACATGAACTCCAAGTGGATGCAGTTATGTTACTCTCTGACTTTTAATATATTCATGAACAAAGCTGCTGCTGAAGCTTAACAGGGTACCATATTATGCTGCATGTGTTCTTTTCCTCCTGTATTAATCAGCTCTTGCTTATTTACTTCCACTCTCAGAGGTCATTAGAATGACTGGCAGACCTGGACAACTGTCAAGTGCATCTTCAACTTTTAATGCAATGCTATCTTTAGTACTTGAAAATGTGTGGTTTGGCCAGATTTCAATTGTGCTCCGTGTACTCAGCACTGTTTGGATTCCCCCCCCCCCCTCAATTTTCTTTCATGGTTCTTGTTCCCCAATGTGTTTTCCCACATTATCTATTCTGTTGCAGTGAGGACCAGATGGATGTCACAGAAGCTACACACTGTGAGTGTTTTTGTGACAGATCATCAAACCAATGTAAGTCACAGCAAGTGCATGAAGTGTGAGAAATAGATGAGCAACCCTGTGCATATAGCTGAAGGTCACCATAAACAAGCAGAAATCAGGGCTCACAGTAATTGTTCCCAAAATTCAGGGGCATGTTCTCTCTCACCCTCTTCATTTTATGCAAGAATTGCAGGAAGCTGGTGGTACAACACACACATGGGTGGCGAAAGTCAGTGTTGAATAGGATATATTTCAGCTGCCACAGGGAAGCCATTTTAAGGCCCTTCTAAAAAGGGCACTGTGGCTTATTTTGGGGAGCTTTCTTCCTTGACTCAAATGGGAGCAGGATTTTAAGCTTCATCCAGATAGCACTTACTTAATCTGTATTATTTGGATCTTTGTATTATTTGGATATTCCAGAGTAAAACTCATCCGGATACCTTTTATTTCATATTATTTATGCTTTATTCTGGATTAGCCAAACAGTGCAGATTAAGTAAGTGCTGTCTGAATGAAGCTATAGACTCTGTGTCTCCTATCAGGCAGGATCCACACAGCACCATGTGAATCCTCAATGGGTGTAGGAACCTACATGCCTCCACACTCACTGAACAAACACCCTGCTGCAAGTGCTTGTAGTGTCTTTTCCCATTCTTCTACCATGTTGGTGCAAAATACTTAACTGTGTCTCTTCTATAAGGCTGAACAGCACTTCCCTGTTTGGGGAAGCACAAAAATGGTCAGACTCGAGGGCCATTTTGTGTGCTTCTCAAAACAAATCCTGGTCAGAAACACTGGAGCTGGGGAATTAATGTTCCCCTGCTTTGACATTCCCACCACCAGGAGAATGAAGGGGAGCATGTGACCAGCATGCTTCCTGCATTAAGGAGTGGTACTTTTGCTTGCTAGTGGTTCAGCCCATGTAGCAGCAGGAATTTCTATCTTGTGTCAAATTCTCCAGATGAGGTGTGATCTTTAGAATGTTTTCACCTCTTGTGTGGATTTGACCACCACGTACCTTGTCAAGGAGCGAGAAACTGGCATAAATTGCACTGGTTTGCCCTGACCCTGCTTTTAGCTAATTATTCTTTAATCAGCTGAATGAGGGAGGGAGAAACTTAGGGTGCATCCAATCCCATTTAATTTTTTATTCCTGGACTTTATGAAGACTATCCTCCTAAAATCCACAGAAAAAAAGTCCTCAGAAAAACTGTTCTCTGTCCTGTTTTGGAGCCCAGCCCGCTTTTTTTCCTCCTTTGGGAACTCTACTAGACTGCCCCCCCCCCCAAAATGCTTTTGGCCAATGCCTGCCAAGGATGGATAGGGTTTCACATCTAGGAAGGTCTGCTCCTGCCCCTGCCGTTGCCATTCCTGCTTTGAACACACCACAATCACAAAAGATACATTTAGCAATCGCAGAGAAGGGGAGGGGAAAACTTTTTTAAAACACTAGCCTCCATTTACCAGAGATACATTTAGTAATCACAGAGGAGGGGAAAGGAAAACTTAAAAAAACACACACACTAGTCTCTGTTTACCAAAGCTACATGTGTAGCAAGGACTGCAGTGCAGGGGAAAATTTTTAAAAGCCACAAGCCTCCGTTTACAGAGGAGAGGGAAACTGAAAGGGACAGTAATTGCTTTGTGATTGCCCTGTGTCTGTTCTTTCACTCAGCTGGTTCTGAGTGGGTCAGGCTTACCCGGGTTGGACAAGGGGTGGAGATGAAAAGCTCCTGTTTCTCCATGCTGGGGATTTGGGCAGTTTGAGTGGGAACTGCAGCATTTAAATTCAGCCCAAATTATCATCAGTCAAATGGGGACAGCCAGAATGCACACTCTTTTTAGTCCAATCCAGCTTAAAAAGTCAAGTGAGAATGCAGCCTTGCAGTCACTTCTTTCTCTACCTCCCAATCATTCTATAGTGGCTTGGAATCTTCTTCACAAAGGTGGCTGGATGTCATCTTCATATACAAACAGCCTATCTTCCTTTTACAATGCATATCTAAAACATACTCCTGATTCCCCATGCCAAAATCAGGTAATATTTTAACAAAACAGCTGGCATGTACTCAGCATTTCCTGGATTACAATGGTGTAATGCAAGCTCCAATTTCATCTGAACCATTACTAGGGACTCTTGTAAATGGCCATTCAGCAACTATGGAATGACATTAGATCTAATAGTAACAGGGTGACATACCTCAAAACAGGTCACACTGTACTTTCCACCTAGAACATATCAGGTTCTTCTAGATTCATAGCACGCTTGGAAGACATTAGCCAGGGTGCCAGAAGTCCAGGATCTCTGCAGTCCCATTGGCCCCCCAAGACAGGCAGCAAGGTTGGATGGCAACCTACTCATGGTCCACGGGATCTGGAGCCATGATCCTCTGCCTCTCCTCTTGTCAGACTGGCAAATCACCAATCTAATAAGCATATTGGTCCTGTTCCTCTACTCATTTTCCACAACGAGGACCCCTATAGAGGGTCTTTTTGCACTTAACTTCAGTGGGATGCCATCCCCAATTTCTAGAGTGGCCCTCGCAGAGTACACATCCCATCCCAAACTGCCAGGATTACCATAGCAACAGCCACAGCAACTTCTGGCATGCACTGAGCAGTTGTTATGGTGATCACAACATGGTGCAGAACTGCACAGCCATAGCTGCCCCAACCAACCTCCATGCTGTGTGTGCACCAGGAAGTGGTGCAAATGCTGCATCTGGGAGCTTACTGGGAGCATACTAGACATTCCTGGTCAAGCTACAGAGCAGTTTTTACTGCTCCACAGCTACAGAGGATTGGGACGGCCTTGCATGCTCTGGGCTGCTCTGGGACGGAGGTGTCACTGCAATGTGCATATGGAGTGTCCATGCGTGTTCAAACCTGTTCCAGTTGGGTAAGTGCAAAAAGACCAAGAATTTCTAACTCCCTCTCTATTTATTGGGTACTTTCCTGCAGAAGAATGCAGCTAATTAGCTGCAGATGTATCAGTCTACAACATCGAAATGGATGTAGTGATGAGGTTATAGTAAAAATCGTCAGCCCCAAGGCACAACAGACCCTCCTGGTATTGTTTCAGCAGCACCCTGTTCTGTAGGCTATTTTTTAAAAAATATTTTAAGGCTAAAAACGGAACAATTGATGCAAGGTGGAAAGAACTTGGAATGATAACCGAAATATTCTCATTTCAATCTGCTATGCTTACAGGACTTCCAGGTTCTCTAAGATGACTGAAAATCATTATGAAAAAGTTACCAAATTATTTAGCACTCCCATTCATTGGAAAGGGAAATATGAAAAATAAGTCAATGTTACATATTGCTTTTTTTTTTTTTAAGCAGATTATATAAGGTATCTGTGGCCCAGACTCTAATGTCCGATCTGATGTGCTTACAGTCAATCTACGTGCCTGGATTTCCCCATTTAATTCAATGGAAGGGGACAGCTCCAATGTAGCACTTGTGCAATCAATTCTTCATAGCTACAATCTTGCCCCTTTCATTACTGTCAGAGGAGTAGTCTTGCTCTTGAAGGCTAGGAAACTCTACTATAAATATCAGTGCTTTCATCATCACTAAGAACCGTTGGATTGAATCAGGTAGTTGGTCAAAACAGCTTGTTATTTATATTGAGGTTGGTTTTGAAATTGAGTTTGTTTTTTATGGAATAGTTTGGCTCTCTAGTCATTCATAAACACCATGGATTTAGGTCTGCGGACATTCTCCAAATGAATCTGTGGACTTCTGTACTCGTTGTGCAGTGGATTCATTTAAAACAATTGCCTTATCCAACATAACCCCCTAGTTCAATATGCATTCTTCAAAGTGTCAATGGAGATAACAGCACCAGTATATATAGTATGCATGTATTCTTTTAAGGTGGTTCTCACTGGGAAAGAATCAGGAAGAGAGGGAAAGGGTTGACCTCCTCCTCTTTCAACCTGGTCCCATTATAGGTTGTCCTTCACAACAAACTGAGCCCAAGAATCCCACCTCTTTAAAATAAGTGTGGCACCTAAGATCTACCTTGTGGAAGAGTGCGGAACTCCTGCTCTGGGGAAAATGGTCCGAATCCTAGAGGTGTGCTGGAGCGCACGCGCAGGAGGTAGGCTGTGTCAGGCTGCAAGTTTGCCAAGGTGACTGAGGGTTCCCGGAGGTGCTTCACAGTATAATGCTTCTCTTCTCCCTGTAGGAAAGGAATGATCAGTTGGCATTATAGGATATCAGCATCTCATGGCCTGCTAGGACAGTGGTTCTCAACCTGGGGGTCGGGACCCCTTTGGGGGTCGAACTACCCTTTCAGAGGGGTCACAACGAGTCTCCCATCGCCCTTCCCTCCCAGCTCCCAGCTGCTTCGCCCCCATGGTTGGGGGTCTCCACAACATGAGGAACTCCATTAAGGGGTCGCAGCATTAGGAAGGTTGAGAACCACTGTGCTAGGAGGACTGTTGTGCCAATTGAAAGCAGGGGTATCTGTCTTACCTTCTCAAAGTACATAACTTCATAGTTCACTGAGCTTTGACTTCGATGTCGTGTGGCTGACCACGTCACAGAAAGGCTGCTGTCATTCTGTCCTGTGAGGACGAGATCCGTCACTGTGATAGGGTCTGCACAAAAAGTAAGGAGAAATGGTCAGATTAAAAAAGTGCCTTCTACAGTAGTAGGCCAACAAGCCATCCAGATTTCTTAATCTTTCAGCAAAAGCTTTGGACCATAGTTGCTTTCTTCAGACTTGTTAGGAGAATGGTGATATGTTACATTTACAAGTCAGAAGAAAGCAACTGTGGTCCAAAGCTTTTGCTGAAGTTCTCCGCCAGAGTTCATTGTGATTGAAGAAAGATGAGGTGGTTGCCCCAATATATGGTCAATGCTTTCCCTTCCCAATTGCAGGCACACTTGTTTTAATATATGCTTTTATTGATTTTAAATGTTGTTACCTGCCCTGAGAACTTTGAGCATAGAGCAGGATATAAATAAATAAATAAATAAATAAATAAATAAATAAATAAATAAATAAATAAATAAATAAATATGACAGCCAAATAAAATAAATAAATATATTACCAGGATAGTGCACACACACAAAGTGTAAAATGGGCATAGCAAAAATCCAGCTCCAACACTGAGTTCTCTGCTATTCAAAATTGCTTACCCTATTTGTCACTTCCTCATGGAATTGCTGCTCTTGCAAAAGTACCAGTACGTAGGAAGTGCATTAAAAAACAAACAAACAGAAGTGGGTGGACACTTCTACATACATATAAGTAACTTAACAAGAGCAGCAATTCCACAAAGAAACAACAAATCTAAGTGCCCAGGATTGCCACTTGCTTTTTGGCAGGGCAGCGAGAGGTGGTTGTGGGAACTAAACAAGATCTACAGTTTCCTCTTGCCTTCTGAAGGCACCTATAAATGGTGTTCATGTGAAAGAAAAATAATCTCCTCTCAGCAACTATGAGTGATTAATAGTTGCTTTAGGCTATTGGGATTTCCTGTTTAATTCTGAAGCTGGTTTTGGTCATCCTTGGTCCCCAAGTGCAATTTGAGAGCTTACACCATAGGAATGTATGCAAGTGTCTATTTGCAAATGCCAGATGCCTTCAAAATAAGGGAGCTGATGCTTAGTGATGAATTAAAAAATGGATTTTACTGGCATAGCTGAAACCTGATGGACCAATGAAAACCAATGGGATACAGTTATCCCAGGTTACAAAATGTACAGGACAAACAGGGAAGGACGAAGTGGGGGCGGTATAGCCTTGTACACCAAAGAAGAGAGAAAATCTTATGAACTAGACTACATTGTGAGTGGTTCCCAACCTTTTTTTTGGCCATGCCCCACCTAAGCATCTTTAAAATCCTGATGTTTTCCCCTGTGACATATAATTCTTATTATTCAAAAACTGAACTCCTATTCATGTGGAGGAAGCCTAAAAGCCCCTGCAAATATTCACAGTCAATAACACATTGCCCCCCTGTGGGGCATGTGCCCCACGCTGGGAACCACCAAGTGATTCAGATCTTTCCAAAGAATCACGGTGAGTAAGAATACCAGGCCAAAGAGCAAGTCTACTATTAGGGACATGCTAGTGGCCTCCTAATCAGACTCATGAAGGAGATCAGCACTTGGAAAATGAGGTCAAGGAGGCATCAAAATTGGAAATGGTAGTTATAACTGGGGACTTCAACTACCTTCACACAGATTGGGTTAACTCTTGTTCAACTCATGAGAGAGAGATACAATTCCTAAACATGCTAAGTAGTTGTTCCCTAGAACCAATGGTTGTGGAACCAACTAGGGAAAGGGGGATCCTAAACTTTGATCCTAATTAATGCTCAGGATGTGATACAAGATGTCAGCGTGGTCAATCTGATATGGGTGACCACAATGCAATGACCTTCAAATAAAAATCTAATTCAGAGACCTTAAACTTTCATAAAGGCAACTTCTCATTTTGGGGAAGTTTGGGGAACTCATAAAACAAACATTTAAAAAGGAAAGCCAAAGTAGTCCAATAACTCCTAAATGCATGGAGACTATTTACAGCCACAATAATGGAGGCTTAATAGAAGTGCATGGCTAATCGAAGAAAGGGGACTGCCAAGTCCAAGAGGACAACAGTGTGGCTTACAAGTGCATTACAGGAAGTCATTAAAAGCAAGAAAAGCTTGTTTGGAAAATGGAATAGGAACAAACATCTATTCTGGCAGAACAAATGCAAGGTGGCAGTCGTGAATTCTAACAGGGATTTTGAGAAGCACATTGCTGAAACAATCAAAATCATTAATAAGAACTTCCTTAAGAACATCAGAAGTAGGAATCTGACGAGGAAAGCAGTCAGACCTTTTGATGACAATGGCCAGGAGCAAGCATCAGCATGGCTTCTGACAAGATAAATCACATCTTATTAACTTGGTAGAGTTCTTTGAAAGTGTCAACAAATATGTGGGTAAAGGTGATCCAACTGACACTGTCTATCTGAACATTGACAGCTTGCTTGCTTGCTTGCTTCCTTCCTTCCGTTTAGCTTTTAATACTGTCCCAGCAGTAACCTCAAAAGCAGTTTAAAGGAAATATTAACACTCCGCTGTTTTCTTTGCCATCCTAATTCATTGGCTGTTCATATGGCCTGGGACTGGGAAGGGGAAATAGTTTTGTAGCAAGTAGCCAAGCAGGCACAAATTCATGTGCTACTCTAAATCCTACTCTAATTCCATCTACCTTTGAACAAATTATTTCTATCTTGTATGTGTACTTTTTCAATGATCAGAAGAACCAACAAGACTCTAATTAGCAATGAGAGCAAAAATGACATCATAGAGAGAAATTATGCCCATTTAGAAAATTGATGGAACTATTTTGGATTTGTTTGGGGGGGGGAGGTGAAGAAAGAAGAAGCATGCTGAAGGTCAGGCTACAGATTGAACAATTGGTTACATCCATGTACAAGAAAAAAAATAAGTAATAAAAAAAAGAAAAAATCTTACATTTTTTAAAAATATAGAACGTATAAACCCCAAAACTGTGATGAGTGAAATGAAGATTTTCTAGATCAATAATTTGTTATATGATTTATGTCTTGTAAAAACCAGCAACCTCTCAGTCAGAAATACAAATATGGAAAAAATAAGCATGACATACACACAACCATTTATTGTTTTAGAATTTATATTGTTATTGAAAATGTTTAATTTTATTTTGCATAAGGAAATGTTTAATATATGTTATCAACTAATTGCAATAAAGTTGCCAATTGTATTATGCAAAGAAAATTATGCAATAAAAATAAATAAAAAAAGAAAGAAAAAACACGTGGTTCATGAGAGAAACCCCTGATGGGAAGGGTTAAGAAAAAGGGTTAAGTTGCCATGAATGAGTGTAAATAAAAACAAAGTTAGACTTTTCACCTTCTCTAAATTCTATCGGCTTCACAAAGCAAACAGAACGAAAGCTGTGCCAAGGACTAACACCACTAGCAAAAGAGACCAAAGGCCTGTTTTGTTATCAGTTTATGGAATTAATCTTCAAACTCGACTCAGTAACTTTTATAGCAGTTTCATTCTACATGGGAGGCTTCAACATCAGCCAAGTTTCCTTGAAGATTTGCTCTCCCCACATTCAAAGATAAACTGTTGAGGTTTAAGTGCTGATAAAACAAAATCACCTTATACTAGAAATACTTCCTCCAGGAAAGATATCATATTGCTTAGTGTTTATTCACCACTTCCTGAAGCATTTGAAGTGTGTTTCAAACTTTATAGCGATCACCTAGTGAACCACTGCTGTTAATCTCTCTAATACAGTGGTAATGGGGTAATACGTAGAGGCTGGTAGAGAGCATGTGTGTGTATGTGCGTGCACACACACTCTTAGCTGATAGGCATGGCATAAGGAGAAACACTAGCACTACAAATTTGACCTGCTTTGGTTGCGCATTTCCTGAGGCTGAAAAGATCACACCCTGAGGTGACTCACCTGCATGACCTACGGAGACCCAGACAGGGGAACTGGTACTGCTGTGTAAGGCAGGGCTGAGACTGGATACACCATTATGAGCCAGTACTTTGAAGCTGTAATTGGTATAGGCCTCCAAGCCATCCACGACCACAGATGGAGTGGTAAGGCCTAACGAGTTAGGGGAAAAAACCACACTGCTTTCACACGGTTCACACACCAGGCCGTGGCAACGCTGGCAGGAGACATTGTAGGAAAGATCCTTGCGGCCACCTTGATCAAGTGGGGGCTGCCACCAAAGGGAGACCTGTGTCCCTACAAGGGAGAAGCTGACATTGCGGGGAGCAGAAGGAGGGCCTGAAAAGGTAAAAAGAACAAGAGAGCATGTTGAAAATATTACACAGCAAAGATAATATAATCTGTATCTAGGCGGCTCTGTGTGATTCATTCCAGTACCTACAGAGAAAGTGTGATTTTCACATGGAATAGGGAACAAAGTGGGATGGAAATGAATGGTGATATAGGTTACAGAGACTACACACTCTGGACTGGTCACACCTTTCTGAAACAGTCCATCTTATTAAGAAACCAGACTCAATATGCGCTAACTCTGATCATCCCCAAACCCTGATAATCCTTCCTCAGCTGGTCCTCAGCTGCTCACACCATTCTGTTCCTGCCCTGAGACTCCTTTATGATACTTTTTTTAGATCTCCACCCCATTCCACCATCACAACACTCCCTGCACTCTGATAGGATAAATGTTTTGTGACTCAACAGTGTGCAATCGCACAACGGGGGGGGGGGG
>MTQE01000390.1:921071-940100 GCA_014337955.1 Aspidoscelis marmoratus
GGGGGGGGGGGGGAGGCAAGGCAAATCCATGCACTATTCACCCATTATAGTGTGGTTCAGCCCCCTTTAGTCCTCTTCCCCGATCATACACAAAAAATGAAAACGGATTAACACTCTGTAACAGCTTGAGACCTGTAGAAATCAGGACTCGGGAAAGTATACTTTGAGGGAAGAAAGTGCATTATAAAAAATGGATTGGACTAAAATGGTTTGAGTGGTGGGGCTCAAAAACAGACTGAAGAAAGATTAAAGTAAAGGTGTGAACACAGCTTGGGTGGGATTGGGATGCGTGTGAAACACAGTCCCAGGTCTTCATGTGCTAAAGAGGGTGCCCCAACTCTAAACCCCATTCTTCCACCCCAGACTTACGAGTACATGTAGCAGCTTGGTCTTCAGTGGAGGTCCGGAAGAAACCTTTGAGGCAGGGACACCCAGTGGCTGCAGGCAAAGTGGAGGAGCTGTTTGGAGGGCATTTGAGGCACCGCTTGGTCTCCAGAGAGTGTCGATAGAACCCTGGTTGGCAAGCTGTGGAAGGACAGATTGATTGTGAAAGTTTCCATGGTAGTTCAATAAACTCTGTTTTCCAGATCCCCAAAATCTTTATTTAATAGCTGTATCCCAAATTAATGATATTGCATGTTTTGGAATAAAATTCTTTAAGGATACTGCCTAAAATGGAAGATTTTTCAGAATCTAATTCCTTAACTACTGAACTTAAAGGATGGTCCTTTAGATCCATAAAGTGATCCCCTGACACTCTACGTTCACCCTATGGATAAGATCTGTTCCTTAACACACAGGTAAAATAAGGGTGATTCTGCACTGGCCAATGGACTGGACCAGCAAGCATACAAGGAATCTCCCTTCCAGGTGCTCTACCTGGAGTCTCCCCTAGACTGCACGAGCAGGCAGAAGGGAGGCTCCTAGTATGCTTGCTGGTCCAGTATACCAACCAGTGTGGCAGTGCCCTAAATCACTCCAATCCCAAGTTTTTTTCTGAAAATTGGTGGTGTTTGCTCACTATGGCCTCAACCATTCATTCTTTTCCTACCCAACCTCCTTCATTGCCTACATTCTTGCTAATACAGTTATTCCTTCTGCTTCCATGCTGCCCAGTTCAAGCTGGCTGAACTCTTGACAGCAATGCAGAACCAAAACACAGTGGTGAGCTACTTTGAAAGGGAGTTCCCCATTGGAAAGTCATCTCTGGGCTTGTTCACACTTAAGGTGAACCTCCATGGATGAGGGAAGGGAGACTCCAGGTAGACTGTCCCACCTGTTGCGTGAGCTACAAAGACCCAGCTGCACCCAGCTCCACCACCAGCATGCATAAGAGGAGGGAGGCTCAGTAGCCGGCTGTCCCACCTGCTTTATAAGGTGTTTTTTTTTAAAAAAAAATTATATAATGTATTATTTGTTATACAGTGGTACCTCGACATACAAGTGCTCTGACATACACGTGTTTTGAGATACAAGCCGCCGAGCGAGTGATATTTTGCTTTGAGATGAGAGCAAGATTTGGGATACGAGTATGTAAATACAGTACAGTACGTAACAAAAACAACTGAGGTGGTGTTTTGGGAGCTGGAATGGATTAATGGGAAAACTGCTTTGAGATACGAGCGATTTGACATAAGAGCAAGGTTACGGAACAAATTAAACTCGTATGTCAAGGTACCACTGTAACATGAATTGTACTTTTGACTTATGTAAACTGCCTTGGGCAAAAAATTATCTTTGATTTAAGTTGTTGATTATATTTATTTGCTGTATTTCTCTGATGAATGATTGTATTTGTATTGTATTTTTTTCCATTTGTTGTAAACCACCTTGGGCAAAATTTTGTTTTGGAAAGGCGGTATATAAATAAAAATGGAATGGAATGGAAGGTATTTTCTGCCTGTGTTGAATAAACAGAAACTGGTACCTGCATGTCTATGGACCAGCAATGCAAAGTTTGTGCAACCAGATGTCCATGTTTTATGAAGAGATTGACATGTAACACTACTGCAAAGTACAGTACGTTATGCTATCTATAATACCTTGCTTTGCCCTCAAGTAGGGCATTCCCCATACTGCAGAAGGGGCTTGTCTGTGGTGGCCCCCAGACATTGGAACAGCCTCCCTCTTGAGGTTTGCCAGGCACCTACAATGTCTAGTTTTTCGCACCTGGTTAAAATATATCTTTTCACCCAAGCTTTTGATGTCTAAATAGCTTCTTGTTAGGAGGGAGGGAGGGGTTACATTTTTAATCATGTTTTGATATTTTCTTATTTTAAACCTCCTTGGACTATTTGATGAAAGAAGAGGGGATATAAATTTATTAAATAAATCGCCAAACTTTCATTCTTGCGCTAGGGACTTAAGCAACTGATCTAATATGAGGCTAACTGTCCTAAGAACCAATACAGCCTTTAGATGGCTGAGTACTGTATAGCACGCACCATAGGCATTTCCGCACTGCATCGCGTTCGAAACGGAACGCGTTCAGGCGGAAAGCTTAAGCCAGCTTCGGGCGCTTTCCCCGTTCACACACAGACGCGCCAGAACGCGTGTAAACGCGTTCCAGAGCGTCTGGGTGCGAATGCTCAAAGCGCCCGAAGCTGGCTTAGCCGGCAAATGCCGGCAAGGGGCGCGCAGACAGCCGCGGAGGCAGATCGACAATCAGCTGTTTGTCAAACAGCTGATTGTCAAAGCCGCGCGGCGTCGGAGGCGAGCCCGCAGCCGTTCGGGAGACAGAAGCAGGCGCGAACGCTTCTCCTCCCGAACGGCTGCGGGCGGCTCGTCCGCGTTGGAACGCATGTAGAGCACTTCAAAGTGCTCTACATTTCGAACGCGGAAAAGCCAGCTGCGGACACGTCGGAACGCAAGGCGCGCGCGGCCAATGCGGATGACGTGTCCACAGCTGTCTTTTCCGCGTTCCGTTCAGCCCCGTGCGAAAACGTCTCAGGATTCATGTCAGCCTAAACCACGTAGGAAATTTAAAAAAGATCATGTCTGAGGTTACAAAATACCATTTCCTTAGTAGATTCAAAACAGATTAAAGAATGGGATCCAGTTCTGCTGGAACTGTTATTAAGGACTTTGGTAAGGGTTGCACTTGGAGGAGAAGGAACTCTACTCAGGATCAAAGCTGGGGCTTTCATGACTGAGATCTTGATGGCAGGAGATCAGAATCCCGATCAAAATTGCAGCTAGGGAATCTCTAGGGAAAGCCTTCCCTGCTTTCAAGATCATAGAAAGCAAAGCCCTGGCTCTTGTTTTAATCAGTAAGTTAGGCAGGTCACCAAACACAGGGTATTTCCTGTGTCTCCTGACTCTAAAGGCCACCCTTGACAAGTCCCCTCTAATGGTGGCAGTGCTGGAGACTCAAGAGAGATCTTTCTCTCACTGTGCCCCTGGTCAGGTTCACACTTACTTGGCTGTCAAGCTGTTCATAGCAGATTAGCCTTGGGAATGGGCAGGAGGCTTTGGGGACTGTTCCAGGTGGACTGTGGTGTAGACAATGCATTGTTGTGATCCACCTGGAACTGTCTCCAGGACATATGCAAAAAGCCTCACGCAATCCAAGTGGCCATGCAAATTCGTTTTTCTCCATCTTAAGTATTCCCCATCCACTCCCTTATGTCAAAAGAAATGTAATTTGGACACCACAGAAATGGAAGTAAATTCACCCCCTTTCCAGGGTGACAAACCACAGAGACTCAAATTATCTATCTTTGAGCAGATCCGTGCAGCACAGCCCACAAAGTTCAGAATTGATTTTAATGCATTACTGTCCCAAGTTAATTCCCAGAAAACCAAGCTTCTATGGGTGGTTCCATCAAGGGAAGAATCAAGTTCCAAAAGAAACTAAAACCAGCACAGAAATATGGTGGCAGTTCTTTTGTTCTTGCTCTAATGTTTTTCAGACCCACCCATAATATAATGCCTGCTCACCATGTCATACTTTTCTGGGAAATGGTCTTGCCTTAACTGTCCTTCTTCACTTCTTATAAATGGCCTGGTACATGTTAACTAGGAGGCACTGCCTTACTAAGCAGAGCTGACTCTTCCTTCCACAGACATAAAAACAGGGTGGGAAGTCACTGTGTGGGTGGCACAGGAGCAAAGACAAACACAGAACATGGGCAACAGGCACCAACTGGATTGTGCCAGCACAGAAAGGAAATCAGTCAAGAATTGCTTTGAAAAAAAATATATATATGAAGAAAAGAGAGGCAGTAGGTGGCAGCACCCACTGTATAAATTTTGAACTCACAAATATGTCCTAGTATTTGGTTGCTAGATTACAATACCACAGCTCTGAAGTGGTGGCTTTTGTACTTTGCTTTTCTCACCCATTTAAGGGGAATCACAGCGACTGACCAAGCTTTCTGTTCTTCTTCCCACAACAGACACCCCGTGAAATAGGTGGGAGCACAGAAAGAGAGCTGTGACTAGCCCAAGGTCACCCAGCTGGCTTCCTGGACATGAAGGAGTGTGGAATCAAACCTGACCACTATGAGATATTAGACCAGCACTCTAACCACAAGACCAAACTGGCTCGTGTAGGTTATGTATTCTCATTAAAATGATTAACCTGTGTCTGGAAATGAATGCAATATGGACCCAATGAACTGGGTGGATCTTCACAAGACGAAGAACAAGAGTTGGCTTTTCTACCTCACTTTTCTCACCCACTTAAGGGGACTCAAAGCGACTGACAAAGCTTTCTATCCTTCTCTCCACAACAGATACCTGTGAGGTGGGTGGGGCTGTTAGAGCTCAGAAGAGAGCTGTGACTAGCCCAAGGTCACCCAGCTGGCTTCATGTGGGAGTGCGGAATAAAACCGGTATTCCCAGATAAGAGTCTGACTCCTTAACCACTAGTCCAAACTGGCTCACATCCAAAATCAAAAACATCAAAAATGTATTTCATATTCATTTAACTCCAGTTTCAGAAGGGACAGGGTGTTGGGTATATTCACATGCATGGGTATAAGACTCTTTCTGTATTGGGCCTTATTCCAGATTTTATCCCAGAATAAGGCCCTGCCATTCACATACTAATTCAGACTTCAGCAGGCTTTGGATATAATCCAGAATACAGCCCTGTGCAGGAAGGGCCTATATCCTGCCAGACTAGGATGTATTTAGAACATCCAGTGATGTAAACTGTAGTCAATGGAAATTTACACCTCAATTAACATTAATCTTTAAGGTGCAACAAAACTGTTCTTTAATTTTATTGCAACAGACTCTTTTTTGTACTAACCTTCTGGAAACTTACAAATAGGAAAGCAGTATGAGAGAGAGAAAGCATTGAACTCTCCCTCATTTCTAAAATGTTATATTTTAGGAATTCAGTTATGAAAGCCTTTATCTGCTGTTGGAATTGGAAGCAGAACCATGTTACCACCTCAAGATTTCTCTTCTAATATGCATGGAAACAGTGAACACTTTGGATATGCAGCCAGAAGTGAACTGAGGTCTGTGGGAAAGGCCACTGGTAGTTTAACTCTTCCCCTATTAACTCTTTCTCCGCCCCATTCCCTAATTTTGGGCTTACTCTACCTTGGAATTTTGGAACTAATTACTTCTGATTAAACTGGGATGGATTAATTCAGCACAGACAGGTTGATTTCCTTGGAGGAACACATAAATTGCTGGGTGTTGTGTCTGTGCTCAGTCAGTTTGCCCCGAGGTGAGCAATGCCTCTTATAAATAAGCCTCTCCAGTCTGTGTTTCACACAGCTGCTAAAGCTCACTGGAGCTACCCACAGAGTACACAATAGACAGCAAGTTCCTGCCAAAGGTGGATGCCTGCCTAATATGGTGGCATACCTTTACAAATCATGCATTTGTCACATTCACCTTACATGTGTAGGAATGTGCCAGGTAAAGCCCAACTTCCTTCTAACATTGACACGGAGCAATGCATTTTACATCACACATCTGATGAAGTGAGCTATAATTCAGAATTACTTACTACCTTGTAGCCTTTAAGGGTTCCTTTCTACTTATCTCTGCAGGAAGGAATTTCAATCTCTTTATAACTATTTCTTGCTTTGCGGCCCCTGATGATCAATTAGACCCAATCAGCTTGCAGAGCTCAAGTTCCCCAATGCCAAAACAGGCAGATGGGAAAGTGGATGAAACGTAGGAAGGCAAACAACATGAAGAAAAGATACACCTCTCCCCTGTGTGGGGGTGGCAGACAGTGGCACCATCTCAGCCACCACCACCCAGCAATTATTTTTAACAAGGCCTGCATGGGCTCATTAAACACAGCAAAAAGAAACGAGCTACCACCTTATTTCAATCAGAGCAGCAGTGAGCTTGGTACCAGGGAAGGGAAGTCAGCTTGATATGGAAAACTTATTCCCTTCGTAAATGGCCTTAAGTGCTGTTGCAATATTAACACTGAGCAGTTCCCACCCTGGTTCTGAGCTCTGAATGAAAATCTACCAAGTGCAGGCTTCTTAAGATACCGCCACAAATTAAGTCCAGATGTTCATGAATACCAATATTTATAGTTCAGCATGCTATCTGCTGCATTTCAGAGAACAGCTAAGAACTCTGCAACAGAAACCGATGGCATTCACACAGCAGTGGAGCAAAGCTGGAACCAACAAGAATTTTTTAGCAACTCTGATAACTCAGAGGCACTTATTTACATAAGGGGTTCCACTCCTATCTCCAGAGTAGAACCCAGATAGCGGCTGTAGGAGACACTGATTCGACACTCTGGGAACTCACTTGTGGGGTCCCTCAGGGCTCGATCTTATCCCCCATGCTATTCAACATCTATATGAAGATGCTGGGAGAGGTCATCGTAAGGTTTGGAGTGAGGTGTCATCAGCATGCAGATGAGACCCAGCTCTATCTCTCTGTACCATCTGAATCAGGAGAGGTGGTTGAAGTGCTTGACAGGTGTCTGGAGGCAGTAATGGGCTGGATGAGGGTCAATAAATTGAAGCTGAATCTAGACAAGACAGAGGTGTTGTGTGTCACAGGGTCTCAGGTCCGTGTAGTTGGGAGATACCCTGTCCTTGATGGGATTGCAATGCTCTGGAAGGGACAGGTGTGTAACTTGGGGGTACTCCTGGACTCCACACTAGAAAAGGCTTCAGTTGATGTACCAGCCATAGGTGGGAGTAGGCGTTCCTGGCCATGGCCTCCACCTGAGTTTCAAGTGTCAGCGCCTTCTCCCATACCAACCTGCCTGTGCCTTAAGATCAAGTGGTGAGGCCCTCCTGATCATCCCACCACCTTCAGTAGTGAGGTTGGTGGCACCTGGGAGAGAGCCTTTTCAGTGATGGTCCCTAAGCTATGGAATAGTCTCCCCCTTGAGGAAGGCGGTGAAGATGCACCTCTTTACCCTGGCCTTTGGCTGAGATGATTATATTTCCCATCCCAGCACAGATACCATCATTTTAAACATGCTGTGTATTATTACTTTTAAGTGCTTTTAACGTATATTCTGTTTTTAAACTGTTGTTTTAATGGTTGTTACCTGCCCAGAGACCTTCAGGTATGGGGCGGGATAGAAATGTAAATAACAAACAAACAAAAGCAGAGCCCTGCTGGATCAGGCCACAGCCCATCTAGTCCAGCATCCCATCACACATGGTGGCCCACCAATTGTCCATGGACATCTCAAGCAGAGACAAGGGCAAACCTTCTCCTCCTCTCGAATCCCAGCAAATGGCTTTAGAAGCATCTCACTTGTTTCCCCTTCACCAAATTCCTTTATTTTCCTCTGTATCTTCACCAAAGGTCCCAGCATTGCATAAGGACACAAGATAAGCCCTGCTGGCTCAGGCCACAGCCCATTTGCCCAAGGCATCCTGCCTGTCTCCCCAACCTGGAGGTGGTATCTAGACATCCATTATAGCAGCCATTGATACAGCTGTCCTTCAGGATTTTGTCCAACCTTTCTCAAAGTCTAGTGTCCCTGACCACTAATCTATGGGTGAACCACATTCATAGGCCAATGACCTTCTGGCTGAAAAAAAAACCCTTTCCCTTGTCAGTCCTTATTTTCCAGGTTCCAGTGTTGTGTGATAGAGAAAATAATTTTACTATATCCAACTTTTCCACACCATGCATGATTTATAAACTTCAATCATGCCTCTTCCTAAATGTCATCTTTCCAGGCTGAAGAAGCCTAGATGTTGCACTCTGGTTTTGTAAAGAATACGTTTCACCCTTCTGATTATCCTGGCTGGCATTTTCTGCACTTTTCCCAATTCCACAATATCCTTCAAAGTATCATCAGGAATTTTGCTACAATGATCAGAACATCAAATTTACAGCAAGGGAGTAAGGCTTGGCTGACACTTTTGTGTCTGGAATTGGTTATGCGGACAATTTCAGGCTGGTCAAAATGAAGGGTAGTTTCTTGAGCCTTTTGCAGTAGTGCTCACAATGTGAATACCCAGCCTCCTAGTTTGGTTCTGGCCTTGTGTCAAGATTTCAGATGCCCCACCTACCCCCTTGCAGTGATTGGGCAATGGGACATCAGCCCAGTATGTGAAGGCAGAGTGAGTCTTTTCAGGTGTGGACACCTTGCAACACCTGGAAGTGTTGTGTACTCACCACACTGCAACCACTCCTGATACCACAGGACTACTTGTGGACAGCTTTTAACCTGCCCGCAGCAGGTAAGGATTGAGAATGACATTTTTGAAAGTTAACAGGTTTAACAGAATAACCTTTTGTTTGCCCAAAATAGTTTTGATGGGGAAGTCTACATGGACGGTCCAGCTCAATAACAATTCACTACATATTCATTCAGGTTACAGAACTGTGGGCCCAAAATTTGAGCAGTTAAAAAACAACAACCTCAAACCACAGTATACAAAGGTATAATCACAACTTTTCTAGCAAACCCTGCTATTTAGTTTTATAGAAAGTTGTGACTAGGTAGTAATTCTCTTCATCTCTATCCATTCTTAGGTAAAGTCCAAAATCTTCCTCCGTCTGTACTTCCATCTCCTCTGCTCATTCCAATACAGAACAAAGATCAGAGCTTTATAATCTGCCCCCACCTCCACCCTTAACCTTTTCCTTGATCCCATTTGGAGTGACTCCACCCTGATTTGGAACAAAGGCTAAAAGGTGTATTTCTGGCATTCTCCCAGCACTGGGTGGATACAGCAAAAGGCTTGGCTCAAGTCCTGATCTTGAAAATGTTCACAGCATCCTTTGCCAGCCTCAGTGATCTACTAGGAGAGATGGCAAACAGGCATGATTTTTCTTAAGATTTTTCTTAAGAATTTCTGAAGAAGGAGAAGAGTTGGCTTTTTTACCCTGCTTTTCTCACCCATTTTAAGGGGATTCAAAGTGGCTGACAAAGCTTTCTATTCTTCTCCCCACAACAGAACACCCTGTGAGGTCAGGTGGGGCCGTGAGAGCTCAGAAGAGGGCGGTGACTAGCCCAAGGTCACCCAGCTGGCTTCATGGAGGAGTGTGGAATCAAACCCGGTGATTCTCAGATATGAGTCTGGCACCCAAAACATAAGACCAAATTGGCTCCCAAGTGGGAACTGGGAAGCCTTGAAGTCCACCAGAGAAAGAACCCGTTCTGAACGAAAGGAAGTCATTTCCCATGTGAACAGTTTCAAAGGATGAAAGCTCAAATATAACGATCCTTCATCCTCCATGCCCAGCCTCCTTCTATCTGCAGGTTTGTGCACTCAAATGTGTCATTTAAAAGACAAATGCAAAAAGGCCATCGTTAGGACAAGCAGGGTGTGCTTCTCTGTAAGGGGAGCTGGTAATCAGATCATATAGTCAGTAAGCTGAAGACAGAGAGGAAGACAGGCATTACTGCACTGGGATACATTCAAGAATAGGGGCCTGCCATCTGCATCGTTGTGCAGACTATGGCCGCTACTGCCTGAGGCCTACCATCATCTGCACTAGCATGTGGACCACAAGCCCTTATTCAAGGATATATCCTGGAATTAGGCCCAGTGAAGAGAGGGCCATACGTTCTATCCCACCATGGGATTTTTCTCGCTAAAGGCAAGTCTGCTGGCCTGATGGTAATGTCAGGCAGGCTTTGCAGGCATAGGAACGCTAGCTTGGAAAACAACGTTATACTCATCTCTGGATGACTGAGTGATAAAAATGCATGTTTTAGAGATTAAATCTGCAACCTGATGGTAGTACTTAGAACAAGAAGTATGTTTCGCTCCCTTTCAAGTGTGGTCTGCTTACTTTCCAAGTCCTTTTAAGAGGATCTTACGTGCATACCTTGAAAAAAGACCACCTCTGCTGACTGTGCTGCATCTACCAGAAGCTGGCATGCCTCCAGGTGTGCCTATTCTCTCAAAGAAGGCCTCCATTTTGATCTCATCTGTGAAACCCATTCCCTTTTCCTCCTCTGCATTTGAGAAGCAGAGGCATTTCTTTTGAACTTGTCCTCTGAAGGCACCTCTGCATCTGAGTATGCCTAAACTAGGTAAGGGAGTAGCTAGCGTGTCAACGACTCGCTAAATGCGGGAAGGACCTGCCTGGGCAGGATGGATTCCCTTTCCCATTCCAGGGGACGGCTCACGGTGCAGGAGGGTGAGGGAAAATCACTAACTGTAGCACCTAAGTGGAAAAACTGGCTGTGGGAGCAGAGGAGCAGGGAGGGGTAATATCCACAACTGGAAAATTCTCAGCACATCACCTGGCAAGACAAGACAGAATAAAGCAACTATAGTTGTGCCTCAGACAGCAACATCCAGGAACTTTCAAAAGGATAAGAAGTCCTGTAGAGTAGGCGGTAGGCGGCTTCATGGAAAATCCAGAGAGCAGAATTCACAGAAAATACTTTAATTTACTGTCATGCTGACATCCATACACCTTACCAGACTGAATTTTGCACTTAGCTTCCCATTCATTGAATGGGAAAAATGCACAACAGACTAACGTGCATTAGTTTTTGCACTTGGGAATGCTAGTACATCTCAGCCTAAGCCTCACATGTCCCAGGAGTGTTTCCATAACTTAAAGGAAACAAAAAAGGAAGTGGAAGGATGGTTAGGCCAAACCTGTCTACTTTGTAATCAGTAGTTGATACAGAAAACTTCATATACATTGATGTTTCTCGGTCAGTAATGGTATGTGTAATTTCCCATATCTTTCACCTTTCACCTGTGGTGTTTTCATAGCTTCCTCTTAGTTTGTCCCATTATGCACCTACCTACACATCTTCCTTCATCCTCTTCAAAGCCAATGACGCATGCGCAACGGCCCACTTGTATTAGCCACTCCCCATTAGGACTGCAGTGCATTCTGGGTGAAAGCCCGCCTTCTTCAGAAGCATTACTCAGACATACTCCTGAAACTTCTACCAATCTTTCTGAGCCAGCGAGTGTCTCTGGGAACTGGGCAAGTCCACTCACTGTTTCTGAGCACATTTTGTAGTAAACCCTCACAGAAACCAATGCCACACAGGCTCCAGTGTTCTGAAAGGCCAGATAAAAGCCACGTTGCTGCAGATTCCCTATAGTGCTCACTTCACTGTTCAATAGCAAGATTCCCTTCTCGACATGGACATCCGTGAAAACACGATCTCCTGCAACAGTGTTGATCTAGAAAAACAAACAAACAGTTAGCCTGAGTGTACACAGTCAGCAATATTATTTTTGAAATCATCTTTCCCCAGAATGAAGAATTTCACCTCATCTCCCTCATGTGCAGTTTCTTCAGATATAGGGATGTTTCCTTCTCACATTGATCAAACATATATGCAATGTCTCCTAAATTTATAATTTAATTCTACAAAAAGCAAGTGCAAATTGCAGAAACTGGTCCTCCGGTAGCAAAATGAATTTCACAAGATCTTCCCCTTCTATATGTATACTTCAGCAAACCAGTACTGGTGGGACATATAAGAATACTATCCATAATATACTGAGACGGCTATATTAAGGCTGCCACTAGAAAGCAAGAGGCAATGTGGGGTGTAAAAAGACTCCACGGTTGCCTCTTGCTGCCCCTCAACAGACATGAGGGGCTGCCCCTGGCTTGCCTTCATGTCTGCTCTAGGGATGTGCAAGAATATTCAAAATCTGTTCGAATTCAGACATTCGAATTCGAATTGAATGCCTAAACATTCGTGTTTTTAACATCCGAATGGATTTGAATGTTTCAAATCGTTAGGATGAATTATTCGGACATTAGTATGTGTATGAATATGTATATAATGTGTACATATCCGTACACATACTAATGTCTTATTAGCATCCACGTGCATTTGTATGGATACGTACGGGACAAAAACAGGATGCATACGGGATACAAACGGGATGCGTACAGACACATACAAATGTTGTTGACGTTCTCTCATCAAATACACATTGAATATTTGTACGAATAGATATGAATGCATTCAAATCGGTTTGAATTTTAGTATATTTGTTTTTCTCTATTCGTACAAATTTGGAGATTCAAATGTGAAAAATTGCATTTGAGCACACCCCTAGTCTCCCGGTCTGTTTGGGAATGAGGCCACTTGGGTCTACCAGAAGCCAGCCAAATGCCCACCCACTTCCTCTTGTTATATTTTTGTGCACTTAGCTGCATTCCAATAGTCCCAAGTGACCTCATTCTGAAATGGGCCAGCAGACAGAAAAGGCAATTATAGCCATTATGGGAAACATGGCTTCACTGCCAGATTTCCTGTAATAGTGATATTATGGGATATTGCTTTACTAACCTGGGACTACGTTGGGAATGCCTCAATTATGTTTGGCATTCTCAATATAGTAGCAGGAAAATGGAAGGTTTTAACCTGCCTCTGGTGGCACCCTAAAAATACTGCACTATAGGAGTGAGAGATTTGACACAATCAATATTTCCATCTCTCTATTCTAAGTCCATTTCGAGCCCACACTTCCCTCTATGGATACTCTTGTGTTTACACTGAATTGAGGAATAAAGTAACGTACTATTCAGTCATAAAATATCTCCTTTTTTTAGTCCAACCATTTGTTTTTTAATCTGGAAAACAGCTCTAGGAGAAGGTGGGATGGTTTATCATGATATCAAAGGAATCTAGTAAATTAGCACCCTGATCTGTTCCTTCTGTTTCATGCTGGCAAAACTTGTTTCCTCTGAAGTTAATCATCAAGAAAAGATTGTCCAGGTGAAAACAAGAAGGTGGATTTGTTTCTCTAAACAGCAAGTCTTGTTTTTAATATGCATCTGGATGGTCTCAGTTGCAAGGAGAAACCTTTTTGGAAGTAAATGTGATGCCCTTCTACATGAGGGCTTTGTGGAAAATTGACCATCTTTGACTGTGAAAGAATAGCTGGCCAAATCTATAGCCCTTGGACTTCCTGGGCTGCAGATTTTACTCCTGCCTGCAAATTGTCCATATCAAAGTTGCATTTTGGGGAAGGGGAGGAAAGGGATGTGTCCATTAAAATGTCCATTAGTGTAGGCAATTCTCCATTGAATCATCTGAGATCGTGGCTGAGGGGTCAGTTCACATCTTACACTTTTTCATCTCTGTATTTTTTAACCCCAGTATTTAAAACCTTACCTTTAAAAATATGAATGAATCAAATAAGAATGAATTGTAAAAATATATTTCAGGAAACTATTAATGTTGAAATACTGTTGAATGTATGAACAGTTTTACCAATTTTCATATATTTTATTTTATTCATTTATATAATTTTCATACCACTTTTGACTATAGTTCTGAGGGAGTCTTCAGGCCAAAACAACAAGAACAATAAGAAAGTAAACCCATAACGATAAAATAGGACAGTAAAAATTTTACCTAAGTAGAATTAAGTAAAAGTTAGAAACAAGTTTTTAAAATCCAGCTAAAAAAATAGATTTAGATTTAAAATTCATTTTATTATAATATAGTAAAATACTAGGTGACTTAATTGTCAAACATCTGGGAAACAAAGTGCAATTTCACCTGATGGATAAAAGTATCAAAATACAACATCTGGTGGAGGGGGCCATTATAGAGAAAGCACTTGCTAAAAAACTAGGAGAGATTCTCCAAATGATCTCCAACTCACATGTGCCCTTGTGTGATGGAGCCTGGGATACACATCCTTCATCTCATTGTAAACACAAGGTTAAGACGGTCAAGGGACACATTCTAAAATATGGATCCCAGTAGGGATGGGTGAAAACCATTATTCACCTCCGCAATTTGTACAAAGATTCGAAACTTCATATTCAAATCATATATTGGCTAGGACCCAGTTGTAGCATTGTGGCTTCCATCACCAGACCATTGTCAATGGTGTCTATAGCTGATGGGAACTATAAAAATCCTGGCTAGCTACCTCTATCCTTAAGCTCACGTTTTCCTTTTCCGTCATGGTCTTATCATTCTGAGCCTGATGTGAAACCTTTAATTCTCACTATTGTGTTCATCCACATTCTGGCCTCCCTCTTTCTTATCTTCTTTACTGAAATAATTGAAGATCATATTTCTTGGGGGTCAGCACTTTTTTCCTGCTTATGAAACGTGATACATGGAGCATATTATATAAGCAAGTCAGGGTTGGAAATGCTTTCCCATAAACACAACCCTTCTGTTCTGCTCACCTTGTTGAAGAGAGGGCGACGGAACTGGATGCCCACATCTTGCTCTGATTCCATGTAATAAAGATTGAATGTCTCCTTGCAGCTCACCACCTCTCCTCGGAAGGCTTTGCAGTTGCGCATAGTGAATTTCAGTTCCACATAGACACGTGAGGAGGCCTGACCACGGAATATCCAGTTGGTGCGGAGCCAGTGGTCAGTGTCTCCTCCTTCAGCCAGGACACTGCAGTCTTGGTACATGTACAAAGGAGTGCCATTTATCATCTGCTGCAACCCACTCCACTGCAGGACAAGTAGCGGAAAGAAGAGTGTTTTGCTAAGTTACCAAGAAGAATGTAACACACACTTTTTTATTTGTAATATCAAAGGCTCTTTCTGAATTACTTTGTATTCTGGAATATATCCCCAGAACAGGAAACTGCTGTCCACATGCTAGTACAGATGATGGCAGACCCCAGCCAGGGCCTGCTATAATTTGCACTCTCGTGTGGACAGCAGTTCCCTATTCTGGGATATATTCTGGAATAGGGCTGTGCACAAATGCATTTTTGACATTCAATTCATAATAAATCAAATGTTTGAAAATCCGTATTTGTACGAATAAATCACATGCGAATGTGGTAAAATTCTATTCACTACAAATCTATTTGCACATATTAATACAAATATTTCATATGTATTGGATAGGAATGAATACGTATCTGACATATATGTATCTGATACCAACGAATACGCATCCGATACGTGTCTATAACATATCCGTGCTCTGAAAACATCAAATCTGACCTGAATCCACTTTTAATCCACTGTCGATCTATGTCGAATGCAATCTGCATCCACTGCAAATGTGACTGGCACTCTGTTTTTTCACCCCCCCAATCTAACGAATGTCCGAACTATTCGTATGAACATCTAGAAACATTTGTATTTGTACAAATGTTAGCATATGAATATTGTAACATTTGATTTGGGTACAAATGTCTGAATTCGTCCAAGTTTGTACGAATAATGAATGCTATGAACATTCACACACACCCCTATTCTGGAATACAATTCAATGCAGAAAGGGCCATAGACTAAATGGTGACTCACGAGTACGAAGGATTAAGTCTTCTTCAAAAAGAAAAAAGTAGATCAAGCCTTAAGGGTCATGTAGCAGGCAGCTCATTCCATACGCTCAGCTCAACAGCTTAGTTTTTAAATTCCAGTTCTTATGATGCATTAAAAGTAAATAATTCTCCAAAGAACAGCTTTATTTAAAAAAGAAATCACTCTGGTGATTGAAGCAATTAAACTACATTAATACTTGTTTGGTGTTTGAAGAAACATTGTTTCAAACCTCAGATTGATTGCATTTGTCCGAGGATATTGCACTGAGGGTACTTAGCAAAACGAGTAATTCCTCTCTCTTCCACTCAAAGGATAACAGCAACAACAAACAGCAACAACAACACAAAGGGAGGAGAGCAGGGAAAAAACATGTCCAAGCTCAGACCATCCACCTAGACAATTGTCCCCACTTTGGGACCTATTATATATAAGGCACTATATAAATTTAAATAAATGAATGAATGACTTTTGTCTGGGAAACAGCTGGAGAGAAGAAGCCCCTCACCATGGTTTCAGTATCTCTGGTCATCTGTCTTCTTTCTATCTGATCAGCTCAGAGGAACTTTAAAATCTTTGTTCCAGAGGTGCCTCAGCCATCTACTAGGTTTCTTATTCTCTACCGAAATTACTGCAAGATCTGTAACTAATCCAATAGATTAAAGGTGCCTCCAGACAGGATTAAAGCTGTGCAGGGCCTGAATAACCACTCCCTATCTGACAGATGGGACTATTGATAGACTGCAGTAATGGCACAGCATTCTACTGAAACTCCAAAGTAAAAAGCTGCTGAACTACATGATCCTCTGATAATATCAGTAGACAGGATGCAAGCAAATAAGTGAAAACAAGCCGGAGGGTACTCAGAGGCTTATGGCGAGGGTCATGACGGCTTCGCGGGCTCCATTAACTCAGAGATTTCAAACCAGTCAAAAACAATCCAAACTATCCAGTGTTGCAATAGTTAAACTACCCATCATAAAGGTCCAATAATAACTCCTAGCCCAGTGATGGTGAACCTTTTGAGCTCGGTGGCTGTTTCCGCACAGGGCCAAAAAAACAAAACAAAAACAACAACAACATGGATCTACGGCACCCAGATTTATTAAAACCGGTTCCCTGGGGCAACGCACATGCTCAGAACGCTCCTGTGGGCAAGGGCTGCTACTGGCAGCCCCAGCCACCCAGGAGACGCCCAGGACACAGGCGCGCTGCATCCTGGGCGAAGACCCTCACAACGAAGATGACCATGCAGAGGTAAGGAGGGGTTTCACCGCGGTCCCAGCGGGGTGGGCTAGGGTGGGCTTTTGGGAAGCTCGCCCTGGCCCCAGAAGTGGCGATCTGGCACTCTGTTTTTTCACTTCTGGGGCCAGGGTGAGCAGCGGCAGCAGGTTCCCCCGGCTCGCTATGCTTAGCTCCAGCGAGCCAATCAGTGCAAGCTGGGGGAGGGCCCCTGTTAGTTACACTTACACCGTGCGGACGCATCCTAAATGGATGCGTTTTCATGGCACAAAACCACTTCAGAAGTGGTGTGTAACTAACACCCATTAAGCACGGATTAAGCACGGGTAGGTGCGGACGCACCTATCGGAAGTGTGCTTAATAGCCCCCTCTAATGCGGACGTGGCGAAACCAAACTGGTTTTGCCGCCGAAATCCGCATTAGTTAGGGACGCTAAATGCGGACATGCGTGGCAAAAATGCAGCAAACATTAACTGTTTAATCAGATAGTTCACATTCACAAATGGGGAGCCAGTTCAGTTCAGTTAATTTTTTTGATAGCTGAACAACCAAATGTTCAATTGGAGTCTGTCTTCTTAACCACTAGACCCAACTGTCTCAGTACTTGAGTGCATCTGTGGACTAAGGACATATGAGGACAGACCTTCTAGGACATACTATGATCCTGACTTGTGTTTTGCTAAGACAATACCACACCTTTGAACTTAAAAACAAACTGGCAGCCAGAACAGATGAACCAGAATCAGCATTAGCTTCATTGACTGATTGGTCTTTTGTTAATCCAGCTGTAGTATTCTGCACCAACCGAAATTTCTGAAACAGGTCATGTTCACATATACCGTATTATAGTCATCCAAATGACATTTTTAGGGCACAGAAAACTGTAGCCAAGTTATTCAACCTAGACATAATCAAAGCTGGTGCCACCCATCAAAAAGGCATTCAGGGACATTGATGGCATCTGTGCCTTTGGTAACACACATGGAAGACCCCCCTAAGCTGAGGACCTGATATTCAAGGGAATATGAGATCATCAAGGACCAGCTAAGCCTCACTAGCTTGGACAAAGGAAATACACAATAAGTGTGTCTTCATCATGGATGGAATAAACTTCAGCTTGTTAGCCCTGATCAGTCTTCTACCAAAGCACAAATAGCCAAACCTGCTGAGATGTAAAAATGGAATTGACATCAACACATGCTGAAGATACAGTGGACCAATTTAGATGTTAAAAGTATGGAAGGATAAGACTGATGCCTGTGACTCCAGATGTTAAGATTTATGGGGACCAGCAATATGGGATTGGCCAGTGAAAAAGGAGGGGAAAAAACTCTGCAAAGCAGTAGCAGAAACACCCAGCTTTCACAGGTGATTCATGGCTGATGGTATCAAAAGCCAATGAAAGATCCACTCATACTAAGAATGTCACATTTCCCTCGTTTCCTCTCCTGATGTGAATCATAGCATTGGACAATAAAAGTGATACTGATGTCAAAACCAGACCTGAATTCTAACTGAAACCTAGATTATCTATCTCACCCAAGTAGGCCTAGATCTGATCCACATCAATGGATGTCAGGACCTTGCTCAGAAAAGCAATATTAGTCACAAGCTAATAGTTATTCAAAGCTTCTGAATCCAGGGAAGGCTTTTAAACGAATAGTCTTATCACCTGTTTAACCTGTCTTGGATCTTCAAAACACCACGTCATTCAGCTCCACCACCTGAAACTCATTTATACTGTAATAGTGCCCTGGTGCCTCTCTGTGGTCACGTCCCCATGCAAGGGATTTGGTGCAACTTGGGCTCATTTTTGACCAGGTTCAGGACTGAAATCGAATCTGCCGAACCCCATGCCATCACTGGTAACGCGGGCTGTATACAGATACATCTGTCCCCATGCAAACCATGCTAAACCCCAGCACAGGGGAACAGCATCATTTCCTTTCCGCCCCCTCTCTCCTGATTGGAAGCCAGATTGACATCACCCCCACCCCTGTGCCACCTGCTGTGGCAATTACTGGGAAAAGCCACCAAATGCCACATCCCCCCCTTAGTGGCACAGCGAAGCTAGGATTGAATGGCAATAATAATAATAATAATAATAATAATAATAATAAT
>MTQE01000390.1:956816-968920 GCA_014337955.1 Aspidoscelis marmoratus
ACCCCATCAGTTTATAGACGTAATTTGGATTCTTGGCCCCAATGTACATTCTGCCTCCCTTTAGGCCATCACATCAACCACACATAAGAAAGTGGAAGCTGGACTGGAATTCCAGGCCAGCCTCAGTTCGTGTCAGTGCTGTTTAAAGAGGACTACATTTTAGAATGGACTAATGACTGTAGGGTGTCCTGCAATTCATGTTAGCTTAAAATCGTGTGAATCACACGTCCTGCTGGATGACTCAGGTAATCCTAAAACTTGCATGTGACCAGGCCCAATGCTTATGATGGACCATCAAAATGTGAACACAGAGTACAAGTGGAATAAACGTTGAGCAAAAAATACAGACGACAGTATGGACACAGCACACTTTGTTTCCTGTTTTCATATAAGCTTCTTTCCTAAAGAAGGTAAGTAAGTGGTCCCATGTTTACAAAGTACCTAAAGTAATGAATTACAATTTAAAATTATTCAGGGTTTTCCTGCTACATAGTGTAGTAATTCTGCTCACTCACATCTGCAAACTCAGAACTCTTTCTTGTGGACATCTCAATGTGCCTACAGGAAGCATTCCTAGCAGTCATTCTATCTGACTGGGCTTTTCTGCAAGCAGTTTCCAGATAACAATTGAAACTTTGTGGAGATGTTCTGTGGTGCCCACACTGAAATTGTTTCTAATGACACCTAAAGCAAACAGGCAAGTAAGATGAATGAGAAAGACGGAAGAGTTTGGGACTGAACTTTCATGCAAATCAGGCAAGGTGAGTTGGGAGTGTAACTGCATGAGTCACTGTGTGCTCTGACTCTTTGCACAGAAAGATCACATGGTCCTCTGCGTGCAAAGGTAGCCGCAATGCTCACTTCAAATAAAATTCTGTGGGGTTGCTGTCATGATGGTACATGTTGCCCTTGCTGAGTTCTGTCCCTGTGGACCTCCTTGAGATACACAATCAGCAACTGACAAGACAAATCTGTTGCTTTTGGCTGCACCATGTGTGTGTGCGCGCTTAAACTGTAACTAGCCATACGTATAAATACACACATAGCTGATGGGCTGAACATTCTAGCTACTTGCATGGCATGCTGGCATTTGCTGGATGGAATTTTTAACAAACACATGAGGGATTCTTTAACATTCTACACAACCTCAGAATCTGAAATGCAGTTACAATCTGGAAATAGCTAAACCATGTGGATCGTGCCTTGAGTCTCTTAGCATGGCCCTGTTAGAGTTACGATTCCCTAGGGTATCAAATGCTGTTGCAGATCTTATACCATTAACCTAAGCAGATTTAGACAGAATCAGTAAGAGTACTTACAGGAATGCTTTCTATAACAGTCATGTGAGCAAGCTTTCCAGATATCCCCCACTAAATCATGAAATTAATTGAAAATGCAAGTTTATCCAGTAGGACACACATTCTGTTATTGCCCCTCATCAAGTTCATCTTCTCAACTGGTAGCTGCACAAATGCTTTGGAGATATGCATGGAATGTTGTTCCAGGCCTTCTAGAGAGAAATAGTACTTATTCATAAAAGGAATCCAAGTGAGGATGAAAAATGAATCCCAGAAAGCCCCAAGGCCAGGCCACCCATATGTGCCTGCTCCTTAGGAGCTCCTAAGGCAACCCAAGAACCCTGGGTGTTACCTTTTCTATAAGGCAGTATAAACAATTCTCAGGGTGTTTCAGTCAGCATAATTCACTTCCCACCCCACCACTGAGTGGAATCATGGAGGTTGAAAATCTGACTAACTGGCCACACTTTTTTTGCTCATGAGAATTTTCCACCACACCAGAAGTATGGCTGGAAGTCAGCCATTTTCAGCCTGCCATTGGAGTCTGCAACACAGTTATGTTCTGGTTATTGTGCTGGGATAAATGCCATGTGTATACTGCACCATTTGCTTCAGCAGCAAGGATCCTGACTAGGATCCCAGGAATCAACCTCTTTTCTGGGCCATGTGGATTAGGCCATAGCCCACCTAGTCCATCATCCTGTCTCACAAAGTGGCCCATCAGTTGCTTCTGGGAGATTTTTCCACTGATCTCCCTTGAGCCAGATCTGAGGAATGGGACCTTCAAATAATCCAGATCTAGTAGATCCGGATTAAGGGAGGTATCCAATGTGTCCCCACGGGCGGTGCAGCACCCAGTAGTAATGGGTGCTAGCCTGCCCGCAGTGGAAATGCCGGAGCACCCATGTGGCAAATCAGAATCAACCCACGTGGGGCCTGCCCGTCACGCCAGGTTTTTGGGGGGACAGGGGGTGCAATCTCCATAGATGCTCCAGAGATTCTGCGATCTGCCACAAACTTCGAAGATTCTCCAGAGCCTGTGACAAAGGTCTGTAGGACTGGCATTGCTCTCGCGTGGGGTCTTTTTCAGATCCTATGCTTTTCTTCGGAGCTGGCTTCGGAGCCAGCTTCAGCAACTGTGCACAGGCTTTGGAGCTTTGGGTTTCAGGGCACCCCCCTATAGTTGCACCCCTCAGGAGCCTCCCCCAGACCCCATTGCCCGATCCCGGTGGAAACGTGCTCTGTATAATCCAAATTTGATGCCTGAAGACCCCATTGTAGACCCCTTTAATAAGGTCTACAGGAAATCCAGATTATAGGTCCTGAAGGACCCATTCAATCTGGATTTCCCTAGAACTGGTGGAAACAAATGAGGCTCTAATGGGGTGTGCAGTGGAAATGGGGTATTCCTGCTCTGAGTCTAATGGATCCCTAATGGGTACTTAATGGGTACTTAGTGCTAGTGGAACCCCCCCCCCAGGCATCTCAAGCAGAAGACACCCATTTCTCATATGCTCCATCATGATCTATTCCATGATCTTTAGCAAGCTGCAGATTCACAAGAAGATTTGCCCTTTGAGCCGCGTGATGACCCCTCATTTTATCTCAAGTTACCACATTGACTCAAACATCTCAGAGAAGGCCTTTGTCACATGCAACTTGAAATTCCAAGTACACAATGACTACAAGCTTGCAAATACTTGAAAAGCCTCCAAAATGACAGCAAGACTGGGCTTGCCCTTCTAGAAAACATGCTATTAATTTTTTTTCTAGCAAGACTTGTTCTTCTATATGCTTTGCATTTTTCCTTTTGACAAAACATGTAAACTGAGGGTGCTTTTATTATGGAATATTGGGTGCATCAGTTTAAAAAGACTATAGAACTATTGTTAGGGAAGAATGTTCAGACATGTCTCTATGCATTGCTCTCTTCAAGATAAACAATGACACATCACAGCTCAGCTTCTTAAAGTATTGAGTGACCTTATATCTGGTTACCCTGGCTGGAATCACTGCATGATAGTTTCTTCTCTCTGCCTCTCTTTTTAACTAGATATGGTCTTGATATAATTGCTGGCATCTTGAATTAAAGTGGATTAAATAGGACTAGAAATGCTCACTTTATAAAACCAACTAAGCAGGAACCGAGATTCTGGATGGACCTCTTAACTTTCCAAATAAAGCAAGGGCACTCAAACTGTGGGAGGATCTGCATGGGCCATTCCTGGACTGAAACACTTCACTTTGTCCCAGGAGTAGGGGTCAGGTGTCATCTGCTCAGCCTGCACATTCCACCTCATGCTAACTTTGAGGCCAGGGAACAAAAGTTCTCTGGAACTGAGGTTTCCATCTAGGCCCATTATTCTAAGGGTGTTCAAAGAAACAAACTTTGCCTTGAAATATCTGTTTCCCCACTGGATACTTCTAAATACCAGATCCACAGGTTCCTATATAACACTGAGGTCTCAGACACATGTAGTAGAAGACTGTCTTAAAAGCACCTATGAGATGGTTCTTGAGAGGGAGGAGGGGGCAGACTCACATGAATGAAACCACCTGTGGACCTTTTCTAAGTCACCTCAGAAATTCACCTTTTTTCAATTTGTGTGTGTGTGGACACAGCCTAAGAGGCTGGAGGAAAATTTGGGAATATAACAAAAGGTAGCTGCTTGCAGGCCTCTGTTGGCTTTGAATCTTCATTTGGTTCCCACTATGTAGGCTGACAGGCTGCATCCACAGTCAGTACAAAAAGAAGAGAGGTAGTAAAGAAAAGAACCAGTTTGGTCTAGTGGTTAGGGAGCCAAACTCTTATATGGAAATACTGGGTTTGATTCTGCACTTCTCCAGAAAGCCAGCTGGGTTTGGGCTAGTCACAGCTCTCTTCTGAGCTCCCACAGCCCGAACTATCTCACAGGGTGTCTGTTGTGGGGAGAAGAACAGAGTTTTGTCAGCTGCTTTCAGTCCCCTTAAATGAGTGAGAAAAGTGGGATAGAAAAGTCAACTCTTCTTCTAGTAGCTGCTACATGCTAGTAATCTCATCCCACCTCTAATCTTCATTAAGGGCAAGAAAGTGTCCTTCCAAAGTATATTTTTGAACCTCTAATATGGATTAGAAGTGGAACGGGAACACTAGCTGACACGTTACTGTTTCTTCTAAGCCATTTTTAACTGCTTTTTTAGAACATGTGGGTGCAGCCACAGACTATGGCATTTTCCTCACAGGTCATTACCCCAGCCCATGGAGAGGTCCAAGCCTCTGTCTTCCACATGGTTGGTTGTATGGCAGAAGTACCACCCCCTTGGAACCCTTTGTCCACCATGGATGCAGCAATGGAGCAGGGCATGGTGCCAAGATGGTGCCGTATTCCCCTCCACCAGTAGACCCCAACAAAGTAGTCCATAAGTGGATTGCTGTCCATGGAGAGGGCCAGCAGCCCATGCAGAGACTGCATGGTCCACTGGTCCAGTGTACCACACAGTGTCATTTGGCTGGACACTCCAAAGCAGTGTCAGAAGGCCCTGGCTGGAAACTTCAAAGGCTGGACTTAGCTCTACAAATGTAGACAGCCATTAATAGATCCCAACATAGGCCAGACTATGAGGAGGGGAACAGCATAGCTCAAGATACCCTACACCGTGCAGAAATACAATAGCCTACATCTCTATTGTGCAGCTTGTTTGCTCTTAAAATTAAGACATACTCACTGGAGACATCCTTTGGCTAATAACCAGATTGTTAAATCAAAGTGAAACCTACTGTTGTGCCAGAAAAAGTGAGAATTTGACAGAGAGGCGAGACATTCCATGACAACTTGGTTGGTTATAAACTGTATCTCTATTTTGCTTAACAAAAGACAAGTGCTATTGTTTGAAGAGTTGGCTGAAATTAAGTCTGACCTGACAAGAAACTTGAGCTCAATGGTTGAGCAAACTGCTTGGAATTCAAAGGTCACCGGTTCATTCCCCAGCCACTCACCAGAAGCTGACAACTGCAAATCACTTCTCTATCTCTGCCAAGAAAACTGCACAGAACTGCCCATGGAGGTGCCCATGGAGTCAGTTGGACATAAGTAAACAACTTGGTGATACCCACAACAATAACAAAGGAAAGCACAGAGCCTCACTTTTCCCTTCTACGGATTGCACCCCACTGGCAGGTCGAATAGATGGCTTCTTTACTACAAATAATTTATGTTATGAGCAATATTGGGTACTACATAGCACATAAACATTTGTGTGACTTATTCCTTCCTTTGTGATTTGTTTTAGCAATTGTGAAAAACATTCTTACATATAGTGTATGTTCCATTTTTCTCATATTGCAAAAATGAGATGCAAAAATGTATGCACGTTCCATTTTCTCAGATTGTACTCATTAATTCAGGCACAGATCAACCCAAGTAGGATAACTTCATACACCTTCAGAACTACATCCTATATATCCTTTGAATGTTAATGCAAAAGTGGAAGCTCTAATTAGGATTTGGAAACCCACACAATGTCTGAGAAACTCACTTCTATGTGCATCAAATAAAGTAAACTGGAATCTATAAAATTGGCTGTCTTAAGTCTATAATGAAGTTTCACTGACTAAGAATCTATATGTTTAGTGTGTCAGTCAGAGATCTGACTAAATTAGCAGAGATGGATAAATTAACAAACTTTTTTAAAAATAGGACAACAGATAAGTATGTAAAAGACTGGAGAACCTTCATCAATTATCTAGAAGACGTAGAAATAGTAACTGCTGGGTTTGATTGACTTTTAAATGGACAGCCGAAAGGAGGAAAAACTACTGATGAGGACCGCTGAAAAGGAGATACGAAAAGAAGACCCAGAAGAATGGAGGAAGTGATTTATAGTTAACAACTAAATGATGTGTTATAAATGTATGTAAGGCTTTATACTGAGAATCTGAAGTTTTAAGGTTCTGTTATACAATAATAAAAATGTATATAAAAAAGTATGTCAGTGTGAGACAGTGTGAGATCCTGAAAACATAGGCTTTGATTGCGGATGTTTTCACATGAGACTCAAAGTTGTTCTTGATTGTATTGGTTGATAACATGTAGGAATGCCTGCAGTGACTATAAATTCCTCTTTTGCATTACAAATGACTCATTTCCACCTCCTATTGCACATGAATGCTGATCAGAGGGTGAAAAGTGCTTCAGCTTGCACCAAAAGTTCTCTTTTGAGCAATCCTGGGGAAATGCCCAAGCGTGATGATCAGAAGCAAACCCCATGATGATCAAACCTTTTAATTAGATGCTTCCCTAAACCATTATGCTACAATTGGGGACTTGGGGCATAGAGTCATTACACGTAATTGAATAAAGTTTGCATATGCTGATTTGTATATCTAAATGCCTCAGGGCAAATTAAGATGTTGAGCAGTTCTGTCCTGTCAACACTGAAATATTGGCCTTTGAAAAGTGCCTTTTCCTTTTTAAGGACAGGAAAGGGGGAAAGGGGAGGGAAAAGCATCCAGACCTGTGACATCTGTCACAAAAGAAGTGAGTTTAACACTTGTCTGGATCATAACCTAATAATACCCTTGAACAGAATGTGCTGCTTTTGTGAGAATGCCTGTTAAGCAATAATTGTGAAAAGGGTGTTCAAAGCATCATGTAATTCATCACTACCTGATAGCAATGATACTATGAAATTCCTTTCTGTGGTATCATTCTACTGTGTCAGATGGCAGTCAGATACTATAGCAACAGGAGACCCAAGGGGCAAAAAAGCAAACCATAAAAATACAGCAGGAACAATGTTCAAACCTCAGATACAGAAGCAGCTTAAAATCTGAATAGATCTCATAATACAAAGATTTTCCTTCCGATTTGAATTTTTCATTTAAAGTTGACACTTTCTCATTGGCACAACTTTTTTTTTGGTGTTGCTGGGAACCACTGAATCATGACTGACTCCTGGTTGACTGCATGGACATCTCCATGGCCACCTTTATGCAGTTTTATTGGCATAGATACAGAAGTGGTTTGCCATTGCCTACTTTTGGGGAGAGGCTGGGGGCTGAACTGGCAACCCTCCACTTTCCAGGATGCTTGCACTGCCGTACATCTATAGATTCTCCCTGGAACAAATTTGGCCATTACCAGTACTCCCCTCTATAAATCGAGTCACACTTGGAGGCCATTTTTTAATACATGCTAGCATCTTTATTATGATTTAGTTTTGGTGTTGACATCTTGAAGATCTGTTCAGTTCTACAGTGTGTGGACATTCCAAACTGGAGTGTTTCTGGGCTGGTTCCCAAGGGGCAAGCGAGAAAAGACCCTATTATACTTTCAGATGTTCCATAATACTGTACAGTAGAAAACTAATCACATGCAATCATATTTCCACAGTTTTGTATATTTAATATATTTATATCCTTGTGACTTCTGGTGAAGTTCTGAATTGCAACACAATGATATAATCTGTTCAAGGATGATAATCTGAAAACCCAGATTTTCTGAGCAATCAGTATGAGACTCAATCCAACTTTCTACACATAATATAATGAATTAACTATTCAAATTCATTTTACAGTTTGAGCTACACTAAAAAAAAGATGGCACTCAGGCTGCTCACACCTGTTTTAATCCAGCTTCTGTCCATGTTCAGAGTGAGGCAACACATCAGGAAAGTGGCTTGTCATTTTCTTTCCTCTTTATCTAACTCAAAAGGTGGATTTTCTGAGTCAGATAATGCCAAAAGCAAGCAGCTTGACATTTTGCCAACGCATTATCTCACTCTGAAAGTGGACTGAAGCGGAATTAAAATTTAGGTGTGAACGCAGCCTAAAGGTAATAGGAATTACAGGGCTAGGATTGACAAAAGCCATAAACTATACAGCCACTCCCCCATCCTATTATGCAAGCTTGTTCTGTTAATAATGCTTGTAAAGTCAAAACTTGCATAGGCCTTTCTGCTCTACCTGACTGTGTTCCAGAGCAGTGGGCCTGAATCAGTGAAGCCCTCTGGTTTGGACAGTGCCATCTGCATGGTGAGACTGGTTCATACTAGCCCCACACTGGCCTTGAAGCTCACATGGGTTTTGGGGACAGCCTCCAAGGACTCCAAAGGGCTAGGAACATAAGTTCCTAGCCTCAGAACCTCAGGGAAATTCAATTCAGCAGTGTGCTTGGGTGTGTTGCCAAAATGGGCACTCCAGTAGTCCAGAAAACAGAGGTGTAACTTCTGCATTCCTTCATGATCCAGACAGGGTTGAACTGATACACAAGTAGTCCTTGATACTGAGAATTACTAGTAATCCACATCAGGGCCTCCCTGGGCTGAATGATGCTGCATCTTCTGTGGAAAAAGCATACCCATGGTGGGAAGGGCCTCTTGCATTCTGCCCTAATGTGTGAAAGGGAAACCCTTGGTGTTAGTGCAGAACACCAGCAGGCCCACTGTGAGTCTCCACTGGTTCTCCATCTTGGGCAGCATGAGACTCTGCTTGTGAAAGCCGGATTAAGGGAAACTGTTTTTCTCAAATCCATCTCTGGGAAGATCCATCTGAAATAGGGATGGATCCAAATAAGGCCCCATGCTTCCACACTTGCGTGGGAAGGCTGGATTCTGAAGAACAAATGGAGTGGGTGCTGTGCGGACGCATCAGCACCCATTCCAAAAGTCCTCCAGCTCTTGCGCTGCCGATGCCGCTCCCAGAGCTCCAGGACTGGAGCAGTGAGCTGACAGTTATTGTGTGTTTCCGGCAGCGCCTGGTGCACAGGGGAGGGGCTTTGGAAGCAGACAGTCCTGCTTCCGTCCTTCCCAACATGGCGGCTGGAGGGACATCCGTTCCCTCTCCTGTCCGTGTGCGGAAGCATCCTCCTTTGATGTGGATTTTCCATTCAAGAATGGATTAAGACCTAATTTTCCAGGTCTTTCTGGGAACCGGTTTTAGCGGCGCCAAGACCACATTAGAGATGGATCTCCCATGAGCCTGTTCAGAAGCGGTGTTCTGGTTCTGGCCTCCAGTGTGGAAGGGAAGTTCCAATGTGTTCTGTATGTGTCTTTGATGTGTTTCTAAATGTGTTCTAACGGCCTGTGCGGAAACACCCTCTATGTCTTACGTAAGTGAAAACCTTGTTGTTTAGTGAGAAACTCGGTAGAGGTTTTTACAGCTCTCATAAATGAAATCTATAACACCTGTTCATTTTATAATGAGGGACTACCATGAAAGGAAATCTATATTAGTGTCAACATCCTATTGAGTTTTTAAAAATCAAATGAAATTCTAAATTTGTACTGAATTTAAACCACTGTAGGGGCGTGTCATTAACTAGCCCCTTCACATAAAATATTTCAGTTCAAGTTTTACCATTGGTGAGGGAATTCTGGGGGCATTTTATAAAACATAACAATACCACACAATTTTAATTATTATTTTCCCTTTTTAATAGTTATACATATTTACTGGGAAATTAATTCCAATGGGCTTTGTACAGTTCACAGGAAACCAAGCAGGTTTAAGACTGCACCCTCAGGGCACAACCATTTAATTTAGGCCATCTAAGGCCCATTTGGATTTGGTGTAAGCATTAACCAGTCAGACACTGCTATGACTGATATAACAGCAACAATCCTCGAATACATCTCCAAAATATTCTGCTTACAAAACTTCTCAAAAAACCAAGCACTAAATATACATGAAGCAGGCATGATTACAGGTGCCTCCACTTGTGGCTTTAAACCCACAACTGTCTCAGCATTATATTGGGAAGGCCACACATATCTGTGGGATTCCCAAAATAGTCCTAGATTACTGAATTAAAACTCCGTATTATCTAGGGATGTGCACATCTCCTGTCCCGATTCACTTTGCATCAAAGGGAATGGGATAGCATTTCACATTTGTGCGCATGGAGCCACTTCAAATGTGCTAGGCTTCAAATCTGCTTTGAATTCCCTTTGAATCCCTGTTGCCACCAACTGCACATCTGAGTCTGCTCCAAATCCATTCTATTGCTTTGAACAAAGGCACAAAAGCTTTCATTTCACAGGCAAAGGCCAGTCTTTGAATACAGACAATATTCAATTCAAATGTGAAGTTTTGAACATTTGCAATTCATACAAATTGCAGTGACATTTTTCATCCGTCCCTAGTATTATCACTATAATGGAAAATTCCACAGGTTTCCCATAATAGTAATGTTTACCTCTGCGCCTGTCAGTAGGGGTGTGCACAAATATTTAAAACATTCAGAATTCGATTGAATTTGGACATTCAAATTTGAATCAAATGTCTCTAAATTTGAATTTAACATTCGAACGAATTTTCAAATCTTTTGAATAATTCATATGAATTATCCAGACATACGTATGTGTACAGATACGTAAGCATTGCATATGTATCCGTACACATCTTATTTGTATCCATATGCATTTGTACAGATAAGTACGGGACGGAAAAGGGATGCATACAGGATAAAAACAGGATGCGTACAGATGCGTACAGATGCGTAAGGACACATTTGAACGTTGTTGGCATTCGTGTCTTCAAATACAAATCAAAAATTCGCACAAATAGATTCAAGTGTATTCGATTCGAATCAGATGTGAATACATTCAAATTTTAAACATTTGAACTGATTTGAATCTTCAGATATTTGATTCGAATCAAATCAAATCCTGAAAATTGCATTTGTACCCATCCCCTCATGTCAGTAGCTTTTGGAACCAGCAGCTCCCTTGTGGCTAATAGGAGCCTGCCAAGTGCATGAAGAACAACAAAAGGAAATGGGCAGACCCTTGGCTGCCTTCTGGTAGTCCCAAGTAAGCTGATTCCACAAGCTACAGCCAGATACAAAGGTAAGTCCATGATTACTTCTCCTGTCTGCTGGGGAGCAGCAAGGGACTATGGCAGGATCTTTAATCTCACATTACCTCTTGCTGTCTGGGGGCAGCTTAGATCCCAGTTTAGAAACTGAAAGCACTGGGATTTTTCTTTGGACTGTGTTTGTTTTGCAAACTCAACTCTGGACTTTTCATTTTCAAGCCTAGCCACACGCCTTGTGAATAATCCCCATATTGAAAATATTAACACAGAATATCCACATTCCCCAATCCTCCCTCCAGAAAAAATTAACTGTTCAATCCTTCTGTGCTCATGCAGCTGTGCAGATACTTTCCCCGCCACTACACTATGAGGTAGGCTGGAGAAAACATCAACGGAACACAAAGCATCCCAGGGACATTTTTTTAAAATTTGAAAATACTGTAACTATGAGTATTAAATCCAGAATTGGAAAGGTGTTGCAAACATTTGTGCCTGCTGTTCTTATGCTTGGAGATCTGGTATGCTCTCCTGGCAGGTTCAGTGTTCATTTTTGCAACAGACAATTCAATTTCAGGTTCCTGTTCTGGCTGACACAAAGCACAGGTGTACTCTTGGGAGATCTACAAATAATTAAAAGAAGCAAGCTCGTTCAAATAGATTCCCTTCCAATGTGGAAGGATTAGTATTCTATATGAATATTCAATCCCATATGAATCCCATATGAACGCATTCAAATAGCGTATGAATCCCATACAAACCCCATATGAATCCCATACGAAGTTTCACACAAAGCTTCACACAAATCTATCAAAACATTCTATTTGAATTCGAATGTCTGAATTCGACCAAATTCATATGAATTTTGAACGTTATGAATATTCATGCACATGAGGCACTGTGATTGGGAGGAAAAGTTGCTTTTCAGACCACTGAGACAGGCCCTGAGTTTTGCTGAGCTGGCCATAGGACCTGCTGGAGCCAAATGCATGAAATCTAGAGACACAAAAGAAGAA
>MTQE01000390.1:990372-1006578 GCA_014337955.1 Aspidoscelis marmoratus
ATGGGTGAGAAAAGCGGGGTAGAAAAGCCAACTCTTCTTTTTCTTCTCTGATCTGCTCCTTTTGTTATGTCATAACTAGCAGACATATTTCCTCTGTTAGTTATGACATTTAGTGTTTTGCATTAAAAAGAAACCCACCAGTTCAGATGGCCAGATATTTGTCATTCAACAGTGGCCCCTTATGGGCTATGGAGAAATTATTTCTAGCCCTTTCCACCCAGGACATCGTTCTGTGATAGCAAAGGATCTAGAGACCTCAGTTCTAAGGGAGGCCTCAACTCCTCCTAGCACTCTCCATCCACTGGGCTAGGGAGCCCAAAATGGTTTGCCAGGAGACCTCTACATGGAGGTCTATTGCATCCTCCATCGCTGCTTGCCACATGGACTGTTTCAATGCTTGTTTCTCCGAAGAGAAGGGACATGTACATCAATCTAAAATATGATCTCCAATTTTTATTTATCTAGAATAGTAAAAGGAAAAAAAACTATTCAGTTTAAGGCTCTCAAACCTTGGCACCTAAAGGAATGCCAAGTTTGTCTATGAGTTGACGTTGCCCTTGCCTGCAGCTCTTGAAGTCATAATAGGAGGTCGGCAGGATAATAGGAGGAAATGTACCTGAAACATCTTCAAAAACAGCCTGATCTTGCCTACAGTCCAGCTGCAGAAACAGTCTAGACATCAGGAGTTTTTCTGGGGAAAGTCTATTTACATTCCATAATGTTAAAGACCAAAACAAGCAGTTCTTGGATGGTGATAGCTGGGAGGATGTTATCACCTGCTCCAGAGGGACGGAAGCTGCACATTTTGCTGAATAAGAAAAAAACACATTAACTCTAGCCTATGCCTCAAAGCAATGCTAAAACTGGTGCTGCAATGTTCAAAAACTACAAATGGCACAAGCTACCAACTGTGGGCAAAACCTCTTATGCAACTTTTTAAGAAAAAAAATTAATAGCAGCCCAGCTGGTTACTATTAGCAGCCCTGTTCTTGACCTTTAGAAGCTATGGTTGTCAGCAGCTACTGCCCATGAACTATGAGAATACTCCAGTTGACGTGCAAAGTTTGGTTCTTGTTTGAAAAATTCAGTGGAACAGTTTGTGATCACAGATGTCCACATTGAATCATTGAGACATTTCCAGAAATTCACTCAAACTGAACCAGTCCCTAATTTTCTAACACAAACTATTCAACTGAACAGTTCACATCCATTGTGTTTTTGGCGTTGGGAAGAGCTTTTTTCCAATGGAAAAAAATGCAGGTTTTTTTTGTTTTTGACTACACTTGAAATTGAATGCAAACAATTGTTTGTTTGATTAAATAGATCGTTGTCAATCTGAACAGATGAGTGTTCAGTTTGGTGACAAATCAAACAATTTTCATTTGTGCACATCTCTGTTGTTAAGGCACTTAGTATATCTTGTGATCAGCCAGCATTTAAAAAAAAGCTAATATAAAGCAATACAAATAATTTCAAAACCCCCCACAAATTTATCATTTAAAAACTAAACATGAGAGCAAACTCCTAGAAAAACAAACGACAGCAAAACCTTTATGTAGTAGGTAAACTACTAAGCTGGTGAAAGGCTTTGCTAGCTGATCTTCAGAGAGTGGGCCAAAGGGGGCTAGAGTTTTTGACAGCCTAAAACATAACTTTGATGCACCCCAGCCAATTTAGGAAGATACAATAGAGATTTCCTATGTGCTAAATTATGACTTGCTAATCTATCACTAATGTATACATGCTTTTGAAATAAATAATGTCCCTTAGTCTAGAAAATGTTCAAACATCTGCATTTCATTGTATGCATATTTATATTTGTCATTTGTGAAACGGCATTCAGACAGGTTACAAAAAAGTCTATGCTCTCATCCATCCAAAGATAAAAACAACTAAACCCCAGAAAAACGGCTAACCTTACCAGCCTGTTCTGATTAAAAGCACAACGCAAGCAGAAAAGCAGAATATCACCTTAAAAGTACATCTCATCATTAAATTGCATGGCAAATAAAAGTGTCACATGAGGATGCAAAAACTGAATAATTAAAGCTCATGGTACAAACCTATTATTGCTATTCATCAACAATATTCTACTGGATGAGGGGAAGATCTTAGTCAAGCAAAGGTAGAGGGCATAGGTTAAGTATATAACAGCAGTAAAAAATCTTGAATGGCGGAAGTGATGTCAAAACAACTAAAACAAATATTTGGAGTGCATTTGGAACTTAAATTCGGTTTTGAAATTCCTGGATCTTTGTGAATTCTGCACATCTTGAGGACATGCATTGAGTTGGTCCTTACTGGCTATTAAACATTTAATCTTTTAGGCAAAATAATATTTCAGTAATATACATTCAGTGGTCATTCTGGAATATGTTGGCAGTTACCAAAACAACAAACTTGTTTGGTCTGTTGTATACGAGTCAGAGTAAACCGACGGAAATTATTTTAATCGCATCTATTGCAACTAATTAAGTCAGTTATTACCAAGATTTCAGTTTCTGTCACAACCAACGACTGTCAGGTTTCTAGGTCATACCTGTCCTTACACCATAGATTTAAGCTACATTATTTGTTATTCCCTCTACCTAGGAATAAGGTGAGGTAATGAATGGATGAATAAATACCTCTTAACAAAATAATTTCCCTGCGTCCATCAAGGACAAGATGATCTTTTTACTCCCTTCCAACTCCACAATGAATTAAATGAAATGTGTTATGTCTCAAAGGTGACTAAGAACGTAAAAAGCATCAATGATCATGAAATCTGTATATCATTTCATTATTCCATATTTGTGATTTAGCAAGTTTTTGCTCGACTAATCCAGGATTGCCCTGGGATTGCCATGAATATGTGTGACAATCCCAATATAGTCCCAGGAACATTTGTGGGATTTTTACCCATGTCTGGAGGCACCTTTAGTAAGGGCAGCTGCATAGCCAGAGTGATACCCTTGGAGCCCCCATAACTGATTGCTTTGTCGAAGAGCAAGATATTCCATTTCAGTTAACTCTACCATTCTAATGGCAGGTACATTTTCTTTGAGACAGTGCGTCTCTCCAATCTATTTTGCTACTACCAACTGATTTCCATTCCTCAGGGTAAAACTAGAGTCAAGAGGCCAAAGACCTTCTTTTGAAACAGCAGCAGCAATAGTAATGATGATGATAAGATGGAGGTATTGTTCTGTGAAATTCTTATTAGAAATGCAAATTCCCATGCATGCTCTTTTCTAAAAGTGAACATGGTGGTGCATAGAGCATGACAATGATCAACAGAGATCTGCATTTCAGACCTTCTGTTGCCCTCTTACAACTTCCATCTCCTAAGGACACTTTAGGCATTACACAGCAGCAAAGTCAAGGTGCCACCAGAACTGTCTTGCAGTATCGCTGCCTCGACCCACAAGTCTACTCAATCTGCGCTTGACATTTTAAGGTGTATCCTAAGATGCGGGCAGATCTTCCTATACTGTGGCCACATGAAGGCTTAATCCAGCTTCAGTTCACTTTCAGAGTGGGAGAACACATCAGCAAAGTGCCCAGTAATTTTCTTTCCACATCATCTATCTCAAAGGTGAATTTTCTTGAGTTATTTAACACTGAAAGGAAACAGTGTGTCACCTTGTTGGTGTATTCTCTCGCTCTGAAAGTGGCCTGGAGATGGATTCAGCCTTAGGTGTGACCACAGCCCAGGTAATTCCTCAACCTTTGCTTCCAGAATGTGCCCACATGGCAACTTCCTTTTAAAACCCCTTTCCCCAGCCTCAGACTCATTCATTCATTCATTCCCCCAGTTTCAGAGCGTAAAGCTGAGCTTCTTCATTACCTTCCAAGGGCTATGCCAGCTCAACAGAAAAACTTAAGAACCGGGCAGGGTTCCTGCCTTTCCCTTATGCACGGTGCCCTTACCTTCTTTACCGGGTATCTCTCGAGGAAAGGAAGCCCAGAGAAGGAAAAGAAGCTGAACCGAGAGACCTGGGAATCTCAGCTCCATACTCCCCGGGGAGGGAATCCTGCTTCCAGCCCCTTGCAGTGTTCCTCAGCTCTGCCAGCCTACAGGACCCTCAGCTCCTTGTCCGCAAAGCCTTAGCATCTGGGCACTGAAATGGTGCCAGCTACGTGAAACTCTCTTTAGAGACTGGTGACTGACTGGGGCTCATGTATTGCAAAATCTGCCTGCCTGGCCTTGTGTTATGATGAAAGACTAAAGCAGAGGAGTGGTGAAACCTGTTCTCTCCCAATCAACTCCCTTGCTTTACTAGCTTTAAAGGGGCTGGCCCAGGACTTCCCCTCTGGCAGACAAATAAACTCACCTTAAAGGAAGCCACATTTTCCTGTTCTTGTCCCTTGCCCAGCCATACTTTGGCTATAACCTGTTCATGGCGCCACCTTGTGGGCAGAAGCCGGTATTGGTGATTCTCCCTCCCTCTCACTGTGGAATCAGTGATTCTCTGTGTGAATTTTCAAGTTATCTATGAGCTGGAGTTGTCTGGATTTTATCAAGATATTATCTGTTCCTGGAATCAGAGATCTGACTCTAAAATAACAAACTGAAACCTTATAGATGTCTTGAAGAAATCTAATTCAGAGGCTTGGGTCTCTCTGCACTGGACCTTATTCTGGATTATGGGTGTTTCCGCACAGGCCGTTAGAATGCATTTAGAAAGACATTAAAGACACATACAGAACACATCGGAACTTACCTTCCTCGTTGGAGGCCAGATCCGGGACACTTCGAGGATGCTGCTTCCGCACAGCCTCACACGAGATCCGTCTCTAATGTGGTCTTAGCGCTGCTGAAACCGGTTCCCAGAAAGATCTGAAAAATTAGGTCTTAATCCGTTCTTGCATGGAAAATCCACATCAAAGGAAGACGCTTCCACACACAGACAGGACGGCGAACGGATGTCCTCCGCGCTGGGCACCGCCAGAAATACAGAGTGACTGGCAGCTCACCGCTCCAGTCCCGCAGCTCTGGGGGTGGTGTCTGTGGTGCGTGTGCCGGACAACTTTTGGAATGGGTGCTGATGCATCCACACAGCCCCCACTCCATCCGTTCTCCAGAATCTGACCTTCCCATGCGAGTGCGGAAGCCTTATTTGGGGCCTTGTTTGGATCCGTCCCTATTTCAGATGGATCTTCCCAGAGATGGATTTGAGAAAAATGGTTTCCCTTAATCCGGCTTTCAGGAGGTTTGTGAGGAAACACCCTATATCTCCAAACAGGACCCTGAAATCTGCATGCAATTGGTATTATGGCAAAGGTCTTGCCTGAGACCTGCTGTAGTCTGCACTACCATGTGGATGGCAGGCCCCTATTCTGGAACATAATCTGGAATAAGGCCCAGTGCAGAACTTGAATTCACAAAATGTATGCTCCTTCTTCACACCAGACATGCCTCCTTTTGATATCTACTGGCCTTTCAAATGGCCCACGTTTTACTGAATGAGGTTAATATCTTTGTCATAATTTTTTTTATTAGTGTTTGTATTTTATCCATTTTGTAATATGGCATTGGGTTACTATATTTAGTAATTATTATTATTTATGGTAAAATAACCTTTTCTCCTATTGTCATTCCAAAACACAATTAGCTTTGGTTATTTATTGTTTTGATTTATTTATTTAAGTTTATATTCCAAGTCAGGGTGGGTTAAAACGAATTGAAACCCAAAACATATAAAGTTGAAAAAAACACCCTAAAACTGATTAAGAGATGTAATTTAAGTAATTCAACTTCATTTTAAAATTTCAGGCCACATCTCCAATCCTGGAGGAGGTGGCTCCACTCTGGGAAGATGTGGGTCGTATCCCGACACATGACGCTTTCTGTATTTTCCACCTTGAAGCACAGAGGCAAAGGGATATGCACAAATATCCAAAACATTCAAAATTCGATTAAATTCATTCAAATTCGGATATTCAAATTCAAATCGAATGTCTATAAATTTGAATTTAAACATTTGAACAGATTTTGAATCTTTTGAATCATTTGTATGAATTATTTGGACATTCATATGCGTATGGATATGTACGCATTAAATACATATCAGTCCACATCTTATTCATATCCATAAACAGATATGTACAGGACGAAAACGGGATGCACAAGAGATAAAAACAGGATATGTACAAATGCATATGGATGCATACGGACACATACAAATGTTGTCAACATTCGTATCTTCAAATGCGAATCAAATATTTGTATGAATAGATAGGAATGTATTCGAATAGAACCAAATGTGAATACATTCGAATTTTAAACATTCATATCAATTTGAATCTTTGGATATTCAGTTTGAATTGAATCATATGCTGAAAATTGAATTCATTCACACCCTTAAGAGGCACCATTTTGTGCAGTCTCCATTAAGGGCAGGCAAAAGCACTTTACACAGGAGATGCAATCACACCGGAAAGGGGGTTGGAATGATCAATGTGAGGCATCGGCAGTCAAAAATGGAGGCAGTGGACCCCTTCTTCTGACAGGGGTGATGCGACTTGGGCTGTGATCGCACCCACAGATTAAGACATCTTTCAGCCATCTTCTCTCTGCATTGCTCACATTCCCCCCCCCCCCGGGATCATCTTGGGGTCGGGCTGTGCTTTCTCAAGCTGGCTTCTCCGGAGTCCTCTTTTACATGGAACTCAATTCGTCTTGAGGTGGGTGTCATGACTCAAGGGGAAGGTAGGTAGAGTTAAGGAGTTTGTGTTGTATTAGGTTAGTGGTAGAGACAAGCTGAAAGGGGGCGTGGCCTTTGGAATCAATGGAAGGAGGGGTTAGCTGGCTCAGGGAGCAGCCAATCAATGAATGTTGACAGTGAAATGGGCCCTTTAGGAGCTCATGCCATCACAGCATAACTATTATTGATTTTATGATTCACCGTGGAGGGAATAGGATAAGGATCAGGTCCGAAGTTTGCCTATGAAGAAAAATAGAAGGGGATCCTGAACAGTTCTGTTGACTGAAATGCTCAAAGTTCTGAGACTGTTAAGTTAACCAAGTTGTAACAATAAAGCGAACTTTGTATTTTGTTCCTGTTAAGGCGCATGTATCTGTGTGTTGCGGAGGAGGGTGGATTGTTGGCTCAGGAATGAGACTGCTGAGTTAATTTTAAAAGGCAGAGCCCAGTAATAAAAGGGACTGAGGTGCCTGGCAAGGCGTGAGGCTAGCCCCAGCCATGGCATCACACTGGGGGCAGTCCATTTTCCTTTGTCATGTGTAAGCAGGGAAACAGTGCTGAACCATGCTGGAGTGGGTTGATTCAGCCTTCCCTCCTGCCCAATGCCCTCACATCCCCCCCCAATTCCCCTTTGTTCCAATAGCAAGCTTACAGACTCTGTCTGTCATTTAAAAATATATATAATCTATATATATGTTAGACTGATAATTCAATAAACCATATTTCTTTAATTGTTCTTTAGTGGTTTTGTGAAAAAATGGAGGGATTTAAAAAAATAAATGACCAGAAAAGCACTGTTGGGAGGGGGAGTGAGAGAAGAGTGGAACAAGAATATCAATGGTACAGTTCTAAGGACAATTTATTTTCCATTTTATTTCAGCAATATGCAAGGGAAACAATGTTTTGTTTAAGTAAAAAGTAAAACCAGGACCTTTATTGAGAAGCAAAAGTGCTTTAGCAGCTTGAGGGAAAATGGCAGATTACACCCTCTCATTTGTCTACAGGAGTGGCTGTGGAGGTGGAGGTAAATGCTGGTTGGGATATGTCTCATTTGAATCTGTTTGGGGGCACAGTCCCCTTACTCCCACAGTATCCTGTGTTAACATTGTGTTTGCCATCAGCACCACACAACTCCACACACACCCCATTGCCACTATTGACAGAACTTTATCCTACCAGAATGCAGGTGGTGTTGATGTAGCCAGAGGCATGGAAAACTACACAGCTGTGTAAAGGAGACTCGGGGAGACAATATAAAAAGGTGTGAGCATAGCAGCCCAAGCTGAGGCTGATCTGAGGAATGATTATCAGGAACTGGGTGTGAACAGGATTAGGATGGCTTCAGTTCAGTTTCTTAATGGGACGCACTATTTCAGCCAGGTGTGACCACGGCCTTGGAGGGATAAGTGGAGACCCAGCCTCAGCATCCTTCAGGAGGAGGGAAGAAGAAGCTAAAGGAGTGGTACCACGGGAAGATCTTGAGGGTGTCTCGGAGCCCATCTGTGTCATGCTGTCGATCTGAGGCGTGCATAGTGACTAGTGTTAGAAGTGTAATTAGAAGTGAAGATCATCCATACAGCTCTATGGGGCCAAGTTGTCTGAGGGTGCTTAGTGAACTTCATTCTTGTATAATGATCCAAACCCATCTCCATTTCTATAAGGGTAGAACCATATGATTTCCCCAAATAAGTGGTCCACTGGCGCAGCTTATCTTATTGTCTTGCATATGCTTGTTCACAAACAGATGAGGAACGAGAACGGGAGCATTCAAATTTGCAGTTGTTTGTAGGGTTATCTTCCTGATATATCCCCCCATCCTCAATGATCCACATACAATTCAGTGGAGTTGCACAAGTAGCAGTGAAGCCATCTGGTTGCCGTAGCACAGTGATGTCATAAAGTTTCCATCCACGCCTGCCCAGTTTGTAGGTGATGCCATTCCAGTCAGTCACTCTGCTTACTTGCTTTATCTCTTTTGGGCGAACCTCTGTTGTGAAAATCTTGGACCAAAGCCATGTGAACCAGAAGAATATCACATTGCCATCTAGTAACTTGAACAGTGGCCTGGCTTCCACGGTCACTGTGACATTCTCCCAGCTTTGGTTGTGCACCAGAATTGTCAAGGGCTTAGTTTCCATCTTCAACTCTGAAGCTGACAGAAATACAGAAAATATTATTCTCTATATATATCATGACATGAACAATGGATTAGGGATGTGCATGAATATTCGTAGGCATTCAAAGTCCAATAGGATGTGCCAAATTTCGACATTTGAACTCGAATTAAATGTCTCAAAATTTGAATGTAAGCATTCGAATCAAATTCGAATCTGTTCATTCAAATTACCTGGACATTCTTATCTGTACAGGTTTGTACACGATGCGTATTTGAAGATCTGCGTCTTTTCCACATCCGTACACATTTGTACGGATCCATACGGGACAAAAACCAGATACATACGGGATAACTATGGGATGCATACAGACACGTACAGATGCATACAGATGTGTACAGATGTGGGGAAGATGTATACATGCACATATGAATGTTGTCGACATTCATATGTGCAGATTCAAATAAAAAATTTGAAAATTTGTGTATGGATACGTATGCACGTACAAATGTCTGAATTATTTGTACAAATAACTTGAAATATTCGTATGAATACTAAAACATGAATGTCTGGACATTCAATTTATATATGAATGCCTGAATTTGTCTGAATTTGTCCAAATAACCAATATTTCAAATATTCCTAATAATAGTTTTATAATAGACTCTGGACAGACTATTTCCCACTTGGGCTGCAGATTCTGGCCCATGCAACGCTTTGAACTGGAGAATGAATGTCTCCAGCACTACAGTTTCTATCCGCTTCCATAACGCAAAGTGCCAGAAAATGCCCCCATTTTCAGCAGTCTCATCATGGCCCAGGCAGGTTGGTAAGTCCATTGCCTTTGCAGCAGCAAACACAGGAGGGAACCGGACTCATACTGTCTTTTGTAGAGCATTGCATCCTCCTCCTGCTCTGCAAATGAGTGCTCTGGAGAATAGATTCTTCCCCTAGCAATGGCCGGGCACTGGTGATGTACAAACTCCTGTGCATCATCAAACCCATGGCAGATGGTGTTCTGTAGTTACCATGTTCTGAGCTCTCTTTTGGTGCCAGGCAAATTATGCCCAAGTTGTTTTCTTTGCTGGATGCAAAAGCTGCTGCCCATAAGGGATGTCACATATAGCACTTGACTGCTCAGTTTACAGATAACTTCCTATACAAGAGAGGAACTATGTTATTCTGTCCACTGTGAGCTCAGCTGCCACACAGTGTCCAAAGCAGAGAATGACAGAAAAGGCTGTACATGAGTCACTCAGTGATTGGAATTATGCTGGCTGTGTGAAACAGGATATGCTGAGACAAAGGGACTTCCCACACTTACTGGTATCCTAATATAGGGCGAGGCCAAGACCCTTTTGGGGCCTCCTGTTGTGCACTCCGATGTGAAACAGAAACATCTTTGATCTTCATTGGACAGAGCATAGCCCACACTCAATCCGGCATGCACAACTCCTGACAACACATTTTGGGTAAGAAACTTTAAGACCATCTTTCATTGGAAAGTGGAAGAGAAAACAAACTGGTAAGTTTCTACCATCTTCAGGTTTACAGAGATGTCCCCTCCCTTCTCAACTACCACCCATAACAGGCTCAGTACCATCTTGCCTGGAAAAGTGAGGAGGAAAGGGAAATTTGATCAGCAGCTACCATCTCTACACTCACAGAACTGCCTCCTCCCTCTCAACTGCCACCCATACTAAGCCAAGAACATCTTAGGGTATGGTCAAACATGATCCGCCCCAAATGCCCCTTTTAATTATGTACCCCTTCTGAAGACCAAAACAAAAAACAGGCATTCAAACTCCCATCATGTTCCTTCACTTTGAAGCCTCACCACACCTCTCTGGGAACCAACATTTACCACTGATGGGCTGCCACCAGTCCAATTTTCAGGAGCCCTGATTGGTCATTGGTGGGCAGCATTTATTCCCATGATGCAGTTGGCTACATTTCCGTCCTCTGTCCCATCCTAATGTGACCCAAAGAAATGAGCCAAGGTTGATCTTCAGATTTTCTGTCTGAAGAAATAACCCTTCCAAAACTTCAAGGTGAGATCAGGCACAGACCGGGGGGGGGGGGAATGTGTGGTGTCTTCACCCCAAATTCAATGAGAAAATGTCCCTTTCAATATGTTTGATCACAGCCTCATATTAGGTAGCTGAGGAGAAGCTGAAACCTACTGCAGCCTGCTATTTTTCACCTATGTTGCATGTTTTTTATGTTTAATGGATTGTAACCTGCCTTGAGACCTCAGGGTGTAGGATGGAATAAAAAAAGCAAATAAAATAAATAAATAGTACAAATAACATCCCACACCCATTTCATTCTGCTAATACTGTTGCCCGGGCCTGCTTTTTGAGCTGTTTCTAAAAGTTTGTGTTTTAATTTGTTATGAAGCAATTCAGTTTTATTTGAACTGAAGAAAGGGCAAATGTTGCCGCCTTGGCCAGCAATCATCAACTTATTTAGAAACTGGAAGCCCTTAAAATTCTCACAAGCTCTAATGCCCCACCTGGCATATATACACAGCCCTCCATCATCTCCTTAAAGGAAGGCAATGGCATCAACTTTGGTCTTGTTGCCAAAAAAGCTGCATAGATATGTTGGTGCACTCACTAGGAATTGAGCAAAGTTCATTATTTTAATATATGATGACATGCAGCTGTGGAGGAATGAGTTACCTTGACCAGAGGCAATTTCCATAACAACCCACAATTAGGGATGTGCACAAATATATTTTTTAAAATTTGATTCATATTGAGTCGAATGCAAGAGAATTTTATTTGTTCGAATACATTCCCTTCGAATGTTCAATCCCATACGGATCCCACACGAAGCTGTAACTGAATTTGAATGTCAATTTTTTAATATGCCAACATTTGATTTAAATTCAAATGCCCGAATTTGGGCAAATTCATATGAATTTTAAATGTTACAAATATTTGTGCACTTCCCTACCCACAATTTCACAGTGATTAAAGGCAATTCTGCAGTGTCTGGTGTACAGACTAGTATGCGTACTAGGAACCCTTCTTCCATATGTTGATGTGGTCTAAGGGCCTCCATTAGACTTTATAAGCATGCAGAAGGGAGGCTTCTAGCATGCTTGCTGGAGTGCAGAATTTCAAGGTATATTTTTTTAAAACCTCCAAGACCATGGTGATACCTTCACTTTTTAACCTTCTTCAGTCCATCTTCAGGTTTGACTGCTCACACCTTTTCATTTTTATCCTTTTTATTTGTGGACATTCCACCCTCAATTTCCTGAATGAAAAGTCCACAAAAGAAATGAATAGAAATGAAAAGGTCTGTGTGAAGAAGGTTTAAAGCAAAGCTGTGATCATGGCCCAAGCTGCTGCCTAAAATGGAATTCTCCTTTAAAATTGGGTTGGGTTGGAAGAAAGAGGAACCATGTGGTTCCACTCAAAACACTCAGTGTCAGTAACTCTTCTAGGGGCCTTTTTGCGCAAGCACTAGGAATTCATCTAAGACCCCATTAGGAACCTGATTGGTACCAGTTGGAAAGGCTCTGTTCCCACATGGACCCCATTTAAGGCCCAATCAAGCAGACCCTGTTCCCACAAGGGCAGGAGAAATCTGAATTTAAAGGGTCCTTTAGACCCTTAAATCCAGATTTCTTGCAGACCCATTTAAAGGCTTGCCTCTGCTGCCTCTCCCCCCATTGTGGCTACCTGGGGAGGCAGGGAGGCATAAGTGCCAGCTTCCCATCCCCCTCTGCCACTCTGGGTGGCTGAGAAGGAGCGAGCACAACAGCAGTCGGCCCTTTCCTGTTGCCTGGGGTGGTGGTGGCAACAAGCCCCCACCCATGTGGCTGCTTTGGTGAGGGAAGGGTGAGGGGTGGTCAGCAGGTGGCGGGCGCTGGCCTGAAGGGTGACTGCGATTCACCAGCACCACCTGCCTGCCTGCCCACCCGCCCAGCACGGACTTTGTAGCTTCTGCATAAGCAGCTATGAAGCCGTGCCTCTCTGCCCCACCCTGTTCCAGCTCTGGTGAAATGGAGCACTGGAAAGGTGGCCAGGGCATCCTCATGGTGCCTTGCTTAGCACCCATTGCAATTGGGTGCTAGCGGGCTCATGGGTGCATATGGGGTCTTCCTGAAGATCTGGATCTTAAAGATCTCAAGATCCAGATCTTGGAGGTCCTGTGAAAAAATGGAGTAGGAGGCCCTTCACCCAGAGCTACTATAAATATGGTTAAAATCATATTATTTTGTAAATGAAAATATTTTAATATGTTGATTTTCTTTTCCCCCCCTCATATTAAAATACAAACTTAAGCCTTGCTGTTGACCTTCAGCAAATCTGGTAAGTCAAAATTCTAATGAGAAAGATTTAGATAGGTAGTTCAACACATTTAGTAGTACATTAGAATCTATCAACAATCTATTATGATATTATATCTTTTACTATGGTGAAGCACTCCATGTTCTTAAGAAATCTGAAACCCTACTTACCAGTTTCTGCTTTTTCTGAGGAGATGACAATAGATGTGTCTTACTGCAAGACTGAAAGTTAGAGTAACAGCAAGCAGTCAAAGCATAAAATGTTTAAGAAGTTATGAAAAGGAAGGAATCAGAAGAAATGAAACTGAAATTGTTTTTTCCTAACATATGAACAGAGTAGCAGAAATCTCTTGTTATAAGATGCCACCTTGTGGATTTATCCAGATATTTTTGATGTTCTTTTTACAGGTTGTAGCATACTTGGTCACCAAGGCAACATCTGCAAGGTCCAAGAAGACCTAGCACAGTCTAAGTGAAGGATATCTGCATGCCATCATGCCTGGCCCATCACGGGCCAGACTGGGTCACAGTTCCTGCCGCCACTGTGTAGACAGCCAGAGGCAGCAGGAATAGCCCACATCCAGAGTCATTTCTAGAGTTATGGGAACATGTTCATAGCCTGCAACCCTGAAAGTGGGAAACTTCTGATCTCCAGCTTTGAAGCTATGCCAGGACAGGCTAATCTTCGTTTTGAATGTGCACGGATATTCAAAAATTCAAAAATCCAATTCTAATTCGATGAATGTTGGCATTTGAATTCAAATTAGGTTTTTTAATCCAGATTGAATCCGGATTTTCAAAAATCCAATACAGATTTTCAAATAATTAAACTGAATTCATCATCGTATATCACTTCCAGGTATCGGGTCTATTTCCGCTTATAATACGTGATGCAAACGAGATGCAAACGAAACGTGATGCAAACAGATTTCAAAATCGGTTACAAATGTTCCCGACATTCATATATTTGAGTCTGAATTGGATTTCTGAAAATATGTATCCGGATAATCTGGATTCAAATCAGATTTTCTGAAAATATGGATTTTTACATTTTGATTTGAATCGAATATTCAAATATTCAATTTGAATTGAATTCAAATGCAAAAAATGCATTTGTGTACATCCCTAATCTTCGTGAGGACTCACCAGAGTGGTACATGCTGCTCGCCATGGTCCCAGGCTAGGATCACTTTTCCTTGTAGCATGCACCAACAGCATGTACGTCAAAAATCTCTACAAAGATACTACTTTGGCAGTATCTGCATGGCACATTTATTGTGCCATGGAGGAACACAAATAGAATGATTATGTTTGATCACTCTGTTGGAGAATAGCTGCATGCCTAGGGACACTACTTTACGCCTGTTGTGGATGCAGCGTTTTGATATAGCCAGTTTGACAATTGTAGGGGTGTAGAAATGTGGATCTCCCCCATCTTTTCAGAGTGCAGTTGGCTGTGATGCTATAAAAGGCAAAGTAGGGGATCCTTACTACAAATAAACGATTTGTCTTTTGTCCTATATGCTGCATGATTAAATAAAGCCTTTTTTATTTTCTGAAATCTTGGTCACCTGCATAAGCTTCCCAGGAATTCCCATTCTTAATTCCTATAATGAATCTGGGCAAAGAGTTAATGGGTCCAGAATGTCTGTTTAAAGTCCCCTGACAGTCAATGGCCAACCTTCTAATGTATTTGTTGGGAGCAGCTCAGATTGCCTAGGAATGAGCTGGGGAGATATTTGAAAATGTTGGCGGCAACTAACACTGTGTGGAACTGGATCAAAGTAGGTGAGCTGGCTGACAGTGGGCCAGGCTGCTGGTGGCCTGCAGTCAAGAGTGTCTGCCTTGTGGTCAGTCCAAACTGGCCCAGCTGTGAAGGCTGGGAATGAAAGTTTCTGGTCTCTGTAATTGCCACCTGGGGTGGCTTTGACAAAGCACCCAGAAGCAGTGTACTTCTGGCAAAAAGATGGGTGGCTTTCCATTCCTTGCAGACAGAATTACCCAGGCATGTGCCTTCTGTATACAAGCAGCTGGCCTGGCATACTTTCCCAGAATGCTGTGCAAATGGCTTACAGGTGGTCCACTGTTGGAGCAGATTATGGCACCATGTTTGTGCTGTGCCTGATCCAACCCTTCTTCCAATGTGGATGCAGTAGGAATGTGCACAATTTTGTTTTTTTTAATTCTATTCATATTTAATTGAATGCAAGCAAATTCATATTTGTTCAAATAGATCCCCTGCAAATGTGGTATGGTGCGAATCGGGCTCTCGTGACCTGAATCGGCCAGGAAGGCAGGAGTGCAGCAGCTGGGGCTGCTGTTCTTATGCTGGGTATTGTGATAGATAATACCAGGCTACCTGACTGGCCCAAGTCCTGGAGATCCACCACGTGCTTAATGGTGGACCTGATAGGCAAGAAAATGAGGTGAAGGGAAATAAAGAGACTTCAGGCAGGAGGCACGGTAGGACAAAGAGCCTCGTTTAATGTTGCAAGGGGTTTTTATTCAGCAAAAGGAAGGGGCGTGGGGGAAATGACATCAAAGCAACATCAGGGGAGGTGATTGGAGGAAAGCTGGTGCCTGATGGATCAGAGGTCCTTCTGATGTCACATTGTCAGGTCAGAGGAAGGGAAAATCCTCAAACAGGAAGAGAAGGGAAGTTGTCCTTTTTCTCTCCACATGGCTGAGAGACTCCATAATTGCCGGGCAGCTGCATGGAGTGGAAAGAATTCATCACTCTGGTGGTGCCAAGTGTGTACTACAAGTCTACGGAAAGGAAAATTCTTGCTCCTTTTACTCTCGAGGCTTGTAACATGGAGGCTGAAGAAAAAGAAGCCAAGGGAAAAGCTGTGCAGCTTTTGTGGTTACTAAAGAAGTGGATTTGTATTTGATAGGAATGTTCAATCCTGCACAAATGCATACAAATCCCATACAAATAGCATATGAATCCCATACAAATCTCATAAGAAGCCCATACAAATCCCTTATGAAGCTTCATCCAAAGCCTCATACAAATGTATCAAAACATTAAGATTTGAATTTGAGTATCCGAATACAGCCAAATTTGTATGAGTTTTGACTGTAAATATTAGTGCAC
>MTQE01000390.1:1031165-1041912 GCA_014337955.1 Aspidoscelis marmoratus
CACAAAGGCTGGCTATTGCAGCTTGCTAGAAGCCTGCAAAGACAGTAAGCGAAGCAGTTTGCAGCCTGTACCCTGAAACCGTCACAGCCCCTTTCTGTACTGGGCATTTTTTCCAGATTATACCCCAGAATAGGGACTTGCCATCTGTATGCTGGTGCAAACTATGACATGCCATGGCCTATTGTAGTCTGTACTAGCATGAAGGTGGCAGGTTCCCTATTCTGGGATTTGGAGCTTTTTTCCACTTTAGAACCCTTCTAAGACCCAATTAGGGACCTAATACCTGATTGGTACAAATTGGGAAGGCCTTCTCCCCACCTGGAACCCATTGAAGACCCCATATGCAAGGCTCTGTCCCCACGAGGGCAGGGAAAATCTGGATTTAATGGGTCCTTCCCTTAAATTTCAATTTCATGTAAAACCAATTAAAGGTGTCCACAATGGGGTCTTCTGGCATCTTAATACTGATCCGGATCTCCAGGAGGACCCATCTCTAGGATCTGGATCTTAAAGATCTGGATCTTTGACTGTGTGTGAAAAAAGGGGGATAATCCAGAATCAGGCTTAGTGCAGAAAGAGCCCAAGAATGAGGCTTGGAATGGCTGCTTTCAAGTCCAACAAAACAAAACCTCTGTGTGGATTCAACCTTTAAGATAGCTACTGACTCTAATATAACTTTTCAAACTTATGTTTCAAAGCAAGTAACAAAGATCAATTAAAAAGCAAGTTCTAACAATGGAGAGAAAGTTGTAACGCTCTTCTGGGTTTAATTAAAATGTTTTAATGGACAAGTGTAATAATAGCAAATTAAGGTCTCATTTTCAACAAGCTGTCTGGCCTCTGTAGTGCTTATTGAACTTGCAAATAGCTATGACACTTGACTTCCAGGATAAGGCTCAGAATGCTCAAGGGGCTTGTTTAGAGCAACTGATGGTGGAGTGCATTAAATCGCTTGTTCTTCCTGTGCTCCCATGACAGTCATTATTCAGGAGAGTTCCAATTTAAAGTTTGTTCAAAGATACACCCTGTAAACACCAGCTCCACATAGCTCACGGACATTGTGACAGATTGTACAGTTTCTGTTCAGAGTGATCAAAACACAAAGGAACTGCGAGGAGCTCTGTAGAGATTCTGCACATTGGGGAAGCAGGCAACAAACTGGCAGATATCAATCATTGTGAATGACTGTAAAGTGATGCATGTTAGACAGAAAAGAGATGATTATGGACATCACTCTGGACACATGTATAGCAGGGTTGCATAGACAAAGGAAAACATATCTATGGACATAAGGACTATGAACTGTGCAATTCTATGGGCTTTCTGACCATGGCTTTCCAAAGAAGCCATCTAAAAGTATTGTAAAAGGATAGTAAAGATACCATCTTGAAAAAGAAAGATTTCCATTTTTAAACTGAGACTTTATTCCCCCAACACATTCAACTTTTCTATTTCATTCTCAGCCAGAAGAAATTTTACTGAAAAACAGGAAGTTGCGCCATGTTATGCATACTTATCCAGGAAAGCTATTCCTTTGTTTTACATCTTTTCACACTTTATCACACAGTATGGGGAAGAGTTAGCTAATTCAATTATCTCTAAATTCAGGTTGTCTGTTATTCTTGATTTAGTTAGTTCTGCAACTTACATTTTAAGTCAGCATGCAGAACTCTGCAATCTCCGTTCTTCACTTCCCTATTTTCTAGATACTTTCCAGAACTTTATGGTCTTTGCACACAGAGACCTTTGAGATCAATGCACCACTGTACTGAAAGATGAGACAATGCATGAGATTCTCCTGACTTTAGGGTCCCCTGTTAGCTATTAGGTTTAACAGTTCCCTCTCTAGTTCCCCATAACAGCCCGTTTTGGAAATGCTTGTCAAACCCATTCAATAGTTACTTTGTCCATTCATAAAATAATGCTTGCTACCGAATAGCAAAAGCTATAAAACTAGTGCACATGCACTGAGGAACTAACTCAGCAGGCTTTGTAAAGGAACACCCCAATGTGCCCACTTTCGGTATTTTTTTTACAATCTGACAATCAGCCTTTTGTACCATATTTTCTCACTGTTGTTAATATCTTTTGTTCTGCTACTGTTTGTCTTGTGTTTTTAATAAACTTATTTTTATTGGGAGATCTTTCTGTTTTTGAGTTATTCATATTTTACTTGCTTTTTACATGATTCCATTCTAGTTAACTGTCAATTAAACCTATCCAATAGCCTAAAGATCCTTCACAGATAGTATCTCAGAGAGTTTTCCCCACAAACCAGTATAGCCCAGTGCACGACTCTTATGGAAAACATAAAACAATCCCCCCATCACCGCTAGTGGTGTAAGCATACTCAAAATTTCTCATTTGGTGCTCAGTTCAAAGTTGAACCAGGCTGTACAGGTTCAAACTGGTTTGAGCTTGAATCTTAAACAGGTTCAAAACTTCAATTATTGGGAAAAAAAGGTTAAAGATCAAAGGGGGAAAAGCCCTTCTTAAAGGGCAATTGTGACTGAACCCAAACCAGTTCAAGTTGAACTTTTGATCTTTTCAAACAAACATCTCCTGGTTTGGTTTGACTCAATGGGGGTAGTTTGTGTTGTACCCAGCAAAGTGGTGGGAATACACTTCTGCTGAGATGCCTGCTCTCAGGCTTATCCCATGTTATATATGGAGACACAGCCATATGATTTTTCTCTAGAAGTTTCATTTCAGGTGCGCAGAACACTTTTGATTGAAAATAATCTATGGCCAAGTTCTCACTTGGCAATTGAATCCACTTTTAAACCAGGTTGTTGTTGTTTTATCAGCAGCAAGGTCTTTTTTTTGGGGGGGGGGGCGTTCCCACTGTTACCTTATAAAGCAGATTCACTCTCTGTTCTTCAGCGCCCAGCAGGGGAGAAACCCACTCCCCTCTCTTTTCCCCTCAGTAGAACCTTCTCCCCATGCAGTCAGCAATTGGACGCCATCATACCCTGACTTCATTGGACCAAGCAATTCAGACCCCACCCTCTATATAAACCTGCCCCTGGAGCAGATCATGGAGTCCTTTGGCAGCAGTTTTTGTCCACCACTACTCCCCCCACTGTAGCACAGCTTCTTTCTCATGTTAGAAAGGCAGTAAAAAAGATCACTTTCCCTTCTTATAATGGTGTTTTGCACTAGATCAGTAGATTAGAGCAGCACAAAATGGCAGGGAATGAAGCAAGAGGGGTTGATTGCAGAGATGACCAAGGAAGGAAGGAAGGAAGGAAGGAGCAGCCAGCTTTTTACACAAAGCCATGAGGGAAGCTACTAAAGCATGATTGCTGCCAGAGAGTTCCTCTTAATGAAATCAGGCACTTTAACTTGCTCCTGTCCTTGCTACGTTTGTCTGAACTTGATACATTGTTCTGGGTGTCCTAGCTATTGCCAAGGGCTCTGTTAATTCTCAGCTTCTTCCCCTTCCCTTTCAGCCAGTGATAGATTTCATTAGCCTGTAATGAAGAGCCCAGGGAAGAAGGAAGTACAAATCACAGCTTCTCATTGAGTCAGGGGAAACTGAGAATGCCCCTAAAGCATAGTTCCCTTCCCCCAAAAAACTGTTTGCATTCCTATTTTGTTAAATAAAGTGGAGTATTTCTTAAGTCCAGCAGTGAGGCCTCTTTTGATCCAAAAATAGATAATTTGCATTTTGTGACCTTTAGTCCTTAGAAAATTGTGATTCTTTTAAAACTTTGGGAATGGTGAGTGCTCAAAACGGTCTCAGAACTCATTATAATTTGTTTCAGAACACACCCTATGTGGAGAAAGGTATCCTGTGTGTGATCACAACCCATGTATGCACTTGTTCCAGAAATTAACAGAAATTCTGAAACTGTGTCAGATTGTATACCTTCTAATGAGTCACTTTTCAATGTTTCTATAAGAGTATTGAAGCACCTTTAGATTGCCAGAACCAAAGACCTCTAAGCTGTATCATGTTTCTCGGGAAGCTCTAGCTGAAATGACAGTCTTTACAGCTGAAGGTCACCACTGGCATCGTGGTTATGGAGCTCCTCTCAGAAGCTTACATTGTTGCTAGGATTCCACAGGATAATAAAAACACCTTTATTTTACTAGGCTTTTGGAAGCTTAATTAGTAAAATCCATGTTTTATTCAGCTTCAGCTTCTTAAATTATTGTTAGCATGAATTACTACATTATAATGGTTTTATGATTTTACAGTAATGTGAGATTAAATTGTGGTGAAATGCAGACAGGAGGACCCATCCCATTCCAGCCCTGGTCACTGATTCTTGGAGTTAGCACTGGAACCTTTGGAGACTGAGAACGTTCATTCCTGGCCTTTGAAGTTTTCAGGAGGGTCTTTTTTTTGGGGGGGGGAGTGTCATTTCCAGTGGCTCTTCCTGGTGTGCCACCAAAGGGTCCCTCATGGGCCCACTAATATACTATTAGACCTTGATGTTGATATCTATCAGTAAAGCAGGATAGGGTATAAATTTCAGCATCTTATTCCACTCTATGCTTCATGCTATGCAGACACAGCATGTTGAACAAAACGGCCTATTGCTTTCCATGGCCTGGGATACTGGCCTGTGTGGAAAGGGGCTTAGTCTGCCTGTACTACACTTGGATGAAATTATCATGAACTTCAACTGATTTCACACTAATCACAGTTTTGTTTTCAATAAAGTTCTTAGGTGCCTAGACCAGTCTTTGTAAACCTCCTTGACTTTCTTGTTCCTCAGAGTGAAAATGAAAGGATTAAGGAATGGAGTCAGTACTGAAGTCAAGAGGGCCACCATTTTGTTAATGTCTGTGGAGTAGTTTTTGCTGGGCCTCACATAGATGAAGACAGTGGTGCCATAGCCAATGACCACCACAGTGAGATGTGAGGCACACGTGGAGAAAGTCTTCTGACGGCCAGTAGTAGACGAGATCTTCAAGATGGAGGAAATAATTGCAATATAGGATGCCACTGTCACAATAAGAGAGCTTAAGACAAAGAGAATTGCAAGAAAAAAATCCCAGTGCTCAATGATACTTGTATCTGAACAGGAGAGCTTGAGCAAAGGTGCATTATCACAGAAGAAATGGTCTATTTCATTGGAGCGGCAAAAGGACAACAGAGCCCTGAAAGCTGTTGGGGGAATCATGGAGAAGAAAGAAGTTGCCCATGATCCAAAAGCAAGCTGAACACAGACGTCATTACTGAGGATGGTAGAGTAGTGCAGGGGATGGCAGATGGCCACATAGCGATCAATTGACATTACAGCTAGTAGAAGAAATGCTGTGGTTCCCAGGGAAAAATAAAAGTAAAACTGAATCAGGCAAGCTTCAAAGGTGATTGTATTCTTTATGACCATTAAGCCTGCCAACATTTTAGGCACCACAGTGGATGTTACTAGTATCTCAGCTACAGAGAAATTACACAAGAAAAAATACATAGGGGTATGAAGTCGGGAATCCAAACAAACCATGGAAACAATGGCAGCATTTCCAGCCAGCAAAAACAGGTATAGTAGTAAGCACAGCGCAAACAGAATATTCTGCAGCTCCTTCATAGATGAGAACCCTATCAGGATGAATTCACTGGGGTGCGTGTGGTTCCCCATTGCTCAGCTTCTTCAGTGCTTCTTTCTAAAGGACAAAATATGTGATTTCTTGGTTAGATTGTGGAAAAACAACACCATATTTATTTCTACTCATATAAACTAGTGGAGAAGATTATGTACTTTTGTAACCATGTAAAGTAGTATATGAGGGGTGAAGAAAACAAAGGGTGTTTTTCCACTGGCAAAAAGTATCCATTTTTGCACCCATTAAGGACCCATTTGGGTGTGAGTGGGATGACCCCCACCATGGCACCCATTTGGGACACATTTGTTTCCACTGCCGCTGGGGAAATCCGGATCATATGGGTACATCTCAGCCTTTAATCCAGATTTTCTGTAGACCCTATTAATGGGGTCTACAATGGGGTCTTTAGACAGAAAATCCGGATTAAAGGGAGCCTGTTTCCACGTTAGTTTGGCAATGGGATCTAGAGGAGGCTAGGGGGAGGGGGCACCCATGGGGGTGAGCCCCAAAACCTAGGCTTCAAAATCATTTCGAAGTCATTTTGAAGCCATTTCGAAGTTACTTCGAAGTTGCCTTCAGAGATTAGCAAAGGCTCCAAAGTCCCTCTGAAGGCAACTTCAGAGTTTAGCAAAAAAAAAAACAAAACCTTGAAGAACAAAGGGAGAACAAAGTGGGCTGTTACCTTCAGGCATGGAAAGAGGTACATATTTAATGAGGCTGACTCATCCCTGCTCACAAGGAGCTAATTAATATGTAGGCTCTCGCAAGGCGTTTGTCTTCGGAGCCTTTGCTAACCTCCGAAGGCAACTTTGGAGGGACTTTGGAGGGACTTCGGAGATTGCACCCCCTATCCCCCAAAACACCTGGGGTGACAGGCAGACCCCTTGTGGGTCAATCTGGATTCCCCACATGGGTGCAAAGGTGTTTCCACGGCAGGGGGGGTTAGCACCCATTGCTAATGGGTGCTACACCTCCCATGGAAACACATTGGGTGCTTCCCTTAATCCGGATCTACTAGATCTGGATTAAGGAATGTACCCATTCCTGCCGTGGAAAAATATCCAAAGATAGTTGGGGTAACGGAACTCTAAGGTTGTGTCCACACTGGTCTGGTAGATCAGCCCAGACACCAATGTATAAATCAAAGACCATTCCCACACTTGCCTCATTGGGGTAGCTGCTCTGCTCCCACCTTGGTGACAGCTTCAAAGCTTTCAAGAAATTTCAAAGCTGGAGTCCCTGGGGGACCCATTTTGGTGGTGTAACATAAGAAACCAGGCTACCGAGGTGTGCTGCTTTCACATGCCTCCATGTTCTAGTTTAGGGAACACAAGTTCATTGGAATACCTTTTTAAAATTCTACCTGTCTACCAGATCAGGCAGCCATTTTGGGCTACCTGGTCCAGTCTCTGCTTTGTCCAGTGTGGACACAACATACTAGAAGATGGCGGAACCTCCCTTGGATTGTACCAAGGTATGGAAGGGAAAGTCCTGTACCCCTTGCTATACTATTTTACTGCTAAGTGCAGAAAGGACCAGAGTAAGAAGAGTTCCCTTCAAAATGAACTTGCTGCTGTTCAAGTTCATCTATCTGAAAATGATTGCAGCTGAAGTTCAATGCTTTAAAAATGAACCAATTAAATTTAATCCACTCCAAAGGAACAAAACTTTCAAAGCAATTTTCTTCTTTGCCTTCATTCTCATATTTTAGAGAAACTGGCATTAGAGAAGTAGATAGCTTGGTCTGTCAAGATGAAAAGGTAGGATCTGTCAAAAAAATGTCCGGTAACACAGAACTGTTTATCAGAATCTACCTTGTGAAGTCTTGTGAATAGTCCAGAAACAGGGAGGGAAAATAGTACCTCTACATTTTCAATTTTTAATGGGCATTTTTTAAAAAGCAGTGTTTATTGTTATTAAGGCTTTGATTCTGCCTTATTACATAAACCTCAGGGTAGTAAAAAGGAACAAACAGAAAAAACAAACAAATTAAAAGCATAGAATACATTAAAACTCTAAACAAGTAAAGAACTGTATCAAGACAGATCAAGGGAAAAATCCCACTAAGCAGCAAAGACAAAATGTGCAGGTATTTTAAAAGGAGTCACTGGAAAACAGTGCTTGGCATATTCTGGGGAAAGGTTATTCCAAATCCTGGGGGTGACCACTGTACATGTCCCTTCATTAGTGGACATTTCCATGGGATTTATGATTTGATAGAGAGACTAGGAAGGCTTCCCCAGAAGCTCTTAAGCAGGCAATTCATCAGGTATTTGGGACTCAAGTTGTTTAGGGCTTTAAATGTCAATGGCAGAACTTTGAATTGTAACCAGAAGCAAACTGGCAACCATCACAGATTTTTAAGAACTGGAGTGGTATGGGCATGACTAGCTACTCCAGTGAGCAGTCTAGGTGTAGCATTTAGAACTAGCTCTAGATTCTGGACTATCTTCAAGCGCAGCCCCACACCACTAGTAATCTAATCTTGAGATCAATAGGTCATGGATCACTGTGGCCAGAGAGGTGATGTCATGGAATGGCTTCAGTGGCCTAATTCATCTGAGCTGGGCATAGGCACCTTTTGCTACTGCAGCCACTTGAACCTCAAATGAAAGAGATCCAATAATGCACCCAAGCTCTGACCTTGATGTTTTCTGGCAAGTGCAACCACATTAAGCAAAAGATGTTGGCTAATCTCCTTGCTTTGAGAACCTGGGACACATATTCTTCCATCTTCCCTGGGTATTTTAATTTACTGGATTTCCTCCAGCCCATTGCTGCCTCAAACAGTTAACCAAGACTAAAAAGGTCTCATCTTACCCTGACGGAATGTGGTATGAGTTCAAGGCCACATCTCCACACAGCGTTCAAGATTCCTTGGAGGGCATCAGACTACCTTGCTCCATAGGGCCCCATGCCAAAGTTGTGTGAGGTTCTGTGTTGATATTTCCATCCCCAGTTCTCGTGCACCAATCTGGGTCCTTGCCATGGTGAAACATGCCATCCTTGTATGCGGCCTATTGCCCCTGTTTATCAGGCAGAGGAGTGGAGGATGGAGACCCTCAAATGCAGGCATGCAGACTTGGGAATGACAGGCCAAGAGAGTGAAGACAGCTGGATCCAGAGTCAGTGATGGAGACACACCACAACCTTAAAAAAAGAAAAAAGAAGATGGATGATTGTAAACAGGATCAGAAAAGAGTTGTAAAGATTCCACTCACCTCAGGCCGTGTCTTCACGGCAACCTTATTTCAGATTCAAAGCATTTTCAGTCCTTGGAGTCTACACGGCAGTTTGGCTTAACACGCTTTCCCCGTGTTAAACCACCCCAAAGCGTGGTGAATCTCAATCCTGATTTCAACAGGTCTCACTCTGGATCGTGCGCTTGAAATGTTTTACATTTTTTACTGTGTGGACAGTACCATTTTAAGAGATGAGAATTCATGTTTAGGGTTTCCCTCTCCCAATTGCTTGCTTCCAAAGACAGTGATTTCAGTGTAAAAATCCACTTAACAGCGATCGCTACACTGTAACACTGGAACCACTTCACACCTTGATGGTTGGAATAAGAATGTTGCAATTTTGTGCAATTCTGGCTCTTTGGAGTTCTGACTTTAGAAAGGGAAAGGGATGAAAGCAGCTGAATGTGAATGTTTAAAGCAAAGAGGCTTTAGTTGCCGCCGCTGCTGTGTGCCCTGAGCAATGGGGAGAGGAGGGGAAAGAATCACTGGCTGGCTGCCCGCTGCCATTTTCCCTCCATCCATGGAAGCGGCAGCCACCCAGCCATCCAGTTAGGCTCAGTGAAGGGGTGGTGCGTCCATGCCAGGAGGAAGAGGCAGGGCAGCCCCGAAAAGCGGCTTTTAAAAAGTAGCCACTTGAGTCCCCCCTTGAGTCACGTATGCCACGTACGATCCTCAGAATCCGGATCGAACACGATTAAGTTAAAAGTAATGGGAACAGGCAAATTCGCGTTTGCATCCGGTTCTATTATTTCGGTTTAGGGAAAGCAAAATAAGCTTGCTGTGGGGATTCGCTGTCAGAGTCACTTATCTGTTTAAATGCATTTTCATTTTTACAACTTAGGCTGTGATCAGACACAGCAAAAAAGGAAAAAATACCTCTGAAATGCCTTAGAGATGGTTCTGGGGTGGGATTGTTGTTCACACAGCCGTCTGCCTCTTCTCCTGTCCTGAACATTTTGTGCCAGAAGGGATGGATTAAAGAATAGCTGGGAACACAAGGGCCACACTCTGTCTCTCTGAGGCACTTCTGAGGTGCCCCTTTTATTATGTCTAAATACAGCCTTAGAAATAAGCAAAGAATTCCCATACAACTTACTTTTTAGAAACAGAAACCACAACTCAAAAATCTTTATATTACAGATGTTTCAAAGAAGGTTGCTACAGTATACCAAACCTTTGCTTATATTAAAGGAGATACCAGCTTAACCACTGTGTTTCGCTACATGTAAATATGTAGAAGCATTTCATATAACTAAAGGAAAGTGTAAAAAAATATTATCAATATAGAAGCAGTTCTTTTGCTTGTAAATTATAGTCCTTACATTCCTAAAATGTAAATTAAATTATTCTTCCATATAAGATACAATATCACTTCTATATGATCTGATACAAGCTCAGAAAAAAAACAGAATTAAAATCTTTGCTTCTTTTTTTAAATATAAAGCTGATCTATAACTGATATCCCCACCCTAAATTGGATTTCATGGATTTGTGAAATATTCCAGTGCAATGGGTGAAAATTCCACATCCTTAAACCTGATTCTATCCTCCCAAAGGAAGGAGAAGCCGGGACTTCCACTCTGATTTTCGAAGGTCACTGATGCTTGCCTTACTTTTCCTAAAGTTACCGGACCTTATAACATTCTCTTTCTGGACTTACCTGTGCAGATTTGGATCTGTGGATTGGTATTAAGCAAGGACTGGTCTCAGTCTGTTCTGGACTGCCCCCCTCCCCCCGCCCCATGCTAGCCCCAACATTTGTGCTAGCTTCAGAGCTGGCCCTGATGGCCAAAAATGAAAGTTCCTGGCCTCAAAGGCTCCAGGGCTGTGGTCACACGTAAAGTTTAATCCAGTTTCAATCTGCTTTCAGAGCAAAAGAACACATCAGCAAAGTGACCAGTAATTTTCTTTCCACTTTATTTATCCCAAAGGTGAATTTTCTGAGT
>MTQE01000390.1:1064191-1102090 GCA_014337955.1 Aspidoscelis marmoratus
CACCTCTGTCTTGTCTAGATTCAGCTTCAATTTATTGCCCCCCATCCAGCTCATTACTACCTCCAGGCACTGGTCAACCACTTCAACTGCCTCTCCTGATTCAGATGGCAGAGAGATAGAGCTGGGTAGGGATGTGCGCGGATATTCAAAAATTTGAAAATCTGATTCAAATTCAATGAATATGACCATTCAAATTCAAATTGGATTTTCAAAAATCTGAATTTTTAATTTGAACAGATTTCAGATTTTTGAAAATCTAATACGAATTTTCAAATGATTTGACTCAATAGAACATCACCTATCGCATCCAAATATCGTGTTTATTTGCACTTATAATACGGGATGTGAACGGGATGTGAACGCGATAAAAACGAGATGCACGCAAATTTGAAAATCAGATACGAATGTTCCCGACATTTGTATCTTTGAGTTCAAATGGAATTTTTGAAAATACGGATTTGGATAATCCAGATTCGAATTGGATTTTCAAAAGTCTGGATTTTAGATTTTCGAATCGAATCAAATATTCAAATATTCAAATAGACTCAAATTCAAGTGCAAAAAATGCATTTGTGCACATTCTTAGAGCTGGGTGTCATCTGCATATTGATAGCACCTGACTCCAAATCTCCTGATGACCTCTCCTAGCAGCTTCATATAGATATTAAAAAGCATGAGAGATATGATCGACCCTGAGGAACCCCGCTAGTGAGTTCCCAGGATGTTGAGCTAGAATCTCCCACGACCACTCTCTGTGACCAGCCACGCAAATAGGAGCAGAACCAAAGCCATGCACTGCTGCCAGTTCTTAAACTCTGTAGCCTTTTCAGAAGGATTCCATGGTCAATGGTATCAAAAGCTGCTGAGCAGTCCAGGAGAACCACCAGGGATGCACTGTTTCTCTCCCGGAGAAGATAGTAAGATTTGGGACCAGATTTTACCTTACGTGGAATGTATTTACACCATTCTACCAAACTTGAATGAGAAGTGGCTCATAGTATATTTTGGCTCAAATTATAACTGAACAGTGCAACCCATTTGCTTCTCCTTAATGGTGCAGTGAGATCAGCCATCCCTTTTTGTTGGCCACTAGTTTGGTTTTCTGTCTGTTTTTGTGCACAGCTGCACACTACTGCTCATTCTCATAGTTTCTTCCTTTGTTTTTCAACTCCACTGCACAGATGGGTACTTATACTATTGTGCTTTGCTATTTCTTTTGTGGTTTTACATTATAAAAACAAACAAGTAAATAGAATATCAACAGCTGTCATCTTAAAAGGCCAAGCTCTGTGCAAAGAAAAGCTCTGTGCAAAAGCCTAGCTGCTTCATTTTTGGGTGTGTTGTTTGCCCCCAGCTTCACAGTTATGCAGATGCACTATTGTGTGTTGCTGATTTTGTCCTCCTGATCTATTCTGCTCTGAAAGCTTGGTAAAGGAAAAGCATCATTTCTGGTATATTTGCAAAGTGTTGTCAACTCAACTCTGACTCACCATCTGTCATGTCCAGAGCAGGCAGTAATAGTGAAACACTCGCACATGCACACGCCCAAGTAGCAACAGCAAGAAGGCAAGTCAGTTACCAGAGTTCATGGGGATATAGAGTATGTAGAGTCAAACAGGCCAAGAGCCGGGGTTCCAGAGAGTCGTCGTAAGTTCAGGAAATCAACAAGGAGTCAAGAATCAGGGTTCACATGAGATGGGGCTGCCAAGGAGATTCTTTGTTTGCAATGGCGGGTGCAGAGTTGGGTGTTTCTTAAGTAGGACTTGAAAAATCATGCCCCCAGTGGCACAGCTGTTTCACTTGGAGGTGAACCGAGCGGCGCAGCTGTTGTCATTGTCTCCGGAGAGAACTCGGCTCCGGGCCCTGCATATTGCCTGAGTCTGAACTATCCTCATTTGGGGGGACAGAAGCAGTTTCCAAGTTTGGCCCCTGAGGGGTGCCTCCCTTGCTTTGGCTGGCAGGTGTGAAACTTTCCTCCACGGAGTTGGAGAAGAAATGAGGCATGACGTCATGACTGAACAGATAAATATCCACCACTTTGCTCTAGTCTCTAGTAATATCCTGTAAGGCCGCATCCCCTCTTTGGTATGGTTCTGAGCGCGGGATCGGTGCAGTCCATCCCCATGGGTTTTGGATTTGGTCTGAGAAAAGCATGCCAACCCCTCCCAAACCATGCCAGAAGGGTGCCAGATTTGATATCTGAAAAAAACAAGTCTTGGCACACTTTGGGGGACCGGTACACATTGCTCAGTGAGCCGGGAATGCACATGGGGACACTAGCAGGCTAACGGGGAGGAGATTTGTGCTCACGTCATTGGGAGGTGGGGTGTGCTAGCTGTCCCTGCCCTGCCCATTGAATATTGTGGCCACTGACTTCTAAAAGTGCCAGTTGCAAAGGCAGGTTGGAGAATGGCATGCTTTTTAAATTTTCTGCCATTTCCACGGAGGTAATTCCAACCCTGTTTCAAAAATGCCAAGGCAGGCTGCATAATGGCTTGAGTTCTGTTCCATTTGCAACCCCCGTTTCCCCGGTCTGCAAGGTGATAATAAATAAAGGCTTGATTTTCAGTTTACAGCCATTCTCATGGTCCCCAGTGGCATGGAGGTGTGCACAACTGCTCAAGCACCTACTGCCACTAAACCTCGTAGTGGCTTTTGGCATTTTAATTTTTTTAAGAGTTATTTTTATGAATGAAGCTTTATTTTAACTTGTTTCTGTACCTCCCACCCCAGTCCTGGCAGTCCATGCTGCTAAGGGAGGCGGGATGTGGCACAGGGGTGGGCTGATGACAATCCGGCTGCCAATGAGGAGAGAGGGGGCAGAGGGGAGGTGGCACTGCTCTGTTGTACCAGGGTTTGGCACGGTTCCCATGGGGATGCCACCATCCATGCCCAATCTGTACCTGTCCCACATTGCCGGGAATCTCATGGGGACGACCGAAATGAATTCCCGGTCCCATGCCCAGCCCATGGGTGCCCAAACAGTGCCCAAAGTGTGCCAAATGGCCAGCATGGGGATGAAGCCTAACTCTTCCAAAGGATTCTAGTGTTCTCTTTGATCCTATCCATGGACTTCGTCTTCACTTTCTTCTGCTTCTGTCAGTCTTGTCAAGAATGATAGGGTTTTTTTTTTCATTTTCTTGCATCAGATGCCCAGCATATGTGTTTCAAGATCACTTCCTCAAGCCTTATTCAATAGATAGAGCCAGAGTCAGCTATCAAGCTTTATTTGATAAAAGGTTCCAAAGAGTGAGGCTCTGTTTAGTGTATATATTCAACACTGATTGCCTCTGATTCCCACAGTCCAGATCACGCCCATGCATTACAATAACCTTGAGTTCTCATAGCATCCTGGTAGTTGCCAGAAGAGTACTATCAACATGCATGGAGTTCAATCACAACACAAGGGAAAGGCAGCAGCTGTAATGAAAGCTAGCAGTGAAGCCTGAATGTGCAAAAGTGACAAAAGATGGCAGCACACTAGACAAGCTGATAATACAGTTGCCTCCAGAAAGCAGTCAACTGCACTTGGACTTGCTACCTGCATGCTAATGCACACTATGGAAGACTCCAGGTGAGGACAGGTCCCTGTTCACACCTGCTTTCCATATATATTGGTTTGTAATCTGTTGTTTTAAAGGTTCTTACCTGAGACCTTTGGGTATATTTATAGAAATATAAAAAAATAGTCTGCATTAGCTTATGGCCAGAAGACCGCTATCCTGAGATATGTTCCAGAATAAGACCAAGTGCACAAAAGGCTGAGGTTACAACAGAGGACAAGGCAAAACTTGGAATACTGTAAATTGGAGACAAAGGCTGCATCTGTATATAGTATTTTTTTAAAGTGGCTTAAAAGCAGCACTCAGCCATTTTCCTGTGCTTTTCAATGAGGACTTTGCTGGACCTTGTAGGTTCATGTCCACAGCACAGATAAATTGCTATTGAGCATAGTCACAGTTCTCTTCAGTGGTTTACTGTTATAGTCCTCTAATGAGTATTTAGAGGTAGGTCTGTGCACAAATGCAATTTACGGGGTTTGATTTGAATCAAATATGCAAAGATTTGAATTGATTTGAATGTTTAAAATTTGAAGGTATCCACATTTGATTCTATTCGAATACATTAAAAGCTATTCGTATGAATTTTTTATTCGTATTTGAAGATACAAATGTCGACATTAGAATGTGTCCGTACGCATCCGTACGCATCCCGTTTTTATCCCATATGGGTGCCATTTTCATCCCATACATATCTGTACAAATGTGTATGGATATGAATAAGATGAGTACGGATACTTATGTAATGCGTACATATCAGTAAACATACGAATGTCTGAATAATTCGTACAGATGATTCAGAAGATTCAAAAATTCGTTCGAATGTTAAATTCAAATGTACAGACATTCGATTCGAAGTCATATGTCCAAATTCAATCAAATTCAATTGATTGTAATGCGTACATATCAGTACACATACGAATGTCTGAATAATTCATACAATTGATCCAAAAGATTCAAAAATTCATTCGAATGTTAAATTCAAATGTATAGACATTCGATTCAAAATCATATGTCCAAATTCAATCAAATTCAATTGAATTTCAAATGTTTCGAATATTAGTTCACACCCCTACTTAGAGGACAGCGGGTGCTTCCAATGCGTAGGATCATGTACATCCTATATTCAAGGATACTTATAGTGTAACAGAGCCACACAGATGATCAGCCAATGGACCTTCACTGAGATCCCACAAGGCCTTAAGTGACTGTGTTGATTTGCCAAAATCTACACCAGAAGGTAAGCCTGTTGCAGGAGTAAAACCTGATTTCACCATGAAGAAGAAGAAGACGACGGTGATGAAGGCTCAAAGCAGCTTAAAGGTGGTACTGTCTGCATTCTAGTGCCTTAATGCATATTAAAGACCAGGAAAAGCACTTTCAAAAGGCCCTCTCTGGCCTTAATTAGAGATAGGATGGGGATACCGTCATGGTCCCACATCTAAGCCAGTATTAAACTGCTCTTTTACAGTCTGTGCAAAGGCAGTCTTGGAGTGTGTTTGTGCTGACTTTGGCTGGCCGATTGCAGATGCTCCTTTGCTTGCAGTTACAAGGCAGTGAAGTGGCTGTAAATCACCAGACACCAAAGAGTCTCTGCAGCAAACACCAGGAATGTTAAATGTTTTGCAGAGAGAAAGGAGAGAGAGAGAGATTGCCAAGATTTTAACTGCACTGGAAACACAGGCAGCCAGGCAAGAGGTCATTGTTAAATTTCAAGTTGATGTGACAGGTCAGTCTAAGTTGAAAAATGCAGTGCAGACATGGTGAGACAGTAAGACCAATGGCAGAGGGCTTGTCAGGAAAATGAGAGTCAACAGGCAAGAGGTCAGACAGGGTGCTTGTCAACAGAAAACATCAGGACTCAGCAATTAATGCAGTCCATTTACAAGCCGAAAGTCAGTCAAAGAAGCCTGGGAACCATGAACAGGATCTACAAGAGCAAGATGAAAGCACAAGGGCAGAACAAGAGTCCAAGACACCTAGGACTTTCTGTGTGTGTTCAAAGTCAGCTCCTGATAGAGACAGCCTATGCATCCTTACAAGACTCATAACTGGTTGGGAAGCAGGTGTCAACAGGGGCTTGCTCACACTTGGCTTTATTCTGGAATATATCCTGGAATAGGGGGCTGCTATCAACACACTAGTGCGGGCTACAGCGAGCCCCAGGAGAGACCTACCAGAGGCTGAAATAGCATGGGGACAACAGATCCCAATCCTGAAATATATTCCAGAATACGGCCAAGTGCAAACATGCCCCATGTAAGGAGGGGACCAGCAGCCACAGGTTGTGCTAACAACACTGCCATGTCAACAAAGCTATTGTGGCAAGAGACACCTCATGATCTTGATCCATAGGCCACCACTGGAAACAGACATTTTCCATAAGGGGGGTCAACAGGATGGAAGACTTAGCTGGAGAAGGCTTTCTGGTGGATACCTTGCCTATGGCCGGATGGAAAAAAGGTTGGGATTTAGCATTTTGATAGCATTGTGGAAGGATACATTTCAGGTGGTATAGCTGGCATGAACAGCAACACCTGCAAACCATCTCTTTTTATATAAAGCTGTTAAAGCTGTATTATTGAACCATCATCTTTTGCATTTGGTAGCTGGGAACGAGGAAAGCCTGTACTTCACAAAATCCCTCTGGGGTCCTTTTTGAAGAGTAGATCATTCTTGGATGTATAGGGACTACTACTGAGCAGAAGTGCCAAGTGTAGAGACTATATGACCATCATGTGCCATAGGAGGCCATGGACTTCTTTTTTTTTTAAAAAAAAATTTATTTAATGCTTTTATAAAGAAAAGAAAGAATACAAACAGAAAAAATAACAGAAAAAAACCCCACATTTCTCACATCTCAGTTTCATATTAAGTCCACATAGTCAACCCCATCCTCCCTCCTTTATGCCTCAGAGGTCACGGGTAAATATGTCCACAATTTCAGTAGTCCTTCTTTCATTTCTGTAGGTAAGATGTCATTAATAAAAGCTTTATATAATTTGCTCCAAGCTTTTTGTAAATCCAGGCGATGACTTTCTCCAGAGTAAAAGAGCCGCTGGTGTCTAAGGGCATCAAATTTATATATATCAAGAATGTTACTATACCACCTCTCACGAGACCATTTTGTTTTATCTTTCCAACCCGCAGCTATAACTAATAAGGCTGCCCATAACATTCTGTCTACTATGTATTTATCTGGAACCAGGGTTGAGTGATCTTTGTAAACTTGCAAGAGACACAATCCCGGATGGGGTCTTATATTAATTCCAAAAACGTTTTGCATTTCCAGCATTACTTCATCCCAAAATTTTGTTACTTCATTACATGTCCACCACATGTGGAAGTATGTTCCCCTATTGTCACATGAGTGCCATGGACTTCTGTGGCACATGATGACCTGTGTTTGATCCCTTATCAAACGCTCATCTGGCACAGTCCGCACACCTCCCTATGCCCTGGGAGTGCAGCGGTGGTGGTGGCAATGGTGGGCAGCGGGCAAGCGAGGCATCATTGGTGGTGCAGCCCGAAAGGGTAGCTGGTTGGGTGAGCGAGGCAGCAGTGGCACAGCCCAAAAGGGCAGCTGGGTGGGCGGATGAGGTGGCAGCTGCCAAAAGGGCAGCCAGGCAGGCTAGAGGGCAGCATACTGCTAGTGTACCATTCCCAAAGGAAAAATAAAGCGTGGTAGCAACAAGAACAGGAGGAAGAGTTGTTTAAACAAGTGTTTTTTAATGCATTTTTAAGATTTACTCTGAAAGTGCAGGAAGCCATTTTTCAATGTGGACAAAGAATTTTCAAAACATTTTCAACATGCAATAATGCAGCCCAGATGTCGTAACTGTAGCACTTTGACTTTACCAGGCATGCTATTGACTAAAGTCTCATGGTAGTAAACTGAGGACACTTCAATAAGTTAGTGAGGATTCACTTACTCTCATGTCTGGTATGCACTGTGTATCATGTGTGTGAAGTGTGACAAATAACTTTGGAACCATTGTAGAAGCAAGGTTTCCTATGTCCACACCAAATCTGATTTGCCACACTTCACTCACCTCAGAGGGGAGAGGCAAATTACCCATCAGGCACACGAGAGAGGCTTCTATATATTCCAGGGTAGTCTTGGATGTTCAGGTTAGGGGTTTGTGGTTTGCATTCCAATGCCAGACTCTGGCAGCCCTTACTTGGGGCCAGCTGTAGCCTGCACTAGCATGTGGACAGCAGGCCTCTGTTCTGGGATATTTTCCAGAATAAAGCCAAGTGTGAATAGGCCCCCAGGCTATGACACTTCACTTTGTTGTGCCCCCCAGGTAGGATCTGCATGGCACCACAGCAATGTTGTGAGTGTGCCCTACTCTTCATTGGCACAGTGGATGTAGAGTCGGTAGAATGTAGAGTCTGCATGACTTCACACTCCTCCAGTACATATCCCATAACCTAAGAGTGCTGTGAAAGTAGAGCAGGAGTAAGTGCTGTTATTTACTGTAAAGGTAGCATGGGAGTAAGTGCTATTCCTTTATTCTGCCGCATCACTGATACGGGGGGTTTTCTGTACTTAGCTTCCTGTCCATTGGACAGGAAAAGTGCAGAACAAACTAACGTGTACTGGCATTCACCCTTGGGAACACTGGTATACATCAGCCTAATCCCCACACATCCGGAAACTTACCTTTGTCTGGGTGCATGTCCAATGGCTCACAGGGCACTGCCATCTTGATTGTGGTACCTGGCGCAACTGTGTGTGTTCTGTTGCTGTCACCACGATGATTATGACTTTCTGTGCATGCACATTTGGGGTCATCTGATGTGCCAGTGTGTGTGCATGGCAGCTCAGTTGACACCTTGCACTGGAAATGGTGTGACTGCTCACCAGCTGGATGCATCAGGTATGATTTTGTGCACCACTGCTATTTGCAATAGGTTAACATCTGGACAGGCAGGGCGTGTTTCTAGGCTGTAAATGCCTCCTGCAAGTGCAGATGTACTTGCCCAAATGTTAACTTATTACACATTCTGAGGCCTTGGTTATGCAGACTTATCTATGCACTGTCTGAGCTCGGATACATCACAGACAAGGGGAAAAAAGTTTCCCAACAATGGAGGGCATGCTGGTATAACATGCTCCAAACGCATCTCTCAAAGAGAGCTGGACCTGGAATCAAAATTTGTCAGGGGCTGCCTGATTCTTAGGTACAACCTTTTTTCTGAACACGACAGAAATCCTTGAGAGATTTTGGGTCCAAAATAAATCTGATATTTTAAAGGCATTTCATAACCTTGCTGATTCTGTTCAGGGGTGGGGGATTAACTGTGGAGGCCTGAAAAGTGCTCCTGCACTAGGGGTGTGCACAAATGCAATTTTTGGATTCAATTCAATTCAAATCGAATATTCAAATGTTCAAATTCAAACAAATAGAGAAAAAACTAATGTATTCAAATTCGAGTCCCATTCAAATACGTTTGTATATATTCGTATGAATTTTTGATCCATATTTCAAGATACAAATGTTGACAACATTCATATGTGTCTGTATGCATCCATATGCATCCCGTACGCATCCAGTTTTTATCCCGTATGCATCCAGTTTTTGTCCCGTACATATCCGTACAAGTGTGTATGGATACAAATAAGATGCGTACAGATATGTATGTAATTTGTATGTATCCGTACACGTATGAATCAAATTTAATCAAATTTTGAATGTTTCAAATATTCTTGCACAATCTTGCCCTGGTTTTCTGCATAGAGTTGTCCTCTGCTTGGCTGCTATTTTGTCCTTAAGGGTTAATATATGATTTTTAATAAGGCAATTATATAGGGAGTTGAACTACATTGTCAAAAGGAAAATAAATTGTTAACTACCTAGTAGGTAGGCTTTTTCATGGGGTGGCAAAAAAGGGTTTGCCTGGAGGCAAATGCATTTACTTTATGTCAAAAAGTGTCTCTGGAACAGCAGTCTCTCCTAATGGCAGGCAAACACTCAACAGGATGGCACATGATTAAATTAGGAATGATTGGAGAGCACTGACAAGTTGCCTGCAGCATAACAACTCAATTAATTTACCCTCTCTTCTGGAGTGAACAGATGCTTCCTCAGAATTAGCTGAAATTCTTTAACATGCGACTGTCTTATGCAGCCTTTCAGCCGAGGAACAACGTATCATTGCTGTTTAACAATAAACTTGAACAATTGGCATTATTTATCTGCAGATGTGGCAAATATTGTATCAAGATCTTATATCCTCTTCTACATCCTTCTTTTGCTCAGCATGACTATCTGTGGTATGACAGACAAGATGCTTTTAAATGCCAGTTGCTATGGAACGTCCTCTGAACCAGACCAACTACATCTCCATCCTGGAGTGTAGCTTTGTCCTGTGTAGACAAAACATAGCAGCAGTGGGTGGGATTTCAATTGCTGACAGTAGCACCTTAGGCTAGAACATGTTCCACACCAAGGCTAATTGCAGTAAGAGCTATACCCCCTTTTTCCATGCCCAGTCAAAGATCTGGATCCTCAAGATCCACATCTTTGAGATGGGGTCCTCCTGGAGATCTGGATCCTGAAGATGCTTGAAGACCCCATTGTGGACACCTTTAATCAGGTCCACATGAAATCCAGATTTAAGGGCCTGAAAGACCCATTAAATCCAGATTTCCCCTGCCCTTGTGGGGACAGGGCCTTGCAGTTGGGGCCTTCAATGGGGTCCAGGTGGGGACAGGACCTTCCTGATTGGTACCAATCAGGTAATTATCAGGTTCCTAATGGGGTATAAGAGGGGTTCTAAGCCCATGATCACATGGCCAAGGAATTTCATATATAATATTCAAATGGATCAATGGGAAAATTGTGGACAAAAGATATGAAATTAACTTCCTGTATGCTATTGAAAGAAAATATGTACAAGATGATGTATAGATGGTATTTAACACCCCACAAATTGGGGAAGGCTTATCAAAATATGTCTACCAAATGTTGGAAATGTAAAAAAATCAAGGGGACGTTTTATCATATGTGGTGGACATGTGAAAAGGCAAAGAAATATTGGGTAATGATATACAATTTGATAAGAATTTTAAAAAGAAACATTAGGTTTAATCAAGAATTGTTTTTATTGGGGATGGTAGATGATACAGTACTATGGATAGTCTAAACTCGTTAATTCTGTATATCGTGACAGCAGCTAGACCAGTGATGGCCATCCTATGACACGCACGTCACAGGTGACAGGTCAAGCCCTTTTGGGTGACACACCTGGTCACCCTGGCATCTGGGCATGTAGTGTTTGCTTGCTCTTGAAATGTACAAAATACCAATTTTCAATTGAAGATTTAGCAGATAAAATTCAGCAACAAAAGTCACTAATGTAAAGAATTATTTGTTTTTGCTTTTAATAAAATACATTTATCAAAAATATAACTTTTTTACTAAAGCTACAAATATCACAACGTTATGGATATTTCTAGATGTGACACAGCACCTGAGTTAAGCTAGGTTTTCTTGCTAATTTTGACATACCAAATTCAAAAGGTTCGCCATCACTGAGCTAGACTATTGTCTGCACAGAAGTGGAAGGAAGAAGAGATATCATCAAGAGAAGAATGGCTAATCAAGATGATGGACTTTTCAGAAATGGATAAATTACCAAATTTATTAAAGGATAGAACTGACACATTTGTGAAAGACTGGTCCCCGTTTATTGAATATCTTGCAGAGTTAGAATTGATGACTGATGGGTTCAGATGAAGACTAAGAATAAGCAGGAAACTATGGAGAGATAAAGATGTGGAGCAACAAACAATGGAGTCATAATATAGAAGTCGGAGGAAGTCAGGGAAATTTTAAGCAATGTAATGATTGGATAAGAGAAAAGAGTGTGTGAATTTCTTTTAGTATGTCAAAAAATTTTTAATAAATAAAATATATTTTAAAAAGGTCCTTAGTTTCATTATTTTTATTCATTTGGCCCCCATTCTACAACTCATTTTCCTGTTGCACTAGGTTTTATTTTTCCTTTGTTCCTTCTGGATGCATAAAAAATGCTCAGCATATTTCTGAAATCATACAAGTGATAAATCTAGATTTCGCAAGCTGTTTCACAAAGGAGGCCATCAACATTGTTCATAGAAAATTCACTTGAATAGGAAATCTACACAAATGGTAACCAAATCTACTTGTGTCCAAATACACCCGAAATTCATCAGCCATTGGAGTTTCATTATATCCCTACTATGAACAAGTGGTATAAGAAATTCTGGATAGTAGCGACCATGGGAAAATCTGTTATCACCATTGTTTGAATAGAGTGACTCAATGGAAACTTTCCAAGATGCCTAGAAACATTATCTGTGAACAATGAAGAACAGAATATGAATGTATAACAACTGTTAGATTGGAATGTATCATTATGATATATTGTCACCAGGGCAGGAAACATCTAAAGCCTTTTCTGCCTTTGTATCTCTACTACAGCTCTTCTGCTATCTGAGCAATGTTCTGATTATCCCATGAGTGATCCAAGCCTGCTAGAAGCCATTTGTGTTCTGTTCAATGTATTGCATATACTGTATTATATCTACAGCAGCAGAAGAAGAAAAATTGGCTGTTTTTCTTTCATAATCCTTTTCTGTCCCCAAATTTCAACCTACTGTATTCAGTGGAGGCATGCATCCAATTACAGCTTTAGACTGGTGTTTAAGCAGGATCAACCTTTGAAGGAGGAACACGTATAGGTATTTATTTCCCAGAACAATTCAAAGAGATTTATGGGAAATGAGCCTTTATGGGTTCTAGTGTTAGATCTGATTTTAAAATATATCTGACTCCTCCCAAATTCTTTTCGGTATTTTACCTCATCAAGGTTTTAACATGTGAACAACTAGTGATCTAAAAATTAGGATTTTATTTATTTCTGCATTTGTGGATTCTATACTGTGACTTGAACATGCAATTGACTTTATAAGAAACACAAGACCCTTCTGCATGGTGTAGACTATTCCATAAGCAGTGGCTCAGTCTTGGATCCAGTGCAACCACCAAGATATTTCCCACAAAGCCATGCTGTAATATATATCCATGTACTAATATCATTATCATCAAATTACAGTGATCTTATATTCTCCATATTGTTTCTATCCATTTTCTAGTCCAAAAACGATTGGGAGTGTAGTGCTGTATCCATGTATATGGTGGAAAGAATATGAAATGCTTTCAGGTGTCAAATGAAGAACCCAAGGTCTCTATAGATGTGTGATTCTGCTCCTTCAGAATTGTGTATGGAGGTACTATATTACCAAAAGGATATTATTGCCTTTGTTCTTGCCCCACCTTCAATATCCTGTCTGGAAGTGCACCTCCTGTCCACTTGGACAGTTGAAGGTGCAAGATTGCACATCCCTGGAGATCTTAGCATCCACAGGTTCTGGCATTGGTTGAAGAGGGGAAGGAAAACTCTCCCTCAGCCCTCCCATAGAAGTCTGGATACCACCTTCATTAGTCCTCTTGCTTTTCATATCCTAAAAATGTAGCTGGACTATGGAACTGAAATGGTCTGAGAGCTGAGATAATCTGATCACTGAACAGGTAAGTTGAAAATTGGGGGGAATGGCTCAGATAAAAATTGGAAGCCCATTTTTGGGTGTGAACTCTGGCCACAAGGGACTTTTTCAGGCTGCTTAAAACCATGGGTGTGATTGTAGCCTGAGGGAAGTAGTGCTTCTGGGATTGTTGACTGTTTGGATTCCTTTCAATTTTCACCCTTGGTGTGGGAGGAACACTTACTTTAAGGTACTTCACTTTATGGAAATAACTGGAATGATTTATTTAGACAAAGACAATGAAAAGTACACTCCTTGGAAGTAAAACAGGCCATTCCATCATCCAGAAAAGAAAGAAAGAAGAACATTTAATGGTGACCATAAGCACAGTGAGAAGGATGATCAACTTCAGTGGCTCATATGAAGTATCTGATACGAACAGATACGTATGATACGAACGGATGCATATCAGATACAAATAGATACATATCTGTTTCCCCAGCTTAACAAATGTCCAAACTATTCATACAAATGTCCGAAAACATTTGTATTCATTTGAATGTTATCATACGAATATCATAATATTAGATTTGAGTTCAAATGTCCGAATTCAGCTGAATTTGGCAGAACACTTTTCCTTTGGGACCAAGTGTGGTGCACTGACTAATGAAAGTCAATTGTAATTCCAGCAGTATATATTTATAGAACAGCAATTGGTTAAAAGATCCCCCACCAGAAAGAATCTCATCTCCTCCCTTCAGCACCGTCGCCCAGCCTGAAGTGATACTTTACAAAAAACGTAGAAGTTTAAAGCAGTTTTGCCTCCCTATTCATCATTCAGCTTCTGCTCGCTTGTATTGTCCCCCTGCCTCAAGCACAGACACATTGCAGCCTGGTGCAGATTGATTCATTCTGCCGCATGACAAGACCAGCCTAGTCCGTTCTGAAAGAGCCTGTCTCTCCGTGCCACAGAGTTCATCTGCTGTTCAATGATAAAGAAAAAGTCTGCCGATAAAACACCTTGTGACATTCTTATCACCATTTTACTTCTGCCTCCCTTGCCAGTTCACTGAAATCCCCAGGAAAAAACCCAGACTTCTAACCAGGAGTTTATTTAGGCCACACTGCCATATCCTGCTATTCATTATTATCTTCCACAAATCCAGGGCAAGAAAACTTGCAGTGGCGGAATCTTGTTGAGGGGCTTGCAGAAGCAGTAGCTATCAGATCTATGTAAGGTTTTACTTAAAACAACAACAAACAGGAGCAGTATCTTGGTGCTCTTCATGTGTAACATGCTGGTGTTATAGAAAGAACAAAAAGTATAGGCAAGTAAATTAATCTCTAGTGAGGATTAGGACATAAAAACACAGTTGCTCTTCCACACTTGCTTTAGATCTGGATCAAGGAACTTCTTAATCTAGATAATGGGCCTCTCATCCACACATTAATGCCAATTAAGGAGGTTTGTCTCTCTGTTAATCTGGCTCCATGTACACAAGGCAAAGCCAGATTTGGATTAAAGGTCTTAATCCAGATTTGTTGTAGACCCTGCTCAGATGAGTCTGAAACAGGTTGGCCTATTGATGACTTCGAATTGAAATTGTACCAGTGCTGGTCAGACATGGATCAATACTGGCCATCCTGAGGCCATCCTCACCATGGACAACATTGGTCACACATTTCTGCAGAGATTGGCCTGGGGTTCCTACATGGAGCTCTTGTGTCCCCACCCCTTTTGCTACATCACATCTATCTCATTTCCTATTGGATGTCATTTAGACAAGTGCTGATCTGATCTATGTCTCCACAAGATCCAGACCAGTGGGTCTGGTTGTTCCCTATCCACTGATTCAAACCAAAGTGCGAGAAGTGCAGAAAAGGCTGCTATATGACAAAAGTGTTAGAAAAGCTAATGTAATTTTCACAGAGTGACAGGCTACATCTCCATTCAGGCTACTGTGTTTTCCCGAAAATAAGACAAGGTCTTATATTAATTTTTGCTCCGAAAGACATGCTAGGGCTTACTTCCCGGGGATGTCTTATTTGTTTGTCTCTCCATCCCCAGACTTTACTATTTTTCATTACATGCTGCCAGCTAGGGTTGGAGATGTTCTTTCTCCCCGGGGATAACTCTGCCAATGCTGGCTGCCCCCGGCTGCCCCCCTCATGACTGCCTCAGTGCCCACCTCACCCAGTTTCAGGTTTGCACAGGCTTGGCAGGCTCTGGAGCAGCGAGGTGAGCTGCCTAGAGCACCTCGAATCACCAAGAAGGCTCTGGCCTGCAGTTCAGGTCCTGCAACCTTCTCATTTGTGTTCACCAAAGTTTCCATGTGATTTTAATTTTAAAGACATTCTAAGGGAAACAAACAGAAAAGTTACAGGGACTTATTTGCCTCATTTGAGGGCTTAAAAGTAGTAAATGTGTTTCGAAGAGCAGGATTTGCATATTCAGTTTGGGACAGATTCTACCCTGATTTCTCAAGGATAAAATAATAATAATTAATGACGACGACAATGATGACGACAACAACGACGATGACGATGATGACGACGATGATGCACCCAAAGGTGCCACTTTGGTTTCACTTTACAAAATGACTCAAGATGTTTTGAGATTTGCAGGTCTTTTCTAGGACCTTCTCTTTCCCTTCTTCCCTCTATCAGTATTCTTTTTCCAGATATCTGAATGTGCAGCACAGAGGACTTGAGTTTCTGGCTTTTCTGAATTTACTAGGGATGTGCACAAATATTCATAACATTCAAAATTTGTACGAGTTCAGACGAATTCAGATGTTTGAATTTGAATCTAATGTTGGCACATTTGAAGATTGACATTTGTATTTGAATTAAATGTTTTGATACATTTGTATGAAGCTTCGTATGGGATTTATATGGGATTCATATGGGATTCATATGCATTCATATGGGATTGGTATGGGATTGAACACTCAAACCAAATATGAATCCTACCACATTCGAAGGGGATCTATTCAAACGAATATGAATTTTCTTGCATTCAGTTCAATACGAATTAATTCCAATTAGGATCCTCCATAGTCAGCTTCTGTGGGTTGTGGCCTTAATGGATCTCATGTGGTTCAAGACTCCCATTGATGCTACTCCAGCACCATGGGGGTCTTGTCATAATTTATTATTAATTAATTAATTGTTTGAATTTCTATCCCACCCTATACCTGAATGTCTCAGGGTGGTGGTGGTTAACAACATTTAAAACCAGACATATATTAAAACAATAACAGTATATTAAAATGTTAACAGTGTCTGTGAAGTGGGAAGAGACAGCATAATTAAGTCCATTTTAAGGAAATGGAATTTAGCCCAGTCAAAACTAACTTGTTCTGTTATTTCATTGTGACTAAGAGCCTTTATGAACTTACATGTAGATCTGGATCTCTGGATCCAGATCAGGCGGGGGTTTGGTGTTGATGTTCTGGATGAGCCCTGTGCCAGCTCCAAAGGCCAGAAATGAAAATTCCTCGTTCTAGAGCCCCTGGGGAACCCATTTCAGCAATGCAGCAAGGTGCCACTGAAATGGGTTCTCCATGAAGTATTCATTAGTGAGGTCTACTAGTATTCCAGTTCTAAAATGGACCAGAAGGCCATTTTAGGCCTCCTGATCTCAAATATACCCAAAGGATGGCCAAGATTCAGAACAAAGGTAAGGGCAGAAAGGCCCTAAAACACCCATATACATACTGTAGATATTCACGGCTATCCTCCAGGTGCTTGAGTGTCTATACAGTGGGTATTCAGGGTTCCCTATACACCTATCTCAGCAGCTCCCAAGGATCTGTGCACATGGGTACTCAGACATTCTGCCAGCTATAGTGTCTTCTGGCGTGGCATGTGTCTTCGGCTTTGGATCCTCACATAGCGTCTCTGAAACTCTTGCCCCAGATCATGTCTCTTTCAGGCTGTATTTGGATGCAGTCTAACTTTAGTCATCAGAGTAAAAGGAGGCAGTTGTCTTTGAGAGTTATGCTCAGTGCAAGGGACAAATGAATAATAATCAGCTATCTTGAGACCATAGCCATGTGCACTTTGAGGATAAGCATTTGCTGAGTGGTTTGGAGGTGTGTCCTCTTCTGATGAAGGCATGCCAGAAATAGTTAAATAAATGCTCCCCCTCCCCCTTTTCTTTTATTTTGCATCGATGGACTGGACCTTCAGAGATGCTACATTTGTTTAAGCCACCAGGATTGGTGCTGTGGGGAGATGCCATGGTGTTTATTCAGTTCAGCATTTCCAGAAGCCTTGAAGTAGAGATGTGCAGAAATATTCATCAGGTTTGCAATTCGCATGGATTTTCATGAATTCAGACATTCACATTCAAGTCTAAATATTTAGAACAGATTCGGGGAATTTGGAGGTGCAGCTGGTGGCAGGGATTCAAAAAGTGTTCGCAGCGGATTCAAATCCTATCATATTTGAAGTCATTCTATTCACAAGAGTGCAAATTTCTTTTGCATTTGCTTTGATGCAAAGCAAACACACACAAAAAATTGTGCACATCATTGCCTTGAAGGCAATGTGGCCAGGTGCCCTTCTTTACAGGGGGTACAGTTGCCTGAATGGTTCTCAGCCAACAGTGTTCTGCTGAAAGAGGGGTTTGAGGGGGTCCCTGTCCCTGTCCAGTTTACCGATAAAGGGTCATAAGAAAGGGGACTTGAAATTAGCCATTGACAAGGGACATCTGGACAGAAAATATAAAGGTTATCCCATTTCAGACTTTCCCATTATGGTGAGATGATTTCCATCTAAATTGCATTTACTGTTTCTAAAGGTAAATTATATGCACATCTGTCTCCTCCTCTGCCTTCTTGCTGGACAATGCTTTTTTCCTCTTTTTAGGGTCTCAGGCCTGCTGTACCAGAGTCCATGTGGCCACAAAGAATCAGACGTGACTGAACAACTGAACAATAACAATACACTTGTGATCTTTGGGTTCCATCCATACAATTTCAACTGCCTGACTTGACAGATTCTCTTCACTAGAGATGTTTTCCTATTTTTGGGATGTGAGGGCAATCAGGGAGCAGCACCCCAGGTACTAGGAATCTTTGCTTCCATGTGCTCAAATTTATCTGGCCCACTGCACACTAAAAATACCCTTGAATAAAAGCATACACTTACCCTTCGTTGCAAGCAACTAGGTTACTTATTCGCCAGAACATAGCCTTCAAAATTAGTCTTGGTTTCAAAATTCTTTTCAGCAAAGGGACAGTGCAGACAGAGGCAGGTTTATCAAATAGTGTATCTACCATGGTTTTCAGAAAGCAAGTTCTGAAAATGGATTCAAAATAGATCAAAGTACTTTATATGTCCTATTCTCCAGCTCACCTAGTACTCAGTTTATTGTCCAACACAGATGCATACCATACCAGTCTTAAAAGAGTTGCACTCGATGCCAATTCACTACTGAACACAATTAATAGTTTAGCTTTTACCTAAGAGGCCCTAAATGGCTTGGACCCAAATATGTGAGTAAACTCCTTCTCCTTGTTTACCTGCCCTTGCCTTGAGACCTGTAGATGAGACCTCCTGGTGGTGCCATCACCTTCAGTAGTTAATGAAGTGGGGAATTGGGATAGTCTGTGGTATCCACCAGGATATAGAATAGTCTCTCCCCTGAGGTGTGCCAAACATCTTTACTGTATAGAGTGGGATTAAAAACATGAATGAATCTTTCCACTGTGTACATGATTGGCACAGCCAAAAACTTGGCTGTGATCACTGAAACACATATACATTTCCTATTGGAATTCCTTTGCTTTTTTCCAGAAACCATCTTTCATCAGTGATAATATCTCTAGTTCTCCTATCTCTTCTAAAAACAACCTCCGTGTCTGGTAGTACTTTTTTATATAAGGTTTGAATGATCTTTTACATAACCTTAGTAGCATGGGAGATAAGATATAGTATGGTAATTGGAATAATCAGTCCGATTCTCTTTCTTGAGTATCAGCACATAAACTAACTGGCTCCAGTGATATATAAATATATATGAGTGGTTCCATAATGATTGGTTTCTGTATATAACCAGCCCCATTCATACAAAATATTGGTATAATTCTACCATCTTTGCCTGAACCTGTCACCATGTATCATCTCTCCAGGCACCTTTAAGAAGAACAAACCAAGAGTGAAAAGTTCTAGGTAGATTTCCAGTCTTTTTTAAATACAGATCTATTTCTTTCTCTTCTAGTCTCTTCTTCTATTTCTTTGCAAATATGATTACAGTTCTGCTGCTTATCTCTTCTACTGAAACTCTGAAATTATTTTTACACCGCAATCTACAAAACACAGTAATGCAATTAATCAAGTTGTAAAAATATATATATTAGTTGTAAAAATACCAGCTACTATAATTTACTCACTAGCTTCCAAAAAAACTGTAGAGGAAACTGATTCTATTTTTTTAAAAAGCCTCCAAACCCTTACTATAAAAACTTCATTTCTATCATAGCTATTCCTTTGGTTGTGGAAGGGGACTCTTGTAGAACTTAAAACAAATATATAAATTACTTGAATTTTCTGCTAGAAAGAAAAGACTAAATCAATATTATTTAGTGCACTCTAACTTTGCCTTTACGCCTACAAAAGGTCCCAGTCTGCCTTACAAAATATATTACTAGTTATTGGCCCCATCCAGACTGGGGAAATATAACACTATTATGACTGGGCTGTGGTGGGATTGTCACACACATCTATGGCAATTCTACCATAGCTCCGCTATATTCCACCCAAAACACACAATAGCCTATTGCTGGAAAACACCATACTGGTAGCAGGTTTTCCAGCAATGGTACTTTTGCTTACCTCTTGGAGGGAGCCCTTATCATCATGTGTGTGGGCCAAAACAGAGGGCCACACATGCACAATAGTAGTGACACACACTTCTACGTATTTCACATTGACCAAATCTCCAGATATGTGCATCACTAAAACATATAAAGACAGTGCCAGCTTCCACATGGTCTGTTCCACAATAATGCTGGAGGGCATGTATTTCACATTACCTCTTGATAATGGGTGTTGGCTGGAGTCTGGACGCAGCCTTAATTTTGTTTTGTTTTGCTTTGCTTTGCTTTATTTGGATTTTTGTACCTCTCTCAACCCAGAGCAGTGAACAATTATCAGCCATAGATTAAATTAATAAAATCCCTTAAAATAGTTTCAGTGATAAAAACATAAACTATATTCTAACCCTCAAAATTTAAGGACATAAGAACACAAGGCAGCCCATCTAGATTGCATCCTGTCTCATATAGTGGTCCGCCAGTCGATTCTCAAGATTCTCAAGGATAAGACAAAGTTCAAACCTTCAGCTGCTCCCAAGTTCTTGCAAATGGACTTTAGAGGCATCCTGCCTGTCTCTTCAACCTGGAGGCAATGCCTAATATTCTAACAGCCATTAACACACCTGTCCTCTATGAATTTGTTCAGTCCTGTTCTTAAAGCTATCCAAGCTAAGAGATAAAAGAAAAATCTATAATCACCTCCAAATCAAATTTAATGCTTAAAAGAGCTAAAAATAACATCTTAAAGCCAAGGCAGGCCACCCAACAGGTATTATTGCAGGCAGATGGGTAGAGAGTATCAATTGTCTCCAAAAGCCTTATTGGGTGCCAAACAATGTTTGATGTTGATTTTTTAATTTAATTATTATTACATTTGATCTTGGCACCCCTGGAAAGGTTCATCTTCGAACTGTTGACTCATAAACCTCATGCAGTTATGTAACTACCACGAAAGGCTTCCTGGCACATCTTTTGTTATGGGCAGGACTGTCCAGTAAGAGGCATCCATTCAGGGCCCAAGTAATGAAGGGCTGTATTTATCATGATCAAAGCTTGGGTCCAGATGTATAGCAGCAACCAGAACAGATATTTGAGGAGTGGGGTAATATTATAAAACTGAGGTCTAGCTACAGTGTTTTGCACAAACTCCAGCTTCTGAACAATCTTCAAGAGACGCCTCATATAAAGTGCATTGCAGTAATCCAGCCTTGGAGTCACAAGGACATGGATCACTGTGGTCAGACGATCTCATCAAATAAGGGCTTTAACTGATTAATTAATCTAAGCTGAGAGTATGTACTGCTGTCCATTGTTACTACCTGAGATTCAAGCAACTAATCTGCCCACAGGATCACATCTAAGCCATACCCATACATGTTGTATTGTGGCAGCAAGCACCTGGAAGCATTCCCAAAATGCTCAGAAGCAAGGTGAGGGTCATCATCAGGTTTCTTTAAAGTCCCAAATGCATTGCAAATTCTTCTTCAATTCACCCATGAGTTGGATCAAAGAGGAACTTGTATCATTTTTGGACTACGAACAAGCCCAATTAATCTGCACTCCATGGTTCCAGCTGCACCCAGTTGGGCACTATTGACTAAAGAAGTCCTTGCTCTCATGCTCCTAACAGCCATGACACATGAAGAAATGAGATGAGAAGGAAGGAGGTAAAAAGAGAGAGGAAGAGAAAGAGAAAGCTTGTGGCAGAGCAGATGGGAATGGGGTAGCATGAGTTTCCTCCTGTTTACTGATGGAACGGCTACTTGGCTAGCAGCAGGAGGAGGAGCATGCTGCTGCTTGGTATGTGCTGGTCAAGCATGATGTACAATTTGACCCATCCTTATGAAGGAGAACATTGCATTTTCCAAAAGAAAATACTGTGTGATCATCAGTTGCAGAAAGGTGTAGCTTACCTCTGCTGCCAGAGAGATGTGGGGGAGAAAGAGAAGAAGGAACAAAGGAATTCAGACCTTTTTCTTGCTTTCTTCTTTGATTAGTAACAGAAGCCGGAGGGCCTCATTGTAACAGGTTGTAGCAAGTGGCATGCAGCAACGATATCAGTCTGACACAGACATGTGAAGCGGTAGCAAAGCGAACAGGAAATAACAGCAGGAAGACAGTACAGAAAAGAGTGTCACAAGCAAACCATAGGTTATCAGAATATGAATGTCAAGTGTTTATGGTCTACAGGAATTCCTGTTCTGGAGGACAGGGAAGATGTGCAAGAGATAAGTGGGAAGAAGGCACAAAGACACAGGGACAGCTAGGGGAGGTTTTGGAAGAATTCAAGTCTTTCGGCTGTTATGGAATAATTCTGCAATAGAAGGGTAAAAGCAGGACCAGATCTGCCACAGGGATCCCAAAGTGACTTCAGCCTACATGCTCGAGTAGAACAATTCATGGAAAAAGGGAAGTTCTGAGTGGAAGGTGGGTGGAGAAGCTACTAATTTGTTTTCTTGAAGGAAGAGGTTTTGAATAAACTCTCTGCCTCATCTCCTCCTCCTTCTCGGTAGTGTCTTCTGATAGAGTAGGAGGGGAAGCATTTTCTGCTATCCAAAATGGTATTCTTTGCTACCATTTGAAGAGAAGGTGAAAGGAAAGAATAACTCTGCACTGTGACAACTTTCACAAAGGGTTCAGCAGTGAAAACATGAGGACATCAGCACAGGTAGCGCAAAATTCTATTTTTCCCTTCTCTATCATTTCTTTTAAAAGCACTTTTTAGTTATTTTTCTGTGCCTTTGTCTAAGCACTCCAAAATGTCTTGTTTGTTGTGGTTTAGAATGACCTTTGCCAGAGTGTCTGAATTTTATCTTGAATTTTGGAAAGCAAAATATGAAATCAGGGGAGAAAGTTATCAGCATCTTAATAACAGTTCAGTACATAATTTTCCATGACCAACATACAGAATTACACTTGAGTCTAAAACTCGTGAAGTAATAACTAAGTCATGTACAAAACGTCATGCCATCAATCCGAGTGGTTTGCAGTTATACCAGAACACCTTCATCATTTTAGAAACGAAATATGAACTTATGTATATTTTATTTGCTGCTTCAAGAGTGACATAATTGCAATGTTTTCTGTTCTTCTAAAAGTATGGCACAGTTTGTTAGCATATTCATGCAGTCATTAGACAGTAGTCCATTTAATTTTATATTAAGGGTAGTTTTCAATGTATATTCTGCCGGCTCTCCCTATTTTCCCAATGCTGTTTTCCTTATCTCCCATCAACTAGTTATCTGTTTGGCCTTCAGGGGAGATGTCATAGGTGGTTTGAAAAGTGTTTTGCATGTATAAACATATACTAAAATTCTTTAGTTTAATCCAGGCTTCCAGTTTAGTACAAAATATGTGTGCTGTGAAAATAGTCATATCTGGAATCGCCAGATCTCAGAGACGTGCCATCTGTGTGTCACCGCAATCTGGATTACAGCCCTTAAACCAGATTGTAGACCTGATATGCCAAGTCTGCAAGAGAACCAGATCAAGGACCTGGTAATCCAAATGTAACTCTGTCTTCCACAGATGGAGCTTCTTTGATCTGGATTAATATGTGGATGAAGAGGGTCCGGTCTGAATCAGAAGCCCTTTGATCCAAATCAAGACATTAGCGGAAAAAGGGCCAAAAGGTCTTGCACTGACCTCTTGGCCAATCAGCCATCTTCATATGGGGGTCTTATGGGGTCGTCTGAGGTGCCGCACAAGCACTCTGGCACCTTGAGCTACCATAGATGTGACTGTGCATGTTGTCAAGGCAACGGTGCTGGTACATGCGCAGTTGCAGAGGATGCTGTAGCCAAAATGGTGGCACCCAGAGGAGGACTGGCCCCCAGATCCATCGAATAAGTTAAGTATTTGATTGTGGGGAAGGGAATGACCAAAGATGACTAGTGCTCCAAGTCTGAGCACTAGTCATCATTGGTTAATTGTGTTCCTTTCCTGTCCAGCGAAAGGGAAGCTCAAAAACACCCCTGGCTTTTCCCTGCCTATGTTGCTGCTAGACTGCTGCTAGCTCTCAAGGCACTTCCTCACATCACTCCTGTCCTGTCTTTCAGCCCAGAGATAGAGCTTGTCCTGGGAATGCAGGACCTTGTGCACTCTAGGGTCTGTGTCCAGTGTTGTTTATTGCAGGATTACTAATAGTCCTTAACAATAAGTTCTATGTATTACTGCATCTCCCCCAAATGATAAATCTTGGTTTCTGTTTTTGTAAGACATATATTGCATCTGTAAAGCGCTGAGTACATGGACAGCGCTGTAGAAATAAACTAATAATAATAATAATATTGAGAAAATGATCACTTATAGTAAAAATAGGGGAGCATCTTAGAAATTTAAAAATCTAGAGAATGTGTATGTCTCTTCTAGCTCATTTCATGGAAGAATAACATTCCTGTTTAGATTTGAAGTTCTGAACCTTCAAAAGGATGGTACATGCATGTGAAAATAGATTGCAAAGAAGGAGATGTCATAGAGTTTGAAGCTTAAAACTTTGGTCCATAAATGTTTAAATGAAGAGATGGATTTCCTTTCTAGAGAGATGAGGCGTTTTCGCACTAAGGCGAAGATGCCTCGGAACGCTTCCCCCGAACGGATTGAGAACACTTTCCCATTCACACAAGGGCAGGTAAGGAACGCTTTGAGAGCAGTTCCCTCACCTGCCAGTGCGAACGGGAAAGTGTTCTCAACCCGTTCGGGGGGAAGACCCTCCCCCGGGCTGCTCCCATTGGCTCCTATGGAGCGAGGGTGGGCAGCCGGCTGCCCACCCTCGCTCCATAGGAGCCAATGGGAGCAGCCCGGGGGAGGGGCCGAGCTGTCACAGGGAGAGAGCGTGCGAACGCTTTCTCTCTGGGACGTGTCGGAACGCGCAGAGATGGTTTCAGAGCACTTTTTAGTGCTCTGAAACTCAAACGCATGGAGGGCACGTCGGGACGCTTGCGGGCGGCCTGGAATGGATCCCGCCGCCCGCAAGAGCGAATGCTGCATTCCGACGTGCCCTCCATGCGTTCGAAAAACCCCTGTGCGAAAAGGCTCATGGTTGCTAACTTTGCCTGGTGAAGTTATGCTTTGTCAACTGGTCCTTTGGAAATTAGGTTACCTAGTATTTCACTATCACATTGTTTTATTGTTTCAACTAATGTAGTTTTAGTATTTCATTTTTTAGATGTAATTTTAGTGCTTGCTTTGTCTGTACACTGCCCTGAAGCTACAGTGAAGGACAAAACAGAAATTCCTAAATAAATAAAATGTATATCACATTTTTCTTCGTTTGTAGAGCTCTTGTACTCTATTACTGTCAAATTATAATTTAAATGTCATTAGTGATTTATGTGAATTTTTTTTTCTAATAAATATACTGTTTAGAGATTCAGTCATGCCAGTTTCTCTTCAATAATTTATTATTATTTTTATGTTATGAGGTATTCCTTGTTTCAAAATTCTGTAAAAGTTTAATGAATTGTATGCATGTTTTATAGTTTATATTTCTATTTTACTTTTCATCAGCCTTTGGCCAAAACATGTTGGGCTTCAATAAATGCTTGTATGGTTTTCAAGCACGTTGAGATTTTATTCTGTTTTATTTGTTTGGGGTATTTCTGCACTTGACATGGTGAGGATTACTCCAGCTAGTCTGTCACTACTGGAATTTCAGGTGCCTAGCTGAAGTGCCCCTCCCCATCTTGAATCTGCCTTTGGATGCAGTCTCAGGCCTTCTCTACACTGCATGGGCTAGTTGAGCAGTGTAACAGTGGTCAAGGGCTTTAATGGAGCAGGTTAGCACTCAGACAGCCTATCATGGCCCAGCCCCTGGCACTACCTTTGAAAAGCCCTTGGAGGAAGCACAGAGACTGTGAAGGTTGGTAAAATTCCCAGCCCTTGCTGTTTCTGGGAGGGCCCTTTCCAGTGGCACACCACATTTTGGTACCATTTTTGGTGGCACTTCCTGGAGCATCAGAACTGGGACCTGCTTTCCACATGTTAATACAGACTACCACAGGTACCATTTGGGGCTTGTCATAATCTATACTAGCAGACAGGCTGCAGGCCCTAGATCTGGGGTATAGTCTGGAATAAGGCCCAGCGCACAGAGGGCCTAGTTAGATGAAATCTGGAGTGATTTACACTGATTTTTTTAAAATTATCATTTCCAACTCCATGCTAAATGTGAGGCATCTGGTTTTCCAGAAAACAATACCCATATTTGAAAAGCAACATCCACTCTGTTAACAGGCAGGAATAACTTTTCTGTTGCTTGTACCAAATACCATTAAATAAAATTAAGACTGTTCCATTGAGAATTTGCTAAGGATGTGCATGAATTTTTTTTGTTTTGTTTTTTGTATTCAATTCATATTGAATTGAATGCAAGAAAATTTGTATTATTTGAATAGATCCTCTTTGAATGTGGTAGGATTCATATTTAATACAAATGTTCAATCCCATACAAATGTATACAAATTGCATACGAATCCCATACAAATCCCATAAGAATCCCATACAAAGCTTCATACAAATGTTTCAAAATGTTCAATTTGAATTTAAATGTCAATCTTCAAATGTTCCAACATTTTATTCAAATTCAAATGTCTGAATTCATATGAATTTGTTCAAATTTTGAATGTTATGAATATTTGTGCACATCCCTAGAATTTGCACAATTAAAGGAGATTTGAAAGCAAACAGGAAGCATAAGGATAATTCTCAGTCTTTTTGGACTGAGGTATAGTGGGGAGAAAATCAACTTATGAACAGAAACATGAATGTCAGATAATAGAGCTCTTTCTTTCTTTCTTTCTTTCTTTCTTTCTTTCTTTCTTTCTTTCTTTCTTTCTTTCTTTCTTTCTTTCTTTCTTTCTTTTAAGTTGAATAGAATGTGGAAAAATTTGGCTCTGGCTGAATACCACTCCCCTCAAGGATGTGGGGTATTAATATCCAAGCACGGATATTCTATAGGGAGGGAGGCCCCAGGACATCCAGTATCCGTAGAAGCTTCTACCGGATACTGGATTATCTGATTCATGGATGGATAGGGCCCTTCAAATAGGGCCCTATTCAATCCATCCACAAATCTCGGAATCCAGATGTATTCATCCAGATTCCAAATGCACAAATAATTCATGAACATCCCTAATCAAGGAATATCCATGCTTTAGTCTGGAATATCCAAATACAAGTGAATAAATACGTGACATTTAGATGCAGCCAAAGTCATAGATAAAAGGTAATTTCCAGTTTGTTCAAGAACAGTGAAGGATGAATCATGCTTCTATCCTGATGAACTCAATTTTCTCTCATTTCAGAACAGGGAGGACTCCAGAGGAATTGTGAAAAGATGTCAACGGCAAAAAATTTTGTTCATTTTTATTGTGCTTGGTGCTGTCCTTGGTATCGTGTTGCTCATGGTCTTCACCATTGGTGGTCAAGGTACTAGAACACCAAGTGCCAAACAAAGTTATACCCAGAATATAAACCAAACCAAGCAGTTAAAGCCAGGCAACAAAGGTTTTAGAATTATAATGTTGCATCTATATATTATTATGATACCTTTTATTATAAATATACAATAACTAATTTTAAATCAGTGTTTAAAAACCTCAAAGTATGCTACCATTACCAGCTATAGCAAATGTCATCAGGTGGAATACCTCCAAAAGCTAACTGCTAGAAGCAGAATTATCTGTGCGTTCATGTCCTGCTGGGTTTCTTTGTGAAACTGGTTTGCCTACTATGTGAACAGACTGCAGGACTAGAAGGACCTCAGGTACAATCCAATGAGGCAGTTCTTATGTTCTTATGTAGTTTGTTTATATTATTGTCCTGCCTTAAACTCAAAGGTCTCAGGGTGGGCCATAATAAAATAATAAAATCAGATTTTTAAAAAACTATGGTTAAAGAAGCAACAATGCCTGCATGGGGAAGGGATGCTGTTCCCTCTGCTAAAGGCAAGGGCAAAGAGGTGTGTCCACCAGTCTTCTGAACGCATACAATAAGGTTGCCTGACACACCTCAGAGCACAGATTGTTCCATAACCAGGGGCTACAACTGAAAATGCCCTCCCACACATTAATTACTATCCTGATGTTGTACTTAATTACTGTCCTGATGTTTTCCAGAAACCTGTAGTACTGCACCATGCCTTATGCTTCTGGAGAAGTTGTTGAAGGTTCAGAATAGCTCCGTAGACCCCTGTGAGGACTTCTTCAATTACGCTTGTGGCAACTGGGAAGCTAGCCATCAGCAGGAAATGAATATGTCGTTGATGAATGTCTTTGATGTCCTTTTGGAAGAAAACCAGCTGATCGTGAGAAAGCTCTTAGGTAGGTAAGAAGAGAAAGATGGTTATGGCTGTAGAATCTTCTCCTAGTCACTACAGATGCACATCAGAAATGAACTTGAACTTTTCAATAAATTTTGTTGGCATGCCTTTATCAAGACATCCCATTCACCAATCAAAGCCTGAATGCATCCAGAGATAGAAGAAGCACAACTTGCACAGAACCCTATCAAGCTCAATTCAGGCTTTTAAAAAATACTGCAATATCATAAGCAGGAATGTTCTCCTGCTGTTTTGATGCAGTGAGTCTTGGGGTATACACATCCTTTTGTATATGTGTGAGAAAGAGAATGGGAAGAGAGGGTTTGTTTATACAATATTCATTCCTCCTGTCTCACCTTTTCCTCTAATGTTTTTCCTGCTCCCACAAGTTATAAATAAATTCCTTGCCTTAGGGAATATGTCTTTTGTAATTATTGTATTGTGCAAAACATCACGCATGTTGGTAGAAAAAGAAAAGACCCACCAAAGATCAGCAAGCAAAGAACTAGACTGTTAATTCTATTCTACATATTAGATTCACTCAACCTACTGGCCCCCAGTACGTCCTCCCTGTTGTTGACATATTAACATTGACAACAGTGACGGCAAATGCCACCACTGGGAGAATTCATGTAATCAGTATTTGGAACCCAGAATGCATCTGGTTTCTCTTTTGTTCAAGTGTCAATCATTTTCTTAGCTTTCTATCACATCCCACACCAACCCCTACGTTTGGAAAATGGTCACTATTGGTTAAGGATTATTTTTAAAGATTTTTGCTGCTTACCTTTTCCCACAATACCACCAATGGCACTTCAGGTATCCTTCTTTCCTGTCATATAATACAGAGATCTTTTCATCTGGAAGCTCTTGAGAATTTTTTTTTGTCTGGAGCCACCTTTCTGATTAGCTCATTTATGTTTCCTTTCTGGTTGTAGTCTTCTCCTCAAGCTCAAATTCCTTCCTGCTTTTTAAATCTATATAAAGTCCTAGATAATGGTCATTAGATTTGGAGTGAAGTGCCACCAATATGCTGATGACATTTAGCTGTGTATCTCTGTTCTCTCTGAGTGTGGAGAGGTGGCACAGGTCCTTTAGATACTGCCATGTCTAAAGAAAATGAAAGTGTGGATGCAGTCCAATATGTAAAAGCTCAGTGGAGGTGCTGTATGTCCCATGTTCATGAGCCAAGGTATCCTCTTCTGGACAGGGTTGCAACACTATAATAATCATGGTGCTGACGGGAGTTTCAGGTTGAATAGATATTTGTTACTTAAAGATCTGCAATGACTCTGAAGCCCAATTCAAGGTACCAGTGTTGACATACAAGACCTAAAATTACTTGAGTTCTAAATATATGAAATAGTACCTCATCTCATTTAGTTCTGCCCATTAACTATTTTCTGAGGAAGGCCTTTGGAATGTACTATATATCATGTTCATGGAATGACTTCTAGAAACAAGAAGAGTTTCTCAGAGGTGCCTCCCAAGGTGTGAAGTGATCACCCATGGAAATTTGCAGGGCACCTACACTAAACACCATTCACCCAGACCCTTAAAGATGGACCAGGGATGTTTTTCCACTGAGCTCCTTTAATCCGGAGCTAAAAAGATCCTGATTTAAGGAATGGGTACTTCCCTTAATCTGGATCTAGTAGATCCAGATTAAGGGAAGTGCCCAATGTGTTTCCATGGGTGGTCTAGAACCCAATAGCAATGGGTGCTAGCCTGCCTGCTGTGGAAACACCGGAGCACCCATTTGCAAATCTGGATCTACCCACAAGGGGTCTGCCTGTCACCCCAGGTGTATGGGGGGAGAGGGAGTGTAATCCTTTGGAGCGGCTCCGTAGAATCTCCAGAGTGATCTGCCGCTAACTTGGATGATCCTCCGGAGTGCTTGACAGCGGCATTGCTCTCGCAAGGGGTTTTTCTTCAGAGCATGTGCTAATCTCCAAAGGCAACTTCTGAAGGACTTCAGAGCCAGCTTGAGATTGACTTCAAAGTCTTGAGTTTGGGGCAGCCCCCCATGGGTGCCTCCCCCCGAGCCTCCTCTAGACCCCATTGCTCAATTGTAGTGGAAACAGGCTCTCTATAATCTGAATTTGATGGCTGAAGACCCCATTGTAGACCCCTTTAATGGGCTCTACACGAAATCCAGATTATAGGTCCTGAAGGACCCATATGATCCGGATTTCCTTAGCCGTGGTAGAAACAGATGTGTCTCTAACCAGGTCTATAGTGGAAATGGGGTCATCTGGCTCTCAGCCAAATGGATCCTTAATGGGTGCTTCAATGGGTACTTAGTACTAGTGGAAAAACACCCTAGTTTTGTTCTTTTTGCTAGGTTTTATTTAGTATCTTTATTTTATTGCTAGCCATTATGTCTTCATTTTGTGGTTTCCTTTGTGCACTGCCCTAGGGCTCTTATTTTTGCTTTTTTTATTACATGGCTGTTATTCTTTTTCCCTGTGCATTTCCTGTCCCTAAATTTCTATGCTTTCCAATGTTCTGTGTATCACCTGCCTTGCCTTCTCTCCCCCAGAAAAGCCACAGCATGGAATTAACAGCTCAGCAAAGGAGAAAGCCTTACGGTTTTATACCTCTTGCATGAACACAGAGCAGATTGAAGCTCGAGGTGCTCAGCCTTTGAAGGAACTCATAAATGAGGTGATCATGGCACACAAATGTGGGCAAGTGAAGCCATGCCCTGACATATAGCTATATCCATCATCCATCCATCTATCCATTCATCATTTTATTTATTTATTTATTTATTTATTTATTTATTTATTTATTTATTTATTTATTTATTTATTTATTTATTTATTTATTTATTTATTTATTTATTTATTTATTTATTTATTTATTTATTTATTTATTTATTTATTTATTTATTTATTTATCCTGTTCTAAATCTGAAGGTCTCTGGGTGGGTCACAGTAAAATTAATAAATTAAAACAGTCACAGTGTCTAAACTGGGAGAAGTTGCTGTTCCCTCAGTCAAAAGTCAGGGTATATCAGCACTAGAATAAAACAGTATATTAGTATTGCTTGCTGTGGCCTAGTCTCCTCTCATCCAGTGAGGCATCTTCTGAGGAGATGAATAGGACAATTGCCTGCAATTGCTGCTGAAAAAGATGATTCCACCCTCTCCACTTCCCAAGCAAGGAGGCACCTTTTCAATAACAAACCAAAGTGCCTTTGCGTAAGGTACAGAATCTTACTCTACAATAATGTTTCTTTTCTTGGTGATTTTGCTTGGAAATGAGGTGACGTGATCACCATGAGGCACCTACCGCAATCAGGCATGACAAGGATGTGGCAGCAAGTCCTTTCCTGGGTGGCAGTGGACACCTCAAGTGGTAAATGGAGATGTGACTAATGCTTGGCTATTAATAATGGTATCATTTTTAAAAATAAATAATATTTCAAATGCCATACATATTGATAATGCTGTAATGATTATCAGTTTTGCTGTGACATTTTGTCAGCTTGTCAAACATGGCTTCCCCCTCATACCATAAACCAGAAGAAAATGAGGGGAAAATGTGAAGGGAAAAACCAAGCTCTGTCATTTTGTCTTTATCCAGATTGGAGGCTGGAACATCACAGGCTCCTGGAAAGTGACAGATTTTAACCAGACTCTCCAGATCCTCATGAAAAGATATAATACTTTCCCTTTTTTCAAAGCCTATGTGGGTCCCAGCTCTTCTGATCCAAGCACCAATATTATTCAGGTAAGGAAATGGCAAGGAGTAGATAAGAGAGTAAAGTCATGGGAAATGCAGTTAGCAAGGAAATCTCAACAGAGAAATATATGTTTATTCACAAAGGCATAAGGTTCAAGCTTTGGCACAAGTCCAGTGGAGGCAAGTAACAACTCTTGTTTTAAACCCTGGAGGACTTGTGCTATTAAGGCAGATGTACCAGTAAATCTGAATTAATGTTAAGCAGCCTTTAAGCAGTCAAGATAAATATATTTTTACCTCACATAAAATAAGCAATGAAAGTTCAGCCAGACATGGGGAATTGCTAGGAATTTTATAGAAAATTCCTGGTTTTATTTGACATAACTCCCTTACACATGACTAACCATACGAAGAGGGGAACTTGCCACCATTATAGGTCCCTTCATGGGTGGGCCTGCAGCACACTCCACATACATGCACATGATGTAATGGTGCATGAGCAGAGTCTCAGTGAACATCTGCAGACCTGTGATAATGTCACAAACATGTGGAGTGAGATCACATGCGCACACATCAACATGTACTGCAAGCCAGCCTATCATGGGTCCTATAATGGCAGTGAGTACACATGGGGGAAGCAGGTAAGTTCCCCACTTCACATATTTATTTGTATGAAAGAGAGCAAAGCTGAAGGGACCCAGGATTGTTGAGTAAAGAACCTAGCAGTCCTTGGCCTGTAATAGCCTTTTACGTGGAACAAACAACAATTTGGCACATCTTCAGTGCAAGCTGGGGCCTTCCTTTGCTTCAGTGTTAGCGTAGAAGGGATGGTGGAAGCAACCTTTAGAACTAGAGCAAATGTTCCAGCCATTCCAGTGTACCAGTCTTCTGCCATATGGATCTTATCAAAGAGCAATTTGCAGTGTACTATGCATTTAATACAGTGTTTCTCAACCTTCCTAATGCCGCAACCCTTTAATACAGTTCCTCATGTTGTGGTGACCCCCAACCTAACCCTAACCCCCAACCATAAAATTATTTTTGTTGCTACTTCATAACTGTAATTTTGCTACTGTTAGGAATCATAATGCAAATATCTGATATGCAGGATGTATTTTCATTGTTACAAATTGAACATAATTAAAGCAGAATATTCACTTCAACCACAGCTGAGTATAAAAGTGTTGTTTTACCTCCAGTACTGCTGCTTTCTACACAGTAGCTGCTCTCTACTGTATTTGTATGGGGTGTATGTGATGCGGTTGGCACAATGATGTCATCACACCAGGTACTTGTATGTGGGTGTATCTGCATGTGGGTGGACCTGCCTGGAGATGGAAAGGGGAGCCGTTTCTCATTTGCTGTGTGTTTTCTGATGGTCTTAAACAACCCCTGTTTAAGAGTAGATTGACCCCCAAAGAGGCTGCAACCCACAGGTTGGAGAACCACTGATTTAAAAGATGGTTGACACTGCTCATGATACCCTGGCAGTAACTTCGCCATCGAGGAAGCTCCCTCCCCAGGGCTCGGACACCCCATCCCCCTAAGCCTTCAAAATGACCTGGAGCCAGGAGGGCTTTCTCCTTATTTCTGGGCTTGCTGAACAGAGCAGCCATGGCTGAGAGGATTGAAGCATCCAATGTTTGACCTGTTGAATTGCAGCTGCTTCTCAGAGTCTTCAGAGCTGCTTGCTCCTTGCCGTTAGAGCATAGCCTGCCAAGGCAGCAGCGTTGCCCAGTCCCTCACCAGGAGGTGACTTAGCTGGCTTCTCTCCCTCCCTACAAGGTCAGGAAAGATGGCTGGCAAATAATTTATTTGCCTTTTCAGGTGACCCTTGGGTCCTGGATGATAGAGACTGTAGCTTTGGGGTTGTGAATGGAAGTTAGATTCTTACTAGTGCACTAAATTTACAATCTGTGATAAATCCCCATTTAAAAATAGTTGGCAAGTCTTTTGTGCAGTGTGTGTTTGGAAGGACGACTCAAGATATTGATACCTTAACCAGGTTCTTGCTAATGATACCTTTAAGGTATTTGAAACATTACAGCTTGAATTTAAACTGCCTTCTAGTCTGCTAGAGAGCAACATTTTTCCAACTTAGTCATCTGTTGTTTTTGTTGTTTGGCTTGGATACCTTGGCTGCTTCTGAAACTCTTGATATATTTATAATATTGGAATGTGCCTTTGGCAACGCTAACTCTCCACCTTTTTAAATATAAATATACACATACAGACAACTCGAGGATATTACTACGGTGATGATTTGCTATTGTGTAACAACAAGTTAGAATATTTCATATTATCGAATAACAGAAAAGGTTTAAAGGAAAATTTTCATTGAATGAACCATTTTGATACTTACCTTAGATTGATGGTATGTTGGAATGTTCTGTTTTATAATTTTTTTATGATCTGTTTATTTGTTTGTATGTTTCCGCTATACTTTGTGTTCATGTTGTATGGTAAAATTAGGAAATAGCGGGGGAAAGAAAATAAAGATTGAAAGAAGGCTATTTCCAGTATCTTTTACAAGGCTAATTGGGCAAAACTTGTCATTCATACATAACTGGATTCCTCAAATAATTTTTTAAACAGGATGGTTTTCAGACATGTCTCTCTTTCCTCAGATGCACCAAGCACCCTTGCTTTATACATTCTGGACCTTTATGAAGACTTATCTTTTCACTTAAGCCTTTAGCTGAAGAGGCACGTCTTCTCTGTGTATTTCATGATTGTGTTTTTATGTATTCCAGTTGTTGTAGTTCACCATGAGAGCTTAGGGATTTCAATATTAGTAATAAATTAATACTAGCAGTTTCTCTTATGCTGAAGATGTCATGTGGAAGAGCTTACCAATATGGTGTGGACTTATGCACTTATTAGCTCCCCTCTGAGCTAATATTCAGAAAATGATTAACACCATGTCATTATAATAATTGCTTATGAATGATAGTGTGTTTCTGGGCAACATGCCAAATAGTCTAACCTATCTTTGGTTGTTTGAGTTGTAGAAGAAAAGGTGATCCATCTTTGTTAGTAAAGTAGGCAACATCCATGCAGTCACCTTGGATTGTGCCAGATGTGTGCCTTGATTGCTGGATCCAGACACCAGGTGTGCTCAAGTGGTTTCCCTTGTTTTCTTGGCCTGAGTCTTAATCCTGCTGTTGATGTGTAGACATATGGCATGAGCAGAAGCAGCTTGGCCATATTCCAGAATCTGGTGGAATTTTGCTGAGCTCTAGAAGACACTTTCCCTCCAGGACCATTTCCAGGGCTGCAGAGACATCCCTGGGCTGCAACACTGAAGGCTGGGGAAGTTTCATTCCCTGGCTCTGAAGGTTGGCCAAGATGCTATGACCATCTAGCAGACAGCTATCAGAAGTGTCCTCTGTGGTGCATTACCCCATTCCTGTCCCAAATGGCCAGGTGCAATCTCCACAGCATGTGCTTGCAACATGACATATGGAAGCTGCTAACAAAGTCACACCTACATAGAGCCAATTCAAAGACATAGCCCTGACTTTGCTGCTGCTGCCTATCCGGAGACGTTTTCGCACGGGGCTGAACGGAACGCGGAAAAGACAGCTGTGGACACGTCATCCGCATTGCCCGCGCGCGGCTTGCGTTCCGACGTGTCCGCAGCTGTCTTTTCCGCGTTCGAAATGTAGAGCACTTTGAAGTGCTCTACATGCGTTCCAACGCGGACGAGCCGCCCGCAGCCGTTCGGGAGGAGAAGCGTTCGCGCCTGCTTCTGTCTCCCGAACGGCTGCGGGCTCGCCTCCGACGCCGCGCGGCTTTGACAATCAGCTGTTTGACAAACAGCTGATTGTCGATCTGCCTCCGCGGCTGTCTGCGCGCCCCTTGCCGGCATTTGCCGGCTAAGCCAGCTTCGGGCGCTTTGAGCATTCGCACCCAGACGCTCTGGAACGCGTTTACACGCGTTCTGGCGCGTCTGTGTGTGAAAGGGGAAAGCGCCCGAAGCTGCCTTAAGCTTTCCGCCTGAACGCGTTCCGTTTCGAACGCGATGCAGTGCGGAAATGCCTCAGATGTGTTCTCTCGCTCTGAAGGTGGACTGGAGCTGGATTAAACCTTAGGTGTGACCACGGTCAGAGAGAGAGAATGTTAGTTCTACTCCTCTCTTCTGGTTGGGTTCTTCACTTTAGTCTAAGATGCTGTCAGTGGCTTGGCTTTAGTCTGCACCAGCTGCTTCCTCTAATTGCTCTCTGTCTATTCTCTTTCTCTCTTCCTTATCTGCATTTGTTTGTTTGGAGATGCGATTGGGAGGGAGGTGGGAGTATTAGTTTAGGCAGTATTCCCATTTGCTCTCTCTGGCCTGCTTCTCCTATCTGCTTATTTTGTTTGCTACTGAAATTTGTTTGGTTTAGGGATAAGGACTGGGGGACAGGGTAGCAGTAAGATAGCTGAATAGTTAACTTACTTTCAGTGTGCACCTGGGGTTGTGGTGGGAGCCTGCTGACTTGGAAAGGGTCCTTTTCTGGAAAGTTCTGTCTCTGTTAGGTGGCCTTGCAGCAGCATCGTTTCCTGTGCAGAACTGTTCATCACACAATTGAACTAAACTTTGAATGGCCTTGGGCTTTGATGTGAACCCATTTGCAGCTCATGTAGTTTGGTTCAAACTGAACCAAACTGAACGGAACCAGAAAAATGTCACTGTACATCTCCTGAAAAGAACCATATGAAGTAACACTGTAGGACCAAAACAGCCTTCTATCTGTGAGCATTATTGTTTCCACAGGACTGATGACCATAAGGTTCAGTAGTTATTGTCTAATTCCTTGTGTGCAGCAATCTATGCACCCATGTCCAAGCAATTACATTAGCCTGTTTATTTTAGTCACTCAGATTTAATTATCTTGTGTTCCTTTTTCAGATTGACCATCCAGAGTTTGACCTGCCACCAGATATTGACTTCAAGAAGTCACCAACTTATCCTGAGGTAAGCTATCAAGCCCTACATGAAACAGTTGACTGTTTATACCATTGGCTTTTCTTTGTTTCTTGTTTGGTCTTGTTTGGTCATCCATTTGGGCCTGGATGAAGCATGCAGACACAGGAACAAGCATGGGAGTCAGAGAGTCTAAATCAAATGACTGGAAGCCAATTCACACTTAGGCCTCTAGTCAGCAATTAGTGCAGCTCTGATGAAGAGCATACGCACGCCCACTAGGCTGCTACAAGAGGTGCATGTTACCAATGTTAACTTTACCAATGGTAACTAGAAGCTTACCTGAAGCATCTAGTGGCACAGCCACTTGCTCTTCTTTGGCCCCGTCCCCAAGCAAGACGTTTGGCACCCTTTGGGCACTGTTTGGACACACAGGGGCCGGGTCCAGTACCGGGCACACATTTCATACATTCCTAAGTCATTCCTGGCAATGTGGGACAGGCACTGGTTTGGCACGGATGGTGGTGTCCCCATGCAAAGCGTGCTGAGCCCTGGTAAAGGAGAGCTGCACCACCTCCTCTCCGCCCCCCTCTCCTCATTGGCAGCCGAATTCTCATTAGCCGCAGCCGGATTCTCATCAGCCCACCCCTGTGCAGCCTCACCCCCTCCCTTAGTGGCACGGACAGCCAGGACTGGGGTGGGAGGGGTGAAAACAAGCTTCATTTGTAAAAATAACTAGTTTCATTCATAAAATAATGCTCAATTCATAAAATAAAGCTCCATTGATAAAATAAAGCCTCATTCATAAAAGACCGATGAAAGCCGCTAGCGGCAGTAGGCACTTGAACACTTTTGCGCACTTTCGCTCCACCAGGGACCATGGGAGCACCTGTCAGTATTAAAATCAAGACTCTATTTATTATTGCCTTCATGATTGGAAAATGGGGGCCGAAAGTGCAACAAAAATCAAGCTGTTATGCAGCCTGCCTTGGCATTCTGAAACGGGGTTGGAATTGTTAGCTGTGAGAAAGAGAGGAGGAAACGCAGCTCGGATGTACGGAAAG
>MTQE01000390.1:1157451-1175775 GCA_014337955.1 Aspidoscelis marmoratus
TGAGTCATTTTTAAAACCAATGGATGAATTTTAAGTCAGGTTATAGGCATGAATAAGCAACATGAATAAGCGACAGAACTTTTGTCAGGCACTGTAGGCAGCTCAGGGCAAAATACATGAATTATCTATTGTGTAGCCACCCCAAAAAATTCCTATTTATCTTGTGAACCACCAGAAAACGATGGGGGATGCCTTTTCTGATCTGCCATAGAAAATTCAGTCCCCATCAGTTTATAGATGTAATTTTCAGTTTTTACTGAATGATTTAGAATAATTTCTATTTCTTAGCTAGTTGCTTATCCATAACAGGACCTGTTCTTTTATTCCATAACTGTTAAGCTAACAGAGAAGTCTTTGATTAAAGCCTTTAGCAAATGTTTTGGTTTTTTTTAATCCAAGCCGATGATATCTACTGGCTCACTTTTATCTGTATGTTTGTTAATACCCTAAAAAAACTAGAAGATTGGTTAGGCAGGGCTTTCTTTTACAGAAGATATAAGACTATCTTTGAGCAAGTTCTGTGCCTCCAAATGCTTGGTAATTTTGTCTTTAATAAGTACACCCCCAATCATTTTTCCTGCACTCTGTCAAGGACTCTTCTGAAGATGTATTGTAGCTTTCTGAAGCAGGCTACAGGCTGCCTTGTAGTTTTTACAGTTCCCTCAGTTCTTACTGTGGATGCCGACTATGGTCCCATGACTCTCTGATTCTGTCATTAAGGGTGCATCCCCATGCAATTTAAAGCCCACGGAAAATCTTCTTTTGTCGCGGAGCACCCCCATGCACGGCTTTTATCTGGGCTTCCAGTGCCGCTATTTAGGAAAATGCGCTGCAAAAAAACAGCCCTTTAAAGAAGACTGCAAGCGCACTTTCCAGGAAGACACAGGTATTCAGAGCAACATTTTGCATGGAGACGCTCCGTGGCAAAAGCGGCGGGGCTTCTCTCCTAGGTGGCAAACTCTCTCTCTCTCTTTTTTTTTTTGCCTCTCATCCACAGCCAGCATTCACGATATGAAAACAGTAGGCAGGCATTCCAATCACAAAGAGAATCAGCAAGATACATTGTAATAAATTGCTTATATCAAGTGAAAGTGTATGAGGCAAGGTCGCTGGCTAGGGGAGGCAAACAGAGAACTTGTAAATTTTTCTTTTGGACTTGTGAATGAGTGCACAATTGCATGATTGCTGGCTGGGGGAGGTGTTTCGGCGGCTGGAGATCTTGTAAATAGTGCTGGCTGCAGCCCGGCTGCCTTCGCGAGCAGGGGAGATGAACAGAGAACTTGTAAATTTTTCTTTTGGACTTGTGAATGAGCGCACGATCGCACCAGCACCCAATGAAACAGCAAGGGGCGGGGAGAAGAAGATGCAGGTAAGCAAAAGACGCTTCCTTGGGGATGGTCAGTGCATTTTAAATGTGCATTTTGCTGAGCCCCATGGGGACACTTAATTCGGAATTGAACGCACATTTGTTAGATCCGCTGCAGTAGAAGGACAATAGCAACAGGAAAAAGTACCATGGGGATGCACCCCTTAAGGAAAAAATAAATCCGCTTTATTCATTTTTTTTTTATTCTGCTCCCTTCCAGACTAGTGGGAAAAAATCTGCAGTTAGTAGAAAAATCGCAGTTTACCTGGCTGCGAAGTGCCCACAAGTTGTCCCCACCAGAAACGCAGGTCTGCAGCTTCCCCTCAGCAGCTGTGAGATTTCTGTGGTGCATGTAGTGAAGTGTGCATCACATGAGATGGGGCAGCCAAGGGAGCTGAGCGGTTTCTCACCATCCTGTCAGGAAACTTTGAATCTACCTGATACTGCAGAGCAAGTGCTGATTGTTCCGTAGTAAGTAAATTCAAAGTAGTGGTGGCATAATGTGCTGCTGCTACAAAGTATCAGGCATCGGGTGTGACACCCACGCCCTGACTGTACATTGGAATGGGCAGTATTCCCAAGTCTGGATGCACCGTTGGTGTTAGATTGTCACTCTACTCCAGCACCTATTTGGCTTTCACTGACCAGATTACCAGAATTAGCCATTGCCTTAGGATATATCTTGAAAGCAGTGTATATATGTTCCAAGCTCAAAACTGTAGCTAAACAAAATTGATGGGTCAATGTGAAGTTGCTAATTATATGCTTCTTCTGGATATACTCAATGACATTGGCAAAAAATCCTGTTGGGTCACTTGAGGATAAACATGTTTATGGGGAAGATATTGTTCCAGCTATAGATTCCAGTGTACTTTTGATAATATCGGTTAGTTCTATTCACTGGTCTATTCACTGAGGACACAGCCAAAAAGTCAAAGTCTTTACTATTTTCTTTCACAGATATTGGAATTATAGTTCTGACTCTGATCTAAGCTTTTTTTTAGCACTTAAAAAAACTTTTTATATTCAATTCTATCATTTTCTTTGTTGTTGCCTGCTTTGATTATTCTATTAATTTGTTGTATTTTGTTTTTGTGCATGGTCATTTAAAACTTTTATGGTTTGAATGTTCACACTGCTGAGAGTATTGCGAAGGTCAGTATATATTTATTTTTCAAAAAATAAATAAGTAAAGGAGCATGTAAATTGAAGAATCTTCTGATCTGATTCAGTTCAAAGTATAAATGCACAATTACATTTTAAGTACGCATGTCAAAGTTATCAAAATTTAATTTTGGTCATTTAGTGGGGTTAATGGTCTGGTCAGGCCCAAATAGAATACAGACTCCACTTGCCCAGCTCACACAACAAACTGATCCATAGGCGGGGCTCTATCTACAGTGTTCACACAACAACATTGAATTCAGTTTCCCAGTAAGGCAGATGAAATTTCAGACTTGCATAAGACTACCTAAATAAAGTTTCATTCTCTAGTGCTGATCACCTGAACTGATACTGTACCTCAGTCCCTGGTGGTATACTTGCATTTGCTGACTATGAACAATACTGGACCTGTAATGTTGGGTTTTTCTTCACTGGCTCGCTATGCCATGATCCAAACCAGACCCTGCACCAGCCCTGAAGCTCACATGCACTAGGAATGCAACCTCCTAATCTTGGAACTAGGGATGCTATGAATATTTTTAACATTTGTTATTCATCCAAAGTCCAGTTCCCACTCAAGGAATAAAATGCTATATACGAGGCTATTTACATCGCTATTTACGTAGATATGTAAAGCACGTTAAAACGAAGCAAAGGAGCATCTGGCAATTGGATTCAACCCCAATTTTGTATCACCACACTTCAAATACTTAACACACTTCCAAAAAACAGGTTGGGGAAAGCAATTCTTTCTCCTCCTCTCCCCATTGCCCAGGGCAAATGGTGGCAGTGGCAACTCAAGCCCTGTTCGTCTGTTCCTCCTCCACAGTCACCATCCCCAGCAGGGGTTCCCTCTGAAAAAAGCACCCTGGCTGGCTGGCTCGCTCTGCTGCCACCACCTGTGTGTGCGCGCACACACACACACTTACACACTTGTGCACTCCCCTGCGGGAGCTGGGCAAGTGAGTGAGTGAGTGAGTGAGTGAGCGAGCAGTGTTGTCGCTGTGGCAGGCAGGTGAGAGGGAGGGAGGGATAGACTGAGGGATGGACTTCACTTCCTAGCTTTTCCCAGTTCCTTCAGCTTCCCCCTTTCCCTTTTTAAAGATCAAGGAAGGAGGGAAACAGGCAGAATTGCGCAGGACCGCTTGTGAAGGACAAGAATCCTCCCTGCCTCTTTTCTTGATCTTTAGGCTTGCCTGTGTGTGAGGGGAAGCGTGGGTGGGAAAGGAAACATTGTTATAAAGTATGAAATGGGTGTGAAGTGAGTGAATTGTTACAATGAAACTGGCTGCTGTAGAGAGGAAACCTGGCATTTTAACTGACAAGGGGCTGTCCTGCATGATGAAACCCCATCCATTTCATGACGTATTTGCCCAAATACTGCTCTAGAGTTCCCACAGCAATAAGGAAGAAGCGTTTTAAAAGCCAAAACAGTCATAATGTTAGCTCAGTTGGGAGCATGCAGACAGCATGCAGTCACTTTGAAAATTCCTGGCAGTGCTTTAATTAATTTCTGTGAAAGAAACTGATTAGCACTTAACAAAAATAAAACTCTGTTAGTTCCACTATACCAGGAAACATTATATATATTTGCAATAAGGAGATGCAAACATGAATCAAATAATCTTGCTTGGATTCTCCTCAAACCATCACATGAAAAAAAAAAGATGAGAAGATAGGATGGAAAAATATGAATACTCTCAATGCAACACAAGAGGGCAGCAATTTCCTGCTTAATGCTCAAATGGACATCATTGTGATAGCATTATCTTCTTTTCTAGTAACTACACTGCCCTGAAGCTGTGATCTTGTCAGTCCCCCTCATCAACCAGGGTCAAGCAGGGACACATGTATTAGAAACAAGTGGAAGTAGTCTAAGAGCAAAAGGAGTTTGCGACCCCGACAGAGACACAAATTAGCAAAGATTGCTGACGGGGCATGGAGGTGCTCTTAACAATTTCTAGGAACAGGTAAGGAAGGAAAGCTTTTGCACATAGTGCAAGCACCACACATGGGCAATGCCACATAGGACAGGATGCAGACTGACCCAGGACTACATTGGGGAATGTCATGGATATGGAACAGGATCTTGATTGATACCCACAGTTTGGTCTAGTGATTAGGGAGCTGGACCCTGATCTGGGAATACCAGGTTCGATTCCGCCCTTCCCCACGAAGCCAGCTGATGGACCCTGGGCTAGCCACAGCTCTCTTCTGAGCTCTCACAGCCACACCTACCTCACAGGGTGTTCTGTTCTGGGGAGAAGAATAGCAGCTTTGTCAGCCGCTTTGAGTCCCCTTAAATGGGTGAGAAAAGCGGGGTAGAAAAGCCAACTGTCCTTCTTCTTCTTCTGGCTCTAAAATACAGCCCATCCATTTCTTCCTACACCCCAAATAGCTGACATAATGAAGATGCTGTCTCTAGCAGGGACTTCAATGTGCCCTCAGTGAACCTACAGGGGCCATGCAGATTCAATATTGATTTCATTATTTGTTTACAGGGAGAGACGGAGCAGTGATATAAAAGTAAGAAACCAGGGCTCACTCTGCATGGAGTTCTGCATAACTCCATGCATTTTCCAAGGCATCCAATCCAGTTTTGCTGCTATGTATAACAGCAAACTCTTTTTGCTGCCAGGGTTGACCAGAAGGGAAAGCTTGGTCAGTTTTTTCTATAGTCACTTAGCCACTCTAAAGCTGTCCTTGCAGAACCCTAACACTCAGAAAAGGAATGAACCTTTTGAGGTTTCATGGGACGATGACAAAATTATTAATCTTAATTCTGCAGCTTTTGGAATGGATTCTTCATTATGCCTTCCATTATGCTCTACCTGCTTTAAAGATATTCAGAGTAAAGTGCTTTTCAAGCTGTTCCTTTCAAAGGTTACTGAGTTTTGACTACTGGACAAGTGACCTCTGTGCACTCGCCTTGTATACCTGTTAGAATTTCCAAGATAGCAATTTTTGCAGTGAGATGAGAAGTTCCACTTGTTTTTTGGCATTCCTGAGATCTTTATTTTAGGCACCCGTGTTTCTCTATTCTGCCTTTTTAATAGGTAGCTGTTACAGAGTCATTTCAGGACAAGGCTTATAAAAGCCTGCTCCTCCAAAATTAGGACACAGTCATGTCACAAAATTTCAAATAATTTATCACACCAAAGCTATAGGATTATTGTGACTATGTATTTACACCACTTTATTTCAAGCCAACTAACGGGGATATTTGCACCTTTTAACAGTTCTTCAATAAGAGGGATTTTCTGCTGGTTTTGCTAGTACCTAAAGATCAAGTTACTTGGGGTGTGCATGAATGCAATTTTCAGGATTCAGTTTGATTCAAATTGAATATCCAAAGATTTGAATTGATTTGAATGTTTAAAATTCAAATGTATTCATATTCTATTTGAATTGAATACATTCGAATCTATTATATGAATTTTCAATTCAAAGTTAAAGATACGAATGCCAGCAACATTTGAATGTGTCCGTAGGTATCCGTACACATATGTATGCATTCTGTTTTTATCTTGTATGCAATGCATCCCCTTTTATCCCGTACTAATCATCAAATGTGTACAGATACGAATAAGATGCATACAGATACGTATGTAATGCGTAAACATAAGTACACATAACAAATGTCCGAATAATTCATGATTCAAATGATTCAAAAGATTCAAAAATTCATTCAAATGTTAAGTTTGAGTGTAGACATTTGATTCTAATTTGAATGTCTGAATTTGATCAAATTCGATCAAATTTTGAATTTTTCAAATATTTGTGCACATCCCTGCAAGTCACCAACATTTGCTGGATTGTGGAGAAAGCAAGGGGGTTCCAGAAAAACATCTAGTTCTGCTCCATTAACTACGCTAAACCTTTGACTGTGTTGGTCACAACAAATTGTGACAAGTTCTTAAAATGATAGAAGTACCTGACCACTTCGCATGTCTCCTGACTAACCTGCAAACAGGTCAAGAAGCAACAGTTAGAACATACTGTAGAACAACTAATTGTTCAAGACTGGGAAAGGAGTACTCAGACTGGAGGAATCATAGATTGCCAGGAGAAATATCAACATCAGCTACACAGATGATATAAGAAAGAGAAGAGTTAAAGAGCCCCTTGGTAAGGGTGAAAGAGGGGAGTGCAAAAGCTGGTTTGGAGCTCAGCATGAAACAAAAGACAAAAAAGCTAAGATCATGGCATCTGATCCCATCACTTCCTGGCAGATAGTAGGGGAAGAAATGGAAACAGTGTCAGATTTTATTTTCTTGGGCCAAAGATCACTGCAGATGGTGACTGCAGTCACAAAATTAAAAGACCATTGCTCTTTGAAAGGAAAGCTATAGAAAACCAGGACAGCGTATTAAAAAGCAGAGATATCACCTTGCCAACAGAGCTTCATCTATTCAGAGCTATAGTTTTCTCAGTAGTAGGGATGTGCATGAATATCCTACGAAGTTAGAATTTGTACAAATAGATACAAATTCCGACATTCGTGGACAAATCGAATTTGGTATTCATCCGTGAACTGGATATTCAGGCATCCGTCAAAGCTTTGGTCAAAGCTTCTGCGGAGACTCGATTCCCCCTCCCTGGGCCTCCCCTCCCCCCATGGGCCATGTTGCCCCACTTACCTGCCTTCACTGCGCCTTCTCCCTAGGCCTGCTGGTTTTGGCATCCAGAAGGCCTATTTCAGCCTCTGGAAGGCCTATTTTGGCCTTCAGAGAGTGCCAAAATGGGCCTGGGGATGCCAGTGGAGGCCTCCCACCTGCCACCCATGCACCCCCTAACCTTTTAGGGTGCCTCCGGTAGCATCCTGGGCCTATGTCTATGTCCTCTAGAGGCCAAAATAGGTCTTTTGGAAGCCAAGAAAGCACTTCCGTTTGCATGATGTTTTAGTAAATACATCGCTCCTGGAAACACTAAATTGTTTACTTGATAAGTCTTGAAGCTGACTAGAGACTCAGAAAATTCTTCTTAGCATCTCCAAGGAAGTAAATAAAATTCAAAGGGATGAAAGAAAAGCAAAAGCCCTCCATAAAAATTTATTTCCAGGCATCTCTTCTGATTTTAAGCTTAAAACACCCTCATTCTGATTTTAAGCTTAAAACACCCTCATTCTGTTTTAATCTGTTGTTTTAAAGTTGTAACCTGCCCAGAGACCTTCGGGTATGGGGCGGGATATAAATGTAAATAATAAATAAATAAAATAAAAAATAAATTTCTTATTGTGTCATCCAGCTGTGCTTTTCTTTCTTTTTTCCTGGGACAGACTGGTGGGGAAGCAGACATCACTTGAGGGCATAATAAATCTATTTTGGGAAGACAACAAACAGTGGACAATTATGCTATCCCGGCAAATGACTGATAAGGATTTAAAAAATCATGTTTTTTAATGTTTATCAAATGTATTAAAATCTCAGCACACTACTTTGAAGATACGGGGTCCCTAAGACTTTTGTGTGAGTGTGCAAGCACACATGTGTTTCCTCATGCACACATACACACATGTACAAGCACACAACATTAATAAAGGGTCAAGATTCTTTTTAGGTTATAAAACATCTAAAGCAATATGGTCCTCTTCCTCTGCTCTCTACTTAAAAAAGCTGCTTAGAAAAGCTGCAGGTTATGTGGATGAAAGCATTAAGACCACTGTTGTGGCCATAGTGCTAATGACACATAACAGCTAACATATAACATGAGAACCACCAGAAAGGTGGTTCTCATGTTATATGTTAGCTGTTATGTGTCATTAGCACTATGGCTGCAACAATGGTAGTGTGCAGGAGTAGTGTGCAGTTAGTCCAAAAATTAGTACAAAGGATTGCAGTCATCATGATTTTTAAAAAAAATAAAATCCACTGAACTTTAGATACACTTAGGAGTAATGATTTCCTCAGAGAATGAGGAAATGAAACAGCTTCACTGAAGAGGCTGAAGAGAAATATCTTTTTGACTTAATGCCTCACCAGCTATGGGTTAGACCAGCACTTCTCAACCTGGAGTCTGGCAGGGGTCTAGAAAGGTTTCACAGGGAGTCTGCGGTAGGCCAGTGGTGAAGGCTGTAAAAGTTATGTAAAGGGGGTCCATGATGATGATGATGATGATGAAGATGAAGAAGAAGAAGAAGAAGAAGAAGAAGAATTGGCTTTTCTACCCTACTTTTCTCACCCATTTAAGGGAATTCAAAGCGGCTGACAAAGCTTTTATATTCTTCTCCCCACAACAGGACACCCTATGAGGTAGGTGGGGCTGTGAGAGCTCAGAAGAGACCTGTGAGTAGCCCACGGCCACCCAGCTGGCTTCATGGGGGAGGGTGGAATTGTACCCGGTATTCCCAGGTAAGAGTCCAGCTCCCTAACCACTACACCAGACTGGTTCATTAAGAACTGCTGTGTTAGACTATCCAATCAGATCAATACACTATATGCTGGTTGAAGCTTGTCTACTGCAATGTGTTCAAAGGGCAAAAGTATCCTTAAGATGAGCATTCAGTTTCTGAAGCAGAAGTAGCTAGATTTGACTTTGGTCCCAAATGTGTTGCTGATCATGATCTGGGAAGAACTATCCTCATTTCCATCAGAAAGAAAGCTAGATGTGTGTAGAAGACAATGCCTCCCTTTTGCAGAAGACACTTGCTCTTTCCTAAGCACACTGGTGAGCAATTCAGGTGGGTAAGAGGTAGGAGCCACATACTGCAAAAACAAACCTGGATAATTCTTACTACCCTTAATAGCATGTGAACATTGTGTCTTGCCCCTGAGGGACAAAGCAATTGCATAGGAATGTAGACAAAGCCTTATCTAAATCAGGTCATTGGTGCAGTTAGATCAATACTGTCTGCTGTGACAAAGAGGGGAACTTTGGGTCTTCAGGCAGGGTCTTTCCTAGCTCAGCCTGGAGGTATCAGGGATGGAATCTGAGCCCTTTGGCATGCAAAGTATGTGCTGTGCTATGGAGGTGTAGCTATCTCCTCCTGTAATTCTTTGCAATATTGTCGCCCTTTTTCCTTGGGAAAATGTCTTCAGCCAGTCTTTCTGAGTGGTCAGTGAGTGGTCCCTCATTCATGGCAGCCGTATGCTTGTCATTCCAATGGTTCAGCTAAATTTCTACAAATTCCTAGTTTACTTAGGCCAATGGAACTTCAATACAAGGCTGTATCCTAGCACCACACAAAATTTTCTATGCCTATAGACATTTTCCTTTAAATGCATAAAAAAGAGTTTTTCTGCATTTACTGGTGATCTGGTACAGTGCTCCCTGTAGTCCTTTTCATGGTCTGCCCCCTGTGAAAACACTCTGTCTGCATTGCACAAAGAGTAGACTGGACTAAGAAGCCCAAAATGGCCACCTAGTTCAGGACACCAGTAGAGCTCTTTAAAAATGTCCATCAGCACTGCATAAACTGGACCTCAGAGGTGTGAGAATCTGATTCACATCTCCATATTCTGGTTTAGCAGGGAACCCATTTCAGCAGTGAACTCCCAAAATGGATTTCTTAGGGGCTCTGAGACCCCTGGCTGCCAGAAATGTCAGAGGCTACCTCAGAAACTCATATGAACTTTGGGGCCAGCATGGCAGCTCTCCTGGAGCATGCTCTAGAACATGCGCATTTGTCCAGCTGGGACCAGCCCAGTAGGAATGGACCAGCTCACCTCAAAGTAAGTGCAGAAATGCCCTGAAGATCTGTTCATTTACCATCTTTCGTGGAAAGGTGTTCTCTGAAAGGCTGCTCATTGACAGCCTTCATCCAGAAAGCTAACAAATGGTCTGTCACAGTGCTGGGCATACATGAAGACCACCACCCCTCCAAAAGGTGGGATGAATACTAGCTATACATCAGGTACCTTCTGGCCTCTGAAGCTTCTCAGTAGCGTAATGAGTGTTTCACTGCAGTCCTCTGACCTTGCCGCTTATTCATTGCGCCAGAAATGGCCAAAGTAATTGTCTGGTTTCAGCATAGGTGAAATTGCCTCCTCTACTTGGTGGTGGAAGAGGTGAATGAGGGTGCAACCCATCCTCAGAGCTGTTTCTTGTACCCTACATCCTGGGCAACTCCACATGCAGATATTGCCCATTAAGGATGGAGATGCATGCCAAGAGACCTTCAAATGAGGATCGGTTCCCCACCCAGTGGCCATTTAGCTCGTGTTCTCATTTAAGCAGATTATGAAATCATGAAATGCCCATCAGATACCCAAACAACGGATGGCAGAAACATCATGTTTTGTATGTCTATTTAAAAGTATAGCAAGCATTTCCACCTATACGTTTTAATTAGCAACAAGGAAAAATGCAAATCCATGCCTTCACTCTTTCCCCTGACTTCTCCTTTTTGTTGATAAGCTTCCTTTCTCTTTGGCAGCATTTAAGGGGGTGCCCTATTGTCATTTGTCCTCTGCAAGCTGTATTTCCAGAACCTACCCCATGTCAAGCTAAAGGTAAGTACTTTTGGAAGCAGCAATTTTAAAGCATTTCAAAACTGCACTTTCTAGTTCAGAGACAGCACCTTCCAACAAGTCCTGATGAAACTGATCAGGATATAGTTGTCGCAACAAACGTGTCCCAATTAAATAACTAAATAATTGGTAGGATGTTTCTGTGACAAAGTTCAAATTCCAAGATTAAAGATTGGGAATTGCTCAGTAGTTCCAGCTGGGAATTGTCTACTGAACGTGCCTGAGAGTTTTTCTTCCTTTTCCACCCTCCTTCAGTAACTATCAGCACAGAAGAAATGTTTGGGCCAAAAGCTCATGGCCTAGGCCAGAAGACTGTGCTCAACACATTGAGGGATATTATTGCTATGTTTATTTTTATTGATATTATCCAGCCAGCCAGCCAGCCAGCCAGCCCTATACCCAAAGGTATCAGGACAAGTCACAATGAATTCCTAGTCATTTAGGGTCTTATATGACTTAATTTTAGTATGATGAATTGTGCACAATAGAAACCAGGCAGGCAGTGAAGTTTTCTTAGGACTGGTGTGATGTGCAGCCTCATGTAGCACACATTACAATACTCCAATATGGAAGCTACCAGAGCATGGGTCACTGCGATCAGACTATCACTGTCCTCTTTCGTTTCCCTCCCTTCTCCTTCAATATTTTGCTTCCTCCACACATAGGGTGTCTCCAGACACATCGTATGCTGTGAGGCCCTTTCACAGCAGCTTCTGGTTTGCTAGATGGGAGGATTGCAACCTATGGTACCCCTTCACAGAAGCTTCCCATCTGCCAGAAGGGACACTCTGTCACCCGCAGTAGTGGGAGAACATTCTAAGGTAAGAGTGAAGTAAAAAGATGCTGTTAAACCAGCGTCTTGTTACTTTACTAGAATGCTTCACTGCTGCTGCAGTTTGAAAAAAACTGTGCATGGGTGGAGACACCCTTACTGAAGACAGTTCTATGTAGGGCGGGATACATGACCGCTCTAAAGAGGTGGTGGCACAGCCTCATTCTGTTATGGCCACACTAATTTATTATGGTATTTAGATTGTAGTTCTCTAAACATCTTATCTATTGTGCATCATGCACCAACTTCTTCCAAATTGATCAGTAGGGTGGCATATATGCTATAAAAATGTCGTGAGGTAGGTTAAGCTAAGAAACAATAACATATATGATACCCATGGCTTTGAGGATATTTTTCAAGCACAAGATTTCCAGGGCTCATGCTTAAGCATCTCAGATTTAAAATATCTTGCCAAAAGATCTCAAGTGTTCTAAAGTTAGTGCGTAGGCAATAAAAGGAAGTGATTCATGTCAAGGGGGGGGGGTTGTGCTCAGGACCACTGAATGAAAATTTCTGCTGAATTCACTAGCAAGAGGATAAATTTGTTTAAATCCAAATTTATCAACAGATTCAACAATTCCATTCACTACACAACCATTCTGGAACACCTCCCTTACAAAGTCTAGGCCTCTTCAGTCTGGAGAGACGGCATTTAATAGGGGAACAGATTGAAGTAAATAAAATTATGCACAGTATAGAAAAGGTGGATAGAGAAAATTTCTTTTCTCTATTGCACGACACTAGAACCAGGGGGCACTTTATGAAGCTGATGCATAGGAGAGTCAGATCTGACAAGGGGAAGTATTTCTTCACCCAGAAGGTCATTGGTTTATGGAATTTGCTGCTGGAAAAGGTGGTGACAGCTACCAGTCTAGATGGCTTTAAGGTTGGGTTAGACAAATTTGTGGATGACAGGTGTATCAATGGCTACTAGAATGAATTTCTAGGTGCATCTTTCAGGCTGAGGGGCCGGGGGGGGGGGGACCGGGGCACTTCTAAGGCCATTTGCTGGGATTCTACAGCAGGAATAGGTTTGTTCTTGTCTCTGCTTGAGATGCCCATGAGCATTTGGTGGGCTGCTGTGTGTGACGGGCCACTGGACTAGATGGGCTGTAGCCTGATCCAGCAGGGCTTCTCTTAGGTTCTTATTATGTACTCTCCACATGATGGAGTCTTCTGTAAATCTGAGTTAGATTGGTGACTTTCACACAACATACCAGATTTCCATAGTGCAGTTGGTGTTGCGATGATTCCCTTGGTGGAAATTCACTTTCTGCATTAGAATCCTTTCTCCTTGTTGCCTAAGGGTGAGATAATGCAGGTTTATTTGATCAGTACCTGTTTTAAAATCAGCTTCAACCTCAGCTATCTCTACCACCTCATAGTTTCATTGTTTAAATGGCAGACATAACATTTACACACCTGATACTGCAAGGCTGTTTAGGTAAGAGACAATTTTTCCCAGAAGGTGGAGAGAGCCTAGGCTTATGTCCATGAAGCCAGAAAGCCCAAGAGGGAGGGTGTGGAGCACGTGTTTACATTGCGGGAAATTATCTACTGTCCTATCTCTTTTAGGTATTTATACGGCACCTAATACAATGGGTATCTCACTAAGTAATCTAGCTTTGAACCAGTGTTGTCCTCTGACCCAGCCTCCTCTTCACAATCAGGAGGAATGAACACATTTTACTGTTTAAAAGTAGTACCTGCATCCTGTGTTACCAGCATCATGTCCATTGCTCAGGCCAAATGTTTGGTGGAGGCAAAAAAACAAAAAATAAAAACCATTTCCTTTATTCCCCCCCCCAAAAAATTACATGCACATATTGATGACAAAGTATATACCGGCTTATTCTTTCCAAGCTACATGTAGCAATCAACTGATTGCAACAAAATAATAGCAAACCTTACAAAATATGAAATTTTTATTTTTTTTTTAAAAAAAATTAAGTCCTTAATTGAGCATGTAGTGATAGCCGCAAAGGAAACAAACCCTTCACTGTATTGCATACTTAAGGAAAGATTTTAGCATATTAGATATTAAAATCTGACCATTAAGAATAATCTTATTGCAGTTGCTGTGGTCTGGATCACTCCTTTGCCAAAGTGAAAACAGGCCCTCTGTTTTAGCTTTGTTGTGTTTTATTTCTTAGGCTTATTTGGCAATCTGCCTTGAAAGTTACAACATGGTCAGTTTTAAATGTATATTTTACAGTAGGGCTCAGCATTTATGGGTACAGAGGATGGCTTACCTTGATTATTGTACAGTGTGGCAATCCAGCCTTTGAAGTGCTTACTGAGTAATAATGGACACGAACATTCATAACATTATTTATTTGTACAAATTCAGACATTTGTACATGAATCAAATATTACAATATTCGTACATTAACATTTGTATGAATATGAATGTTTTGGACATTCTTACAAATAGTTCGGACATTTGTTAAACCGGGGAGGTGGGAAAGTGGCTCCGCCAGTCAAATCTGCAATGGATCCAGAGTGCATTCGACATGGATCGAGAGCAGATTAAAAGTGGATTGAGGGTGAATTTGATGCTTTCAGAGCAGATTTGTTACAGGATATGTATCAGATATTTATTTATATATTTATTTATATTTCAATTTATATGCCGCCCCATACCCGAGGGTCTCTGGGCGGCTCACAACATTTAAAAAAGATGTATAAAAACAGTATCAAAAATAAAACAAATTTAAAAATACAGTTTTAAAAGTACAAAACAGTTAAAAACATCAGCGGTTTTCAGTGAGGGGAAATGTGGGGAACATTTAACCAAAGGCCTGTGTGAAAAGGAACGTTTTCACCGCCTTCCTGAATAAGAACAGAGAAGGGGCCTGACACACCTCAAGGGGGAGACCATTCCACAACCTGGGGGCCACCACCGAGAAGGCCCTCTCCCGGGTACCCACCCGCCTGACTAAAGAAGGCGGAGGGATCACCAGAAGGGCCTCCCCTCCAGATCTTAGAACACGGGCAGGTCGATATGGGAGAAGGCGCTCCTTTAGATATCTGGGATCCAAGTCATTTAGGGCTTTATAAGTTAAAGTTAGCACCTTGAATTGGGCTCGGTAGTGAATTGGCAGCCAGTGCAGTTCTTTTAGAACCGGCGTAATATGCGACCGGCTAGATGTTCCTGTCAGCATTCTAGCGGCTGCATTTTGCACCAGCTGCAACTTCCGAACTGTCTTCAAGGGCAGCCCCATGTAGAGCGCGTTACAATAGTCCAGCCTGGAGGTTACCAGAGCGTGGATAACTGTGGCCAGGTCATCTCTGTCCAAAAAAGGTTTCAGTTGACGCACTAGCCGTAGTTGGGAGTAGGCACTCCTGGAAAAGATATGTATGCATTTGTGTTGGATACATATCTGTTACATATTTGACACATGTTTATTCATATTGGATATTCGTATAAATCCGTACAAATCCATTTGTATCAAATAGGATCCTGCCGCATTCGAAGGTGATCTATTCTTATGAATATGAATTTTCTAACATTCGGTGAGTTATGAATCAAATGTCGAAGGAACCCATTCGTGTGCAGCCCTATCACTGATGCTTTGGATCAATGACTGTTTTGCTGTGGCACTGAAAGATGAACTGGAGATGTCCAATTGCCATTGAGCCCGTCCACCATCACCACCAATCACCATGTACAGCACCAAACATCCCATAAGTAAAATTGAGCAATATAGACCATCTTGCAAAAGGAAAAAAAGATGCAAATGAAAGCCCAGCGGTGGGAATAATCACCCTTTCTATCCCTTTTTAGCACATAAAATGTTACATCACACAAACTATATAACTGTAAACCTCCCAGCTCACATTTCCCGTAGAACAATTTTAAATGTCGAAAGTAAAATTTCTCATATCGAGGAATGCACAGAGTGCAAATGCCAGAAGTTACAGATAATTTTGTCAGGCAGGGCTAGCTGCCTGCCATAATATTTGAATGTAAGATGTCTGCCACCTATGTGATTCTGTATATATGTATATAATAGCTGCCTGTTGTTTGGAAGTGAGAGTTGACTCCCCCCTCCCTGCTGGGGTCGAGTGATACATTTTGGCTCCAAGGTTAAACTGAGTTTTGAAAAATAGTTATTGTTGATTGGTTGAAGGCCAAACCCCGGCCAGCTATGAAATATAAAAATATGCTGGGCTTTCTGTTCAAAGTTGCTTCCAACAAAAAATGCCTTTACGCTGAGCTGAAATAAATCACTGTTCATCTTTTAAGGAAAGAAACTCATGGTTATTCTTTGCCAGCCTGACAAATTTCCAGGATTGTGACTGGTTATGTGCTCACAGAGATGATATGGCTCAGCCAAATGCATTTTGACAAAAGCCATCTTTCTCAACGGCAACTTAAGTTACATAACATGTTGACATTGAGAAAGACAACCATTGTTGAAATGTGTTTGGCTGAACTGCATCAAAATCATCTATATGCAAATCATTTAAATGGATTCCCTTCATCTTGATTCTTTTCTCTGTCCTGTCTTACTTTTAAGTTTTTGTTATTTTGTAATGCATTATTTTGAATGATGTGTGATAATAATGTATTATCTACTATAATATTTGATGTTTTATTTTGAATTGTATGTTTTTTTGTTGTAACTCACCTTGGACAGACTTTTTGTAGAAAGGCAGTATACAAATAAAATGGAAATGATGTGAGCAAGCTTCACTCAGCATTCTAGCAGGTATACTAGAGCAGTGTCCCATGCACAGACATGGGTGGTGATCATACCTCACACCATTTCATTGCACCAGAAATGGTGTCAGACGTGTTTCATTGTTCCTAGCCTCTTAAGGTGTGGGCTGGGATGAGCTAGCCACAACATGTAAGGCCCTTGGTGTGTGGGCTGGATTACCTGTTTGAGACTAGCACTAAGCAGGAAAGCTTGTACTGCGTGGAAACAGGCCTTTCTGCACTTGGCCTTATTCTGGACTGTATCTCTGGTTAGCAGTCTGCTGGCCACAAACTACACAACATGCCAGAACATGCCTCACTTGGGGCCCTCCACAGTCTGCATTAGCGTGTAGGTAGCAGGTCCCTATTCTGGGATATATTCCAGAAAGGCCCCAGCTTTTCTCCCTGGTATGGTAGTGTCCCAGTTTGTGGAGCATTTAAAACAGCCCTCTCCAGCTTTAGTCGGACGTGATACAATTAGTTTACCATCTTTAGATTCTTGCACTCGATGGCAAAATGCATGTGTAGAAGAGTCTTCAGATTCCTCTCTCAGCTTAACATTGGTCTTAATACTAGTAGGGAATATGCATTTGGCTATAGCTGCAATTTTAGCTTACCTGTTAGAAATATGATGACCAAATGAAATGGAGGACAGGGTTCTTGCAGAGGAGCATGAAAAACAGCACTTCTCCCCCAGCAATGGCCCCACAGTCTGTGTCTCCTTAAATACTAAGGAGGGAAGATCTGCAAAAGGGAGAAAGAGACAGCAAGGGATCAACCCTTTCTCTGAGCCAGCTTGGTCTGGTGGCTAGGAAACCAAACTCTTATCTGGGAATACCAGGTTCGATTCCGCCCTCCCCCATGAAGCCAGCTGGGTGATCTTGGGCTAGTCACACCTTTCTTCTGAGCTCTCACAGCCCCACCTACCTGACAGGGTTTTCTGTTGCGGGGAGAAGTATGGAAGCTTTGTCAGCTGCTTTGAGTCCCCTTAAATGGGCGAGAAAAGTGGAGTAGAAAAGCCAACTCTTCTTGCTCTTGATTCACCCACTTGATTTGTGGTGCCTTACTGCATTGCCGAGCCCTAGGCTGAATGCTCCAGCCATTTCTATTAAGGCCTGTCACTCTGGAAAGGATGGCCATTTGCCCCTTCTGACTATAAGAGGAAATAAAGCACTTCTCTGGGCTGACGGGGTTTCATAATCACTGGATTCAAAGGGTTTCCTACACTGAATGCTCTCTAAGGCCGCATTCCGATTACAAGCTTAATACGGTTTCCCTAAACTGAAATAATAGAACCGAATGTAAACACGAATTAGTCTGATCCCATTACTTTCAACTTAATCGTGTTCAGTCCGGATTCTGAGGATTCTACGTGGCTTACGTGACTCAAAGGGGGACTCAAGTGGCTACTTTCTAAAAGCCACTTTTCGGGGCTGCCCTGCCCTCTTCTTCCTGGCATGAACATGCCACCCATAACAGACCCCTTCACAAAGCCTAGCTGGGTGGCTGCCACTTGCCTGGATGGAGGAAAAACGGCACCGGGCAGCCAGCGATTCTTTCCCCTCCTCTCTCCATTGCCCAGGGCACACAGCAGCAGCGGCAACTCAAGCCCCCTTCGCCAGCTCACCGCCACAGCCTTAAAAACATTCACACATCTCCCTGAACCTGCAGCTGCTTTCCTTTCTTTTCCCTTTCTAAATGTCAGAACTTTCATAATTGTGCAAAATTGCAACATTGTAATCAGATGTGAAGTGGGTGGATTGCTACAGTGTAGCAGCTGCTGTAAGGG
>MTQE01000390.1:1176601-1189275 GCA_014337955.1 Aspidoscelis marmoratus
CTCACCTCACCTCACCTCACCTCACCTCACCTCCATCATGGTGTTTGTCATTTGCATTATTCTATAGAAAGTGATTTTTATGTTGGATCAGTGATTTTTATATTAGTCCCATAAAATAGATGATGATCATCATCATCATCTCTGTGTGTTTACTTTCATAGGGCGCTTTTGTATGTAAATTAGTCACAAAAACTAGTGGACAACAGGGATGCACTGGGTGTCTGCATTTTGGGATGCTCCACGCATCCCAGAGTTACTCGGCACTTCACCAAGTGTTCACCAAGCACTTCACCAAGTGTTGGGTGAGTGTGATTGCCCCCACGCTAAAGGCAATCACCTTGCTGTGGCAAAAGCCAGGTGCATTGACTGTTGACACAGCAACCAGGTGATACAGCACACAACCGCGGATGCACCACCCCTCTCCACACACCCTTCATCCAGAAGAGGTGTGGAGGGTGTGTGCCAGGCTGCACTAGCTGTGTCCCAGAGGCAGCTAGTATAGCTGTGGAGCACCTTTTAGTGGTCCATGGCTATCTGATTGGCGACAGTCCAAAATGGACATGGCTTTGTATAGTGTGGATGCTGCATGGTAGAGCATCCTGGCACTCACCACTTGGACCTAGTGTGAATGGACCCATAGCTGGCCAACAATTCAAAAGGGTACTGCAAACAGAAGATGGCCACTTGTTTTTTCCCCCCCATATTTTTGGGGAGAATGAAAATGGCTGCCAAATGGACCATCTCAGGAACAGGATTGCCCTGATCCTTCATGGAAGCAGAAGACATGGCTCCTGGACTGCAAAAATCTCACAAATGCAGAATGAAAATCCCTCACATGCAAGTTTTTCACCCACTGTAGTTTGTGTCAGTCTGGAAATGCACACACGCATACACACACAACCTCATTGTGCATTTTGTCTTTTCGTTTCTTCTAAATGTGTCACAGGGAATTATGGACAATGTCATCTATGTGAATAAATCATTGTTTAAATCACTGCTCAGGTGAATTGCATTTTTATTTTTCCTTACCCATACCAACACATTAGACATCTGTATACAAACTGAACATAGCAGAATACAACAAAAGGTCTAGACAATCACTCTGAATTACTTAACTGCAATCCAGATAGCACGGATGACTGCTGGAGAAATGGTTTCCACTCTTGGACAAAGCTAAGACAAATCTTCATCCGAGACCAAACTCTTCATTTCCATCCTCTCTCATGAATCAAAAATTTCAAAGAATATTTCCACATCTGTTCCCGTACCGACTGAATTATACACATCACACCAATATGTTTATTGATTTATTATTGTTCTTGTTGTTGTGTTGGCTGTATAGCATTTAATGATGTTTATTTTTATATGGTACCAATTTAGAAGTTCAATAAAGTTATCGGGAGGGGGGAGGAGAATTCTACCAGGTTCTTAAAAAAAAAAAAAGGTTCAATACCCATAATGATATGGGAAGCCAATACTCTGAATGGGATTGTCTGAAAATATCCACTTTCTAGAGGTGTGTATAAATATTTGTAGCGTTTGACATCAGAATAAATTTAGCCAAATTTGGACATTTAAATCTGAATAGAATGTTGCCACATTTGAAGATTGACATTTGAATTCGAATAAAAAGTTTTGATACATTCATATGAAGCTTCGTATGGGATTCGTATGGGATTGAACATTCGTACTGAACATGAATCCTACCACATTCGAAGGGGATGTACTCAAATGAATACAAATTTTCTTGCATTTGATTCAATACACACTGAATACAAAAACACTCAAAAAAAAACATTTCTACACATCCCTACCACTTTCCCTTTAAAGACAAAGTTAGAATTAGAGAAGAAAATTAAAGATCCTGCCAGATGGGAGTTAAAACTTACAGTTCTCCAGGATTATATTGGGAATGCCAAACATATCTGTGAGATTCCCAAGACAGTCCCAGATACTAGATCCAAACTATCATATTCCTGATATTACAGGAAATCCAGCAACAATGCCAGGTTTCTTGTAGTGCCAAATGCTTACCTTCATCAGCTGGCTCCTTGTGACATCACTCCTGCTTCAAATATCCAGACGCTAGGAAAGCGTGGAAGGGGGAAAAAACAAAGGAAAGTGTCTCAGTGCTTTGCTAGCATTTGGATATTTGGAACAGGAACATTACTGCAAGAAGCTGGTATAGAGAGGTAACATCCCCTGGACTGTATCCTCCCTAGGGATGGGCATGGGTGGGTTTTTTGACATTTGAGTCATAATGAACTGAATGTTAGGAAATTCATATTTGTTTGAATAGATCACCTTGAAATGTGGTATAAATGTATTTGTACAAAGTTGTACAAATATCCCTTATGAACAAATACGAACAAATACGTATCCTATATGTATCCGACATGAATGCATACATATCTGATAGGTGTCCAATACATATCCCATAACATATCCACTCTGAAAGCATCAAATCCAATCTGAATCCACTTTTAATTCAGTCTCAATCCATGTAGAATGCAATTTGGATCTGCTGCAGATGTGGTTGACCCTGCTGCTTTCCCACCTCCCCAGTTTAACAAACATCCAAACTATCTGTAGAAATGTCAAAACATTCATATTCGTACAAATGTTAATATACGCAAGTCGTAACCTTCGATTCATGTAGGAATGTCCGAATTCATATGATAATGAATGTTACAAATATGCATTCTCATCCCTACTCCTGCCATTAAAATGGTCTCTTGCTATCTGGAGACACACAAAAGCTGCATGAAAACACCAGCAGAGACCTTAGTCTAGTGGTTATGGAGCTGGACTCTTTATCTGGGAATACAGGGTTCGATTTCGCCCTCCCCCATGAAGCCAGCTGGGTGACCTTGGGCTAGTCACAGCTCTCTTCTGCGCTCTCACAGCCCCACCCACCTCACAGGGTGTCTGTTGTGGGGAGAAGACTAGAAAAACTTTGTGAGCCACTTTGAGTCCCCTTAAACGGGTGAGAAAAGCAGGGTAGAAAAGCCAACTCTTCTTTCTTTTTCTTCTTTGACAATGAAATACTGTTAACTGCTTTTTTATGCAAGCAATTTTTATTACTTGAGCTCTCAAAAGAAGAAAAAAACTGAAATGATATTTCACACAGATGCACTAAAATTTTCACACACCATTAAATTATGTAATATTGTGTACAAAGTTACTTCTCTTTATACAGTATGGACCCTTGGCAAGCACCATTAAATAAACCAAAATGGGCCAAATCTTCCAGAAATGTATGTTTCAAGTTGTGATTACTTTTGCTATAAGGACTCTCTCACACACACACACCAACACTCTATAGATAATTGGAATTGTAGACAGGAGAATGTGTTTGGTCTATCAGAAATTACAAGAGTCCTTAAGGATTAGTCAATGTATTGTTTTCATAGGAAATCTCTCATGTCAGAAAAATAAATTGCATTTTCCCAAGTGTCAGGCATTGTTCAGATTACGAGACCATAGGAACTTTACAACTTCTTGGGAAAACTTGTGAATATTTTGAAAGAAGGCATTTGCTGGGGGATATGAAATGGCTGGTTCTCACCATGTTAACTATTGGATCAGAAAGGGGAACTCCATTCAGAATCCAGCTGTTGACAGTCATCCTATTACTTTAGCAAGCTAAGCTGTACAACATGGCCACCCCAAATCATGGGATATTTCTCCAGCACTACATTAAGAATACAGGAAGCAGTAGGAGCAAGGAATTTTCCCAGGCTGTTTTCACACATAAGGCAGGAGGAAGACACACTGATGGAGACGCCACCTGTAGAGAACTTCAGCCCTCATGAGACTGAAACTTGCATGAACCTAGGCTGGCACAAGGGCTGCTAGCAATGGCACTATGGCTATTTCATGGTCTTTCATGGTCATGGCCTGCATTGCACAACCACACAGTTACCTTGGGGGAGTATAGGATACACCTTAGGGCAGGATCCATGACTTCAGGGTGGGGGACATTGGTCTGCTCTGCCGTGGGGAAAACCACCACTGGTATGTGTAGACAAGACATGCCCTGGAGTTTATTTTTAAAATTAGCATCTTGCTTTTTCACCCAGGGATCATAGAGCAGTATGTACAGTGAGGACATTTAGCTTGCATTCACACCTATATTTTAGTCCACGTTGGCAAAGTGACAAGCTTTTCACTTCTGGCTTTATTGAACTCTAAATCTAGATCTGAAGCCCAGCTGAAACCTTCCTACAAAACTATTGTTTTTCCTAACACATCTAACCCATACAGTAGTACCACTTTATTTTAGGTCCCTTGCCCTTTTCCCACCCTCTGTAATGAGCACTGTGGCCATGACTGAGTTAGCTACCACCCTCCTGAGGGCATTTTCTCACACCGTCACATCCTGGAGACAGCATCCCAGGGAAGTGAGGATAGAGGATAGATCCAGTGTCCACACTTCTGGGATGTGAGATCTATCCCAAACCTTGCCAGTGCTTCCGGGTTTGAGTCTGCCCTCCCTCACGATATCAGCTGGGTCACCTTGGGCTAGTCACCACTATATTAGCAGTGAGGTATGAATCACCTGCCCAGTGCAGTTGCTGCGGTGACCAGATGACACAGCATGCAATGTGCCTGTGACACTCCAATCACTTGCACCCAGAAGATGTGAAAATGGGAGCAGGCATGGATGCCCGAGCCCTGCCACTAATACAGTGGTGACTAGACCAAGGTCACCCAGCTGGTTTCATGAGGGAGGGCAGATTCAAACCCAATATTCCCAGATAAGAGTCCAGATCCCTAACCACTAGACCAAAGTGACTCACAAGGAAGGAAGGAAGGAAGGAAGGAAGGAAGGAAGGAAGGAAGGAAGGAAGGAAGGAAGGAAGGAAGGAAGGAAGGAAGCCTATACACACAACCCTACCTGGAGGTGATGAGCAAGGGCAGGAATGGGACTTGGCAGGAATGACAGTTGGTACACGCCTCTCTTATTTGCACTCAGGGGGATACCTAGGGAAGAACACCACCACCCCCTTGCAAAGCTCTTCATATGGCCCAAACCAGAGACTATTACAATAAGCCTACTACACCAAGGCCAAAAGTCATATAATCCACACAGTGGGATAGCCAGTCCAATGAAGTACTTTATGGCTGCATGTAGCCTTTCGCGGCTGCTGTCAATCTTATCTGTAGCATTTTTGTGGCTGTTGCATCCTGTTCTTCAGAGAACCTGAGCTTTCGGATACAGCTGCGATATCCATCTTCAGAGGATTTCGCTCTTGGAAGAGTCGAAAGCGACTGGTGTCTTCCTAGATGTCGATTCCCTTCTTATGGATGTCTGCTGCTCTATGTCTCCCGCCACAATTGCTTGGTCCCAGTAAAAGGTCTGTGTTGCCCAATGGCAGCCAAGTTCCCAACACCAGATCTCAACTTTGGGAGCAGGCATGGTCAGCTTACCCTTTATGTTCCAGCCAGCCCAGGAAACAGAGGAGCTATTCCCGTTTCCTCTTCTTCTCCTCAGTGAGCAGAAAAGGCCAAGAGAAGGGCAGAGCACCAAAGCATCCTGTCCAGGACGATGCTCGAAGGCACCAGACAGGCCCAGCAGCCCGCAGCGAAGTCCAAACAAGCCGGCAGTAGGAACTCTCCGACCCCGGTCGAGACACCGAGCAGCAGGACCGGCCGAGTTTGGGAGAAGGCGTGTCCCGCTTCGGACCGCCTCCTCCACCTTCGGCCCCATATAGCTTCCTTGGCCATGGTCACGGCGGCCAGCGCGATTCTGCAGGGCTTTTGCCATTCAAAAGGGAGGGAGAGAGAGAAAGAGAGAAAGAAAGAGAGAGAGAGAGAAAGAGCTCCTGGTGCTGCTGCTGCTGCTGCTGTAGGCGGAAAGGCTAAGAAGAGGAGGTGTCCAGGACGCGGCGATCCCGCCGGTGTCCCGTCCTTATCTCGCCTCATCGCCGCAGGCTGCTTTTGGTCGTCCCGGCGGTGGACTCCGGCCGAGGGTCGTCCTTTGGCGGCTGCTGCTGCTGCTGCTGCTGCTGCTGCTGCTGCTGCGCCCCCTCCCGCCCTTGCTTTTCTTAAAGGCAGCCAGGGGACGGGCGAGCAAGGTCAGCCCGAAGGCAGAGCGAGGGACCCACGCGAGGCGCGGCCGCTGCTCCCGTTGCCGTGCCGAAGCGAAGGGAGGGAGTCGGCGGGGCCATGGGGGTGCCCGTGTCGGGAGAAAACGGCTTCTTGGGCGGCCTCTGGAAGAGGCTGAATCGCCGCCTGCGGCCGGATGAGCACGCGGGCGGCCGCCGGAGCATGGAAGAGATGCACCTGTTGCAGCAGAAAAGGTAAGCGCCGCCCGGGCAACAGCAGGCTGGGTCTCCGGGTGCCTCTGCGCCCCCGATGCCCCTCTCTAGTGCTTAGGGAGCCGCACTCCGATCTGGGAATACCGGGTTCGATTCCGCCCTCCCCCACGAAGCCAGCCGGGTGACCTTGGGCGAGTCAGAGCTCTCTTCTGAGCTCTCACAGCCCCACCTACCTCACAGGGTGTTCTGTGGTGGGGAGAAGAATAGAAAGCTTTATCGGTCACTTTGAATCCCCTTCAATGGATGAGAAAAGCAGGGTAGAAAAGCCAACTCTTCTTCTCCTTCCCTCACCCGCCTTGCTCCCCTGTTCTTCTTTAACCTGTTCGGACCGAGGGTGGTTCTGCGACGCCTCCTCCTTGCTCTCTCCCTGAAAGCAACCTCCCCCTCCCCCCATCATCGGATGCGCTTTCGTTCGCGCGTCTCGCTCCGTCTCGTGCTCGGGTCGTTCCCTTTTGGCGAGGGAAAAAGCGCAGACAAAGGTGTTCCATGGGAGTCCCCAAAGAACTGGGCCGCAGGATGGGCTGCGTGGCTTCGGGTACTTCGCTTTCGGGACAGAAGCCCGCAGAAGATGCGCTCACCTGCGCGCTTAATCGTGTGACGCCGTCGCCAAACTGCCTGCCATGAGAGCACCCGCGAGGGACGCACGGCCCCTAAGAGATCAGGAAGAAAGCCTAGACGTCGAAGAGGAAAGGGGCGCTGAAACTGGGGAAACCGCAGGAGCAATTAAAAGCCCCACGGCAAGGATGGTCCAGGTGTCTTCTGAACCTGAGCTTTCGGATGTAGCTGCGATATCCATCATCAGAGGATTTTGTTCTTGACCAGAGTCAAAAGTAACTGGTGTCTTCTTAGATCTTGTTTCCTTTCTTATAGATGTCTGGTGCTTTATGTTCCCTCCACAGTTGCTGGGTCCTGTGGTTAGGGAGCCGGACTCTTATCTGGGAAGACCCAGTTTGATTCCGCCTTACTCCATGAACCCAGCTGGGTGACCTTGGGCTAGTCACAGCCTGTGCTCTCACGACCTCCCCTACTTCACAGGGTGTCTGTTGTGGGGGGAAGAGAAGGTTTGTCAGCTGCTTTGAGTCCCCTTAAATGAGTGAGAAAAGCGACGTAGAAGAGCCAACTCTTCTCCTTCTCCTCCTCCTCCTCCTTCTCCAAACACAGAGAAAACAGAAGCCAAGTGCAACTCTTTGTGGCTTGAGGGCATCTTCAAAGTAACTTCTCCCATGGACGCTGCAAGTTCAAAGCAGGAAAGGCAGATTCCTCAGAAAATAAGGCACTCAGCTGCCTGTAGAGGTCACTTACAATATAATATTGGGGTCCCAAAGTCTCCTTTTGATTTTTAAAAAAAGTTTGACAGAAATCTTGTTTTAGAATGTTTTTGGACCATACTGAGATGGCATTCTTTCTGCACCTCAAGTGGGCCAGGCCATAGCACTGTGTAATTGCTTTCTGCTGCGTGGATAGGCCAGTGTGCAGATTTCAACTTCTCCTGCCCATTTGAATATAATAGTATTCTCTTTCCCTTGCCCAGACTCTTTCCGACAAGAAGCGCTTCTTCCACCCAAGACATACTAGAGGTGCCTCAGCCCTTTGTGTCTCAAGCCCTCGTCCTGATCCAGTGTGAGAGCAGCATCAGCTGGAGTGATTGCAAGTGTGGGACTCTTTCAGGGACTCCTCCATGAAGCCAGCTGGGTGACCTTGGGCTAGTCACATCTTTCTTTCTGAGCTTTTACACCCCCACTTACCTTACAGGGTGTCTAATGTGGGGGAGAAGAACATGAACCTTTGTCAGCCACTTTGAGTCCCATTAAATGGGTGAGAAAAGTGGGGTAGAAAAGCCAACTCTTCTTCTTCCTCTTCCTCTTCTTTTTCTTCCTCTTCTTCTTCTTCCTCTTCCTCTTCTTCCTCTTCTTCCTCTTCAGAAGGATATGCAAAGAATGAATTTTCTCCATACATGTGGCCACTTGTGGACAATGGTTTATATCTCATGCTAACTGCATTAGCATTACCTGTTACCAAAAATGCAGTAATAATAACACATATACAAAACACCCCGCCGATGCCTTTTTCTGCTAGGTATTGTAAGTAATTCCTTAAAAGGAGCTGGTGTGGCACTTATCAAATTGGGCAGAGATATAGGCAGTCTTGATAAACGATCACCTGAAAACATCACCCAGAGGCAATTCCTCTCCCACCCTCCTACCTCTGACCTCAGGAGAAAGCCATCACTTCATATCTTCTGACATTCCTCAGATGGAAATAAGATCACTCACGCTGTTGCGATACAGTTGACCCTCACACCAAAGATTATTGTGTGAGGTTCTTCAGCTCCTATGCATTGCATTCCTTTGTTTTAGTACCCTGGTCCTGCTCTAATGTCCACTACGGGTTGCATTGAAACAGAAAGATGAACAACCAAAACCTCTTAACAACAAGCAAATGACTTCGGAATGTCATGAGAGATGTTGTGGTATCCATTATAGATGAACAGCATCCAACTCAAAACACGTTTCCCTGTCCAGATCAGATGGTGCAGGAAATAGCAGTGAAAGCAGGATTGGCTACTCTTCACTGTTGCAGTATTTCTGACTGAAGACGGCCATTTACTAGAGTCCCCTATTCAAATGCTTAACTTTTAGAGACCTGGGGAGGGGACATTAACCTTAAAAATAATGCAGTCCTATCAACTTCCTGTGCTAAAAGTTTTGGAAGTGAATTCCTAAAAAAACATTCTAGGAAATTCAAAGCATAGAAAATTTTAGAAAATAAGAACAGGAGAAAACATCCACTGAAACAAGAACAAGAGCAAATCTGTTAGAAATGTTTAAATTGTATGTGGTGTCCATGTGAAGTGGGATGTGATTTGCACATTTGCACAAGGGTGCCTCCTCTGTTGGATTCACACTTAACACATTTTGGGCTCAGTAATGTGATTCTTCATGCCACTAGTCTTATATTTCAGTGCTGGAATTGCATTACTGAACACGATGTGGCATAATATTGCCCTGTAAGTGTGAAGAAGCTCCAGAAAGGACAATCTGGATGCATCCTGCAATACCCCAGCAATGAAGTGGTCAAAATGTGGGTTATGCACCCAAAACACTGTTATATGAATTCTCACTGCATCTCTATCATTCTGTTTGTCCACTTTATTTTATTAGCATACAAGGATGTATGTACTCAAGTGTTTAAACTTATTTGAAACTTATTTGAAAAGAAAGCAACACGGTATGAGATTAACTAACTCGCTATTAATTGATGGTATCTGTATATTGCATGTTCTAGTTATCTTACTCTTTTTGTTTGGCAGAGATATCTCTGGGTGAAATATCAAAATCACTTTAAATTGCAGTATACTTCCTGCTTTCTTAAAACCTTATAATGATAAAAAGGGTGGGATATACTTTCATTTTGATTTTAAACTAGCTTGGCAGATGAAGTTACAACAATATTTGTATGAGTATTGCCAGGAGAATCATGGGTGTGTGCAAAGCCAACCATACCCCAAATCAGATTTTTGGGGCTGGCTGACACAGTGGATTTGGAGCCTCAGCATGAACAATGGTATGGGAGAACATTGAATGGGATGGGAAATCCAGATTGTTCTTTCTTATTGATTAATAGCAGGAATAGTGTTTCTTGAGGAAATTGTGATGAAACTGAGCTTCTAAAGTATATGATATATGTTCTTTGGTGGCTCTTGTGTATTGTGAGGCTTTTGGAGAAGTTCCTGCTCATCTTTTTGTTTAACAAAACAAATCCACATAAAAGATCATCAGGCAATGCTTAACGTTGTGCATAGTTCTTGTACTACATTCTTAAGACACATTCTTAAGAATGTCCAACCATGCTGGCCAATGGCCCTTCTGGTCCAAGTGCCTCTACTCACCAGATGCCTATAAGTAGCCCACAAGTGGGTCATGAGTTTATTAATGTCCTCATAGTTCACAGCAAGTGGTCTTTGGTGCATTCAGTTATTATTATTAAAGTCCTTTTCTTAGCAGCATCTGTTGTCTATCAGAGCTCAATCTGAATGATCAAGGATTCTCTTCTATCCATAATCACATGAGATGTGGTGTGGAAAGGTGTGAGATCAATGACATGAAGTTCTCTTTACTTCTAGCCCTGTAATGTTTTCTGGAGTTCTGTATCTATTTAGAAGGATATATGGTTGGTAGAAGCTGACCATGGGTGAATTTATGCCTTCACTTCCTGGGAAATCATCCCAGGGAAGGGAAGATCTGGAATAGATTGGGTGTCTGCATTTCAGATTTTAGCTAATCAGCATACACTAGCCTGATGCGAACTCTGTCAAAAAGAGGACATCTTAAGAGTGGTTCTTACAGCTTGTGAAGAATGTTTGCAGTAGGAATAGGCAATCCAGAGCGGACATGTGTGGCTATTCAGGTGATCAAAGCTTGCCTCTAATCCAATGTGACCCTGGTCACATCTTCACTTTAAGCCTTCTTCATCTTCAGACTGTACATACCATTTCATTTCTATCTCTTTTATCTGTGACTGTTCGCACCATTTCATTTCTATCTCTTTTATCTGTGGACTTTCCATTTGGACCTCCATTTGGACTATAAAATGTATAGAAATGGAAAAGTGTGAGCAGTCAGATCTGAAGATGGAGTGAAGAAGGTTTAAAGTGAAGGTGTGACCACAGTCTGTGTGGATGTAGCTGTTGAATTCCACCTCCCCATTCTGCTGCAAACTGAGCTCAACTTAAAGACTTGCCCATATTAAATTAAAACATTACAGTAGGAATGGAGTTTCAGGTATGCAGGGTCGTGAGTTCAAGATAAACTGCTTTGAGTAAAGCCCTGTGCTATACAGTTAAACCCCTAGCTGTGGCAATAAAATCATTTCACTCTTCAAAGTCTTATGCTCCATTGCGTATCTTGGCAATGTGATGTATTTGTGTTAGTTTACAAGGATTTGGGGTGTGGCCGGTTCCACCTCTGTAGTCTCACTCATATCTATTTTTTTTCCATTTGAAGTGTTTACACAGCAATTAAAGCAAAGGACGCTGCAATGTTTGTAAGCACAAAATCCAATGTTTTATACTGAGAACAGAGTTGGCTCGTGAATTTGCAAAGGGATAGGGAGAACCTTTTATCTTTAAGCCCGTGACCACATTTGCTATCCCCTGGCAATTGTGGGACATAAACCAAAAAGGATAGCTGCTCAGAGAATTGTGCTTGCTATGTCAAGCATGGCAGGTCCTGTCCATAAAAACTGGGGGGGGGGGGAATTGGACTGCTGAATGGCTACAGTGATGAATTTGGAAGTGATAAGAAATCCCCTTCAGCTACAGTTATCCTGTAGTTGCTATCACTCTGTGCCTTTGCATCTTTTTTCTTGGAGCCTCTAATTTTAAAAGGTGGGAGTTTCCTTCCCAGCTTTCTTGTCCGTTTATCTTTCCTGGAAAATAAAAAAAGTCTCAGTCCAAGGGTCAAGGTCCATGGAAGACTAAAAAGAAAAAAGAAAAGGGTGGGGGCTCTAGAATGACGATAGAAAAAGGGTGGGGGTTCTAGGGATGATGATACAGTAGCAAAAGTAGATCAATATTGGCACAGAATTCTAATCTACAACAACAAAATCACGCTTCAGTGTTCACGGAGCTCGAATGTACTCGAAGTACCAATGCATTGTTAATTGTTCATATGTCCTGATCAGGATTAACATGGAGGACATGACAGTGTTGTGTGGTGCCCTGCCATCTATAGCTGATGGTTTTTGATGTGGGGATCTGCACACAGAGCACTACATTGTCATTAGACGATATGAGGAAACAACAGCAGAAGGAGATAACAGAGCAACAGTTGTATGTCTTCTACTTATCTAGAGATGCATTTTCATTGCATGACTGTAGACACCCTTCCTCGACACTGGGGAGGTGAGTCTCCATTGCACCCCATGCCAAGGTGTCTGGGCATCTGCTGTCATTCCCCTACAGTGTGGGAAAGGCCTCTAGGGTGAGAGCAAGAGGAATGACTCTCAAGATGCTGCTCCTTTACACCTTGAGACCTTCACCCTCCTTGCCACAGGCTGCCTGAACTTCTGCATAGGGGGCTACTCTCAAGGAGGATGTTGATCTCAGCCTCTGAGCCTTGGCATTGTTGCTTGCAAATGCCTCTTGGCCTGGTGGCAAAGGAGACTATCAGGTGCATCAGTCACAGCATGCTGGTGAAGATGCTGTAGCCCCAGAACTCTTGAAATGTAAAGAGGAGCCATGGGCTGATTCTGCTCTCAGCCTTGAATTTGTGGTGTGGGAATAGGAATGAATCATCTCACAAGAGGCGCGTCTTCATGGCATGTGTTATTTCAGTTTAAAGAATTCGAAAT
>MTQE01000390.1:1190330-1200957 GCA_014337955.1 Aspidoscelis marmoratus
AAAACGTTTTGAATTCGAGATAACTATGCCATGAAGACGCACCCAAGAAGCGTTGGGGCAGTTTTAGTCTAGTTGTATTCTGTAGCATGTATTACAGATGTTTTAAATCTAATTTATGTTCATTCTGGTAGCTCAAGCTAGCCTGGGTGGTTTTGTCTTGTCTTCAAGCAACTTCGTAAAGGAACTTAGTGAACTTTCCAGCTGAACAAAGCACATCTGTCTTCCAACCTGTTCTTGCTGTATGGACTTAGCTGCCCATCAAAAGCCGATAAACAAGACATGAATGTGATGGCATTTTCTATGCACATGGTCTCCTATCAGATAGTCTTTAGAAGTGCTCTTCCTTCTGTAAAGAAAGTAGTTACACAACCATTAAGAGTAGGGTCAATTGATTGCTCTACACTTCCTTTTTCTATCCACACCTTTGAAGTCATCACTACTGATGAACATCATCATATCTTGTGGCAGTGAATTCTACAGAAGGACTTTGGGGCTTTTCACACTTCCCTTCCCTTCCCTTCCCTTCCCTTCCCTGGGACATTCTGCCACGGAGAAGATCAGGAATGGAAGCTGGCATTCACATTTTGAGCATTGGTTCCATTCCAAGCCCAGCAGTGGCCTCACAAATTGCTTCTGGGCATTCTCAAGCAGAAGAAAAAGCAAAATCTCCAGCTGATCATGGTGTCCTACAAATGGCCTTTAGAGGCATCCTAACTGGCTCTACAACCTGGAAGGTGGACAATGTGGCTTTTGATGCTTCAAACTGGCCTTTCAATCAGTTTGTATAGGTTGAATAGTTTCACTTAAAGGCCAGGCTCCATAACCACTTTGTTCTTTCCCACTGCACAAGCCATTGCAGCTGATGGCTTTTTCACTTCAATTCCTAATGATCCTAAAAGTGCAATTAGCCTTTTTCATGGCTGTTTCATAGTACATTGACATTTTCAACTAACATTCTACCACTGCCCCAAGTTTTCTTTCTGTCAGTCAATGACAACTCAGATCCCATAATCACAAATGTTTTATTTTCTTGGCCAGCATGCACCAGTTTGCTCTAAACTGAATTACATCTGCTGTTTTCATCTCCATTTGGATCTATCTTTTTAGAGTGCACTTCAAAGTTTGGTCTAGTGGTTAAGGGGCCAGACTCTTATTTGGGAATGCCAGGTTTGATTCTGCCCTCCTCCATGAAGCCAGCTGGGCTAATCACAGCCCCATCTACCTCACAGGGTGTCTGGAGTGGGGAGAAGAATATAAAGCTTTGTCAGCTGCTTTGAGTCCCCTCAAATGGGTGAAAAAAGCAGGGTAGAAAAGCCAGCTCTTCTTCTTCTTGAATCATTTGGTACTGTCAGCAAATGTCAGGACTGTTGTGGTCAGTCCTGTAAGTAGTCCCTGCATTGTTCTGAGTCTGACCAATTTGCCCAAGTGTCTGCATTCTTCCTGTTTTTTAATTAGTTGCTTATCTTAAGAGGACTGATCCTATCATTCCATGACTACCAAGATTGCTCAAGAATCTTTGGTGCAGGATTTGATGAAAAGTTCAAGTAGATCTCCTATATTTGACACACTCAATAATGCTATCAAAACATCGCAAAAATTATGAAGAACATAATTATGTTGTCTTTATTTCACTGAGACTTTCTGATGCTGTTCTTTATTTTTGATATACAAGCTTAATTCATTTCATCATACCAAGCCTGCTTTTGATCCTTGATTGATCAAACCCAAGTTTGAGTTGGATATGATGAAATATGGGCTGCGTTCACACCTAGGTTTTAATCAAGCTTCAGTCCACTTTCAGTGAGACAGTTAATCAAAGTATCAAGCTGTTTTCTTTCGACATTATTCAACTAAGAAAAAAACACCTTTGAAATAAATAAAGAAGAAAGAAAATGACTAGTCACTTTGCTGGTATATTCCCTCACTGTGACAATGGAGTAGAACTGGATTAAAACTTAAGTGTGAACACAGCCATGATGCCTTGCATCAGCTCTCTCAAATTCTAGAAATGTGTATGCATAATTCTTGCACAATGAGATCAAAGCTCTTACTTACTAGTTCTTCCAACTAAAATCCTAATAAGCTAATATGTTTTGAAGTGTATATTCAGGCTCTCTGCCATTGAACCATAAACCCATAACATTTGGGTCTTTTCACCCATCCAATCCAATCCTTTCCTTCCTTCAAAAATCTAAAGTGAAGGGTATTTTCTGAAGAGTTCAAAGTGGAGCATATTCTTTTTCTCTCCTTCCAGATTGTCTTTGCAGGGTTAGGGTTTGAGGCTGAGAGGCAGTGGTAAGCCCAAGATGGTCCAGTGAGTTTCCATGGCTGTGGATTAGAACTCTTCTATCTTTGAGACCTTGGTCTCCCGTTCTAAACAGTGTAACATGCTGTCTCTCTCAAATTCTGGGATGTGTATACACAAGTCTTTTGCAATCAAGATGTATGGGTCCATCCTGCTGTCCTACCCCAATGCCATGATGTCACTTTGCTTTCTACCTTTTTCATCCAACCACAAACAAATGTTCTGGTGGTGCCACCATTATGTAGTAAGTGCTGCATTGGGTATTTTAAGGGGAAATTATGTGTGTGGGTGTCTTCCTTCTTCTGGCAAAGGCATCTCTTTTTATGGGTCATGTGGCATATTAGTGAGTCAGATTCATTTAGGGCAGGAGAGGGCAGTTAATTCCTGATAGAAGAATGCCAGATACAAGCCTCCTTATGCAGACTGAAAAGGGGGAGGACCTCACACTTTTAACTGCAGAAATATTCTGTCAGGAGGCTGCCTCTGAAAAGGATAACAGGAAAGCCTCCAAATAAACAAGGTGATTTGGCTCTCAGACAGGAATTCCCGTCAGTATCTGTAATCAGTAACTCATCAGCATGACTTACTTATTTCAGGCTTTATGACTATGCTAATTGTTGATCTATTCACAGGTGCTTTTGAAATGCCTGCAAGATAGTAGATACCTGAGCATCTTTCCTCTACTAAGTTAGATCATTTAGATCCCTTGCAGGATTGGGATCTTGGTCCCAGGGACTTTATGAGCCCCTGGCAACAACTGTGGAGGTGGGGGTGGGATAGGAGAATGTGACGCAATACACCAGGGATGTTTCACTGAAAATCTTTTCCCAGCAACTTTGGGTTAATGGGCCCCTGTGTTTGGGTCAAATGATACTATGAAAGAATATACTTAGCCGCCTGTGTTCCACAATCAATGGATCTGGAAGAACCAGGCCCACTGACTCTGAACACAGGAAGGGGTGGGTAGGATCATTCCTGTCGGCATGATGGCACTGGTCTAGACCAGCCCACACCTCATATGAACTTCATAGCTGCACTCCCATGCCTGAGAGTTCTAGGAACAAAGACTGCTAGCTTTGGGCCACTGAGGCATGCATTTTAGTGGAGTGCTATGGTATGCCATTGACATGTGTTTCCTGGTATTCCTGAACATGAGAGCCATGCCTTCTGTGCTCTGGATCAGGGCCATTGGTCCCACTAGTGGACCTAATTAAATGGGTCTGCAAGCAAACCTGCTCAGGACCTCCGTGTTTGAAATCATGCTCCTCATGAAGCAGATGGAGCCGTACTAGTGGGAGATTGGGCCTCCCATATCCGTGTAAACGTGCAGATCTAGAGACATCAGATGCTTACTACACAAGCTCTTAATCTGGATTAAGGACCCGTGCAGCAAATTCTAGAAGCAGTTCAAGTTAAAAAAAAAAGTAAAAAAAGAAAGAAAAGAAATATACACAAAAGAAGTAGAATATCTGATTAAAGGATTTAAATATAGCTTTCATAAGGAAGCATTCTGACACGCAGTTTGAAACAGTCTATTCCAGTAAGAGCTAGACTATATGACAGTCCTTGTTACCTTGTTTGGCTCTTCATAAAAAAATCATTTGGATGAGAATTGTGCTGTGATTGCAGACATTTATTGATTTAGAGAGGCTGCACTCTGCAGTAAATGAGAGATGTTTAGTATGTGTGCCTTCCTACTCCTTCTAGGAAGTCCATTCTCACCACCACTTGAAAGGTATTCTTGCACTAAGGGTGCCTCCAGATCTCAGGAGGATATTGTAGAATCTTTTTTAGATTCCATGTTTGCCTCTTGCTGCCCCGGCAGATGGCAGGAGGAAATTCAAGGCAATCCCAGCTTCCTATCTCCTACCTGTCAACTGCCCATCAATTCTGAACCTCTGCCCAGAAATAGGCAATGGCAAACCACTTTGGTTTCTCTACCTAATAGAGTAAACCAGGAATCGGCCCATGGATTCAACCAGGAATCAGCTTCAACTTGATGGGACCCAACAACAAGAGCATTTCACCCAGGGACAGTAATGCAAAGAACTACCAAACAGAGGTAAGGAATTTGTATTACAGAAAATCAAGCATCATTGCTGGATTTTCCTTAATACTGAAACCTCAGTTTTTCAGTCAACTAACCTGGAACTATATTGGACTGGCAATAGATATGTGTGGCAGTCCTAGGGGAATTATGAGTTTGGAAGCACCCTGAGTGTGTGTCACAAACCTTTAACATCTTGTTTCAGTACTGAAAATGAGGAGGTTCCCCTAAATCTCCTTCTTCCTTTCAGAAGCTACATCCAGACACTGCTTTCCTATTCTTTTATATTCTGACATTCTAGAATAAAGTACATCCAGATATGCTTAATTCTGGAATATGCATGCTTTATTCCAATAGACTGATATATAGTGGGGTCTGGATAAAGCTTTATTCTTGTTCACTATTACCATTTCAGTGTCCTTCCTTCTGCCCCAAGCATTTAAACTTCTGTTTTCTAAGTCATGGATGAACAGGAGGTGGGTGGACCCAAAACATGTGGCTTTATGTTGCAGAAGCAGGTGATGACTGTGAAACTTATTAAAATTTCCTGCTGTAAATTTATTCTTTTCTGGAGGCTGGTTTCATTTCTCATCTTTTTGATGGCTTTTTGAGTAGATTGTGCATAGCCAGACTTAAGGGCTGGAAGTTTCCCCCCTTGAACTGCCCTCCAACGGCATCAATCACAGACCACAGATCACATTCTGTTGTGTGTGTTTTTCGTGAAAAAACATATTTTCTGTATTTTCTGTGGGTTGTTTTTTTTTTTTTTGTAGTTTCTTCATAATATATTATTAAACAGTTTTCTTAGAAAGATAGTTTAAAAAAAGAAAGTGATAATATAAAGTAGTAATAATAAATGGACTCATGGAACTCATAATAGTGACACCAGTATTATGGGATTGCTGTAAAGATCGTTCTGAAATAGCCATGTAAACCACTCTGAGCGTTTCTAGGATTATTGTTGTTGTCAGTAAATATCCTGTATGGTCCAATCAAGAGTCTGGCTTATGTTAATCCAAGGGAAGGTGCAGGGGAGATCAGTCTGGCTTCCTCTGGTCTTAAGAAACGATCTTCATAGCTAGTATTGGTTGCTTCCTGCTTCATGCTTTCATTATCCAGGAAGAAGCGTGATTGTTAACCATTAATTACTGCCAGGATTTCCTGCAGAAATGGACCTATAGGACTTTTAAAAATCCACTATTTCTTTTTTACTGCTGCTTGCATGAAAGATGTAAACAATGCATAATTTTTGGGTGTGTGTGGGAATTTCAAGGACTTAAAAAAAAAAGAGTGGAAGATAGTCTCTGGTCCCCCTCGTTCACAAAACATTTCTCTCATCCCTGCATCCTTTCCAGGAGGTTAAAGTTCTCAGCTTCAGTTGATAATCCTTGAACATCTCCGGTAGAGATAGCCGAGGCTTGCTGGAGCCAGTTCCATGTCAACTTTACTCCCTGGGTTTAATGAACAAGGAGAAGATGGTAACACTCTTCCTGGTGGCATGGAATCATATTGTTCTTTGTTGCCTCTATCAGGATGCAGAAAGCAAACTCAGGCACAGAATAGTAGCACGATAGTAGCATTGCTTAATTCCATATTCATTGGTGGTGGGTTCAAAATGAAGAAGGTCCATATTGTTGATCGCATCTCAGTAGCTTCTAAACCTTAGTACATGCCTCAATGACTAGCTATATAAAGCCACTGGAAACAGTTTTTGGATGCATGCACTGGCATCACCTTCTCTGAGCATTTAACGGCAAGGTCCATGAAAGAACAATAAAGAACAATTAATTGACTAGTCTGCAACTTGATGTCATCATGAAGCAGTTTGAGCTGTCAGAGACTAACTGCAATGGACAATGTCAAACTGAATGTCTCTATGCTGCCCTCTTGTGATGCCATATAAGTATTGCATCAGGTGGATGATCTTGATAGTTTAGTAGTTATTTTCTCACTAGGGCAAAAGGTGAATAGCTTGCTCATTTTATCTCGTCTGCAGGATTTGGGAATCCCCACTTCTCCTAGCTGCCAAAGAGAATGATGTCCAGGCCATCAAGAAAATGGCTTCAGATGGTTCCTGTGATTTTCATCAAAGAGGTATATATCCTAGCTCCCTGCCAAGAAAAAAAAAATTGTGTTGTAGATGAAACAGTTTTCCTGGACTGCCAAGGTTGATGTTAAAATAAACCTCATTTCTGTTCCTTTGCTTTCGTTCCCTCCAGCTGAGTTGGTACTGCTGTCCAAGGTTTGCTGTCTATTTTCTGAAAACAGAAGTCAGGCTAGACAGGGATGAAGTACAATTTTTACAGAAAGGGTGGGCAGGTAGAGGAGAGAAGCTGAACCTTCATCTTTTCCTGTCTTTCTTTTCTTCCTTCATTTGAATTGTTAAGAGATGCCAGAAGCAATGGGGTATTATCAATGTATGGCACTATGGGGAGAGGGAGCTCAGCTACTATGATGTATAGCATCTTCCCATACTTTTAAACACAGATGTGTAAATAACTATGAACTGTTCTTATCACAGGGCCCTTTTGCACTTGCAAGATGGGGACGGTCAGGCACACTCTGGCACAGAGCGTATATGCATCATAGAGCCACTTCCAATCTGCAATGGCTCCCGCTGTGTCTGGCTTTCCTCATCTCCGATAGCTGTGGAGCAGTAAAAACTACTCCATAGCTATATTAAGAGCACTGATGGCACACCTAGTACAAGCCCAGACACAGCCTCCATGACTACTTCTGTGCAAAGCCTGTATGGAGGCAGGGCAGTGTGGCTGGGATTGCAGTTACATATCATGTTGTGTTGCCTGATCACTGCAGCAATTGCTGTGTTGAAGTGGACGCTTCCAAACGGGGGTGTCTGGGGTCCATTTGGGGTACAGCTGGAGTTTACAATGCAAATGCCAGCCTCTCTCCCATGAACATTGTCAAAAGCCTCACAGTATCCAATTTGGCCTGAAGTGCAACTCATTTGCAAAATTCAGTGGCAGCGAGCATTTCAGGGCAGATGTTCTCTCTCTGACTCTGTCTCTCTCTCTCACACACACACACGGGATGTGCACAAATATTCATACAAATTCAGCCAAATTCAGACATTCATACACGGACTGCATGTTATGACATTCGTATATTAACATCCGTATGAATACAAATGCTTTCAGACATTGACAGCAATAGTTCAAACATTCATTAAATTGGGGAGGTGGGAAAGTGGATGCCCTAGTCACATCTACAATGGATCCAGATTGCATTTGGCATGGTTCAAAAGTTAATTAAAAGTGGATTCAGGTTGGATTTGATGCTTTCAGAGCAGATATGTTATGGGATACGTATCACATACATACACATTCATGTCAGATATGTATCGGATATCTATTAGGTCGTATCAGATACGTATCGGATACTCATACAAATTCATACAAATACATTTGTATCAAATACAATCCTACCACATTCATTCACATCCCTAACACACTTTGCCCCACTGTCTTTTCAAAACTGATGTAAAGAAGGGCCCTTTATGTCAAACCCCAACCCCCCGATCTCATTAAATGGCTTTTTGGGGCAGCACCTCCACAGCATAGGCATGGCAAATTGCTCTTGCCGTCCCTATACGGCTGTGTATCTAAGCTTGGTGGACACATTCAGTCCTTGATCCTACTCTGCAGGATGAGTCTTGAAGAGGGTGCTTGCAGAATCTCCAGCACCCTTGTCAGAGGCAGAAGACGGCAGTGGGCGCCCTGGGTCACACTTCTGAAGCTTCTTCAGAGTGCCTACTGCCATATGGGTGGGTGCTCCCTCAATCATATCTCATATCTCAGTTTTCTTTACTTTTGTATAGGTGCTGTAGGGGAGACAGCCCTCCATGTTGCTGCTCTCTATGATAACACAGATGCCGCAGAAGTTCTTCTTGAAGTAGCTCCAGAACTCATCAATGAGAAGATGACATCAAAACTCTATGAAGGTAGTGGTGGTGAAAAGAAGAATTAGTAGTGGTGGTGGTGGCCACGTAGATTTTTTTAAAAAAATATAGATGTGACAAATTGTGTACATACCCATCAGAGACCAATAGCTTTTGTTGTTGTTGTCATTGTTTCCCTTATTTGTGGCTCTGTTCTGGTCTACATAGCATGAGCCAGTAGGCATGGGCCATGCTGGGGTGGTTAGTAGCAGCCTACTTCAAGGGTTATCTGTATTTGAATGCCCCATCATGGCCCAGGCCAGCTGCCATCACTGAATCTGGTACAGATCTTTTGAAGGTTAGGAACTTTCATTCCCAGTCTTTACTGTTGCTGGGAATTTTCTGGGGTGCCACAAGAATGGACTCTTCAAGGCATTTTGGCCTAAGAAGATTTGTTGACTCCATGCACTTCATAATTCAGATTGTGGTCTGATCATGGATTTCTTTAGAGGTCCACAGCAGGACCAGGATATGGTGCCATATCCTGGTTCATCATTTCACCTTGTGAGGACAAAGTGGTCTAAGGGTGTGCATGCAGAGGCTCCCCTATTCCACAATAGGTGCAGAAGAGTGGACTTTGGTTTGGAATATAATCCAATCCAGTAGTCAGTGCATAAATGTGACAGAAATGCACAAGAAGGAAAAGTGAATGAAAAAAAGAAGAGGAATGAAATGAGCAAACTAACTAAGCTCCCTACATGTGGGATTGCAATATCTAATTTACTTCAGGGCGTTTACATCTTTAGTAGACGGGTAGAAAAAGGATTTTAGCTTTTAGCAGGCTGAGTAATTAAAGTTCCTGGTCTACTTGCATGGCAACCTAGCCCATATGTGTCCTATTTCAATGTACCTTGATTTTATTCCCTTGACAGTAACGGCAGAGTCATTATCCCCATATCATTACAAGAAAGATGTTGAGTTCAAGTCTTTCTCCTCAATGTGATTGCCCAGTCATATCCCAGTCAATATTCTGAGTTAACCCTCAAACCTTTAGTGTACATATGTTCATATGTGAGAGTCCATGGGTGATTCCACACTTCTCTCCCCATCCCATGGATGGGAAAAGAGTGCAATCACCTAATACTGATTAGTGCTCACACTTGCGAGCACTAGTCACTAACAGCCCACACCCTGCACAATCGTTCACTCACCTGTGATCGATCCTGGGACCAGTCCTGTTCAAGGTGCTGCCATCTTGAGCTTAGCATCCTCTGAGACTGCACATGTGTCAGCACCATTGCTGTGATGATGCTCACACTTTATGCAGTTGTGTTAGGAGGTTAGGGAGGGAGGGAGCCCTTTGAACATTCTATTGTTTGTTCTTTTCCTTAGATATTTCCAGAGAGCAAAGCATGTATTTTTTTTCTTACCAAAAATAATTTTAAAAAAATTACAAGGTTTGTGTCCTGTCCATTACCGTGTCACAGTGCAAAGCAATATGCCCAACATTGGGGTTCAGATAACGTCTTGAATGTTTTATGAAGGACTTATCTGTTTATACCTGATGTCACTTGCAGGACAAACAGCTCTCCATATTGCATCAGTGAATCAAAACATTAACCTTGTGAAATGTCTGCTCAAGAAGGGGGCTCACATCTCTACACCGCGAGCTACTGGACTCTTCTTCAGACGCAGCTCCAAGAGCCTCTTCTACTTTGGTATGGTTGAATCTGGAGTTCCAAGGCATTGCTCCTGGTCATAGGAGAAATGCAGAGTTGTACAGGCACAGATGAAATAACATCCATGGCATGTGCCTTCTGGCTGTGTCTCCATGCATGTTTGGTATAGTTCCGAATGCGGGATTGGCAAGAGGCGTCCCCATTCATTTTGGATTTGGTCCACAGAAAGTGGATCAAATCCCCCCAAACCGTGCCAGACCAGGGCCAAATTAGATACTTGAAAATACAAGTCTTGGCACGATTTGGGGGTCCAGCACCCATTGGTTAGTGAGCCGATCTCATGCATTGGGACAATTGCAGGCTAACTGGGGAGGAGATTGGTGCTCACATCATTATGAGATGGGGTGTGCTTGCCGTTCCTACCCTGTGCATTGGAGATCACAGTCGCTGACATTTTAAAATCCCGATCACCAAGGCAGGCAGGATACTGGCTTATTTTTTTTAGCATTTTCCATGGAAATATTTCCACCCCTGCTTCCTAATTGCCAAGGCAGCCTGGATAATGGCTTGATTTTTTTCCAGTTCCAAAAATTTTCAACCCCTTTTTCCCTGATTGCCAAGGTGATCATGAAACAGAGGCTTGATTTTCTCCCTTTTAAACTTGACGGGTGTTCTCGCGGTGGAGCGGAGGTGCGCAG
>MTQE01000390.1:1200967-1230944 GCA_014337955.1 Aspidoscelis marmoratus
GAGGGGGTGGAGAGGAGGTGGGGATGCTCCCCCATGCCAGGGTTTGGCGCAGTTTTCATGGGGCCACTTTCATCCGTGCCCAATCAGCACCTAGCCCAAACAGCACCAAACAGCTTGCATGGGTAACACAAACCGCAGTGACAGTGGGCTTCCAGATGTTACACTAGATCAAAATGACTAGTGTTGGTCCAATTCAAACTGTGTTTCCAGTGAAGAATAAAGATGTCCACAGGCACATCTTCAGCTACAACATTTCCACCTGTGATAGCAAAAGGCATGAGAAGGATGATATCTCATCTTCCAGAGGAATGGCTTGATCACCAGGTCATCAGAGACCTCCATGCTCTAAAATGAAGTTGTTGAGGCAGCCTCTGACACAGTGAACAAGACATTGCTCATCCTCAATGTCTCTCTTCTCTGATGTGGAGACATGGATACAGTCAACAGGAAATCAAACCTGACTCATTAGTGCCAGGCAGTATCTATAAGAAGAAGTATTAGATGTGTATCAGGAAAAAATAATGCTATGGCAATTGAGCATCTCTGTTCAAAACTGCTTGTCCCAGCAAATTAGCACCTGAGTCCTTCATATCTAGATATGACATTAGGCAGCAACAAATAATATAAACCATCATACGATTGGGCAGAATATTTTCATCCAACTGAGGCATGTGTTACTCAGTGCTAAATCCAAAGGAGTGGAAGCATGGAGAGCATGATCTTTACAGTGGGAAAGCAATTCATCTCCTCAATCTGGATAATTTTTTTTCCATTTATAAAGTACATGACGATGTTTTCCCTCAAGATACCCCTGAAGTTTTCATTCTTCTGGTTAACAATTACCATCTAAACAGAAAACCTATTTTTTAATTATGGCAGCTAAGAATGTGTTCCACTCTTAGTTAAATCCTTTATTTGTCTAAATCTTTTCTTTGAAATATTTCATTCCATTTGGGTGGCATTCAAATTTCTAAACCATAACTCTTCAAGTAATTTTATTTCATATTTGTTACGTTGTTAAAAAAAAAAGAAGAAGACAGTGCTGGTAATATTACATTTAATTTTACTTGATAATACATTCACAAATATGGATAGTACTATGATATCCCTAGCCATGTCTTCACATTAGTACTACTCTTCATCTGCAGGCGACTTTGGGTTCAGCTTGCTAGAAGATTACTAAATTCTGAACTGGTGTAAACAAATTGAAGTTGGTTTTCATTAAATAAACAATGAAACACTTTTGAAAGAACTTGTTTTTAAATTATACACTTACACTTGTTTATCCATAACCCCACCCTCTGTAAATGTACAACTTTCACTGTACTAACACAAATGAAGATAATACCTGATTTCTTTCCTGGTTGCTCCCTACATCTTCTAACAAATATTGCACTATATCCTTCAATTTTCCTCTCAAATGTCCATCTACTTTTTGCATTTTAATCCTCATTATTATACAATATATAATTATTACTCAATATTTGAAATCTCATCATACCTAATAATACCTCAATTTCTCCAATGTCCATTTATTACCTACCTTCCACCCAAACACTATTACTGACAGTCCTGCCAGGATTAATTGTTCCAGACAGAACTCCTCCACCCTATTCAGGCTTAATCCTCTATAACAATGCATTAAGCAAATTTCCTTAGTCCAAATTATTTATGTTGATTCTGCTTGCATAATTTTCCATACTTCCTCTTGAATTATTTCCCAAAACCTCTGTACATCCCCATAATATATGTACAGATAGATATTCTTTCTTTCAGGTGTGGGCCCTGTTTTAATTAGATTTTCTTCATAATACTTTTCCTCAGGAGAACACATACTGTCCTTTGCTGCATGCACAGGAAATGAGGAGCTTGTTAGTCTGCTGGTTGAAAATGGAGCTGACATCAGGGCTCAAGATTCCTTAGGTAAGATGACACATCTTGTTAAAAACATAACTATTTGTTTGAAACATAGAGGCGTGTTATCTGATAAATTAAAAACAAACTAATAGGAAACACCAATTTCTGTGGTAGGGAAAGAAGTGGGGAGCCACAAGGAGTTGCATCCAAGATATCTTCACATAGCAAAAGGAGGGGATCTTAAGCCAGAGGCGTTTCGACTGGTAGTCTTCTTCAGTGGCTCTTCCGATCATCCCAAATGAAGATTACTCCTTTTAAATATGCCCAAAGGGGGCTCTAACACATACACCATATGTAAAACTTTTATAAAAGGTGAATAAGACACTTCTTTCACTCTAAAACAATGTAATACTATCTCTTGGAACTATAACAACGCAACTCCTTGTTTATCTTTTCTGAGGAGTCTCAGATTGGTGCTCATTATTATTATTATTACTATTACTATTATTATTACTATTATTATTATTATTATTATTATTATTATTATTATTATTATTATTATTATTATTATTATTATTATTATTATTATTATTATTATTATTATTATAGTTTATTTCTAAAGCGCTGTACATGTACTCAGCGCTGTACAATATTATATGAATCTTAGACAGGTCTTTCATTGCTGTACATTTGCTATCTCCTTTCTTGGTTTTTATACACCATCCCCCCTCATTTTTCCTTTTGTATATTGCTATTTCTTTTGTATATTGTTACCAGCTTTTATAAGATATACTATTTTTATTAGTAAATTTACAACTATTCTTTATAATAAGGTTTTATATTCCTTTTTTGGAATCAGGGCATTTATTGGTTATTTCATATTAGGAGGACCTTAGTTTCTCTTCTTGATAGATCTTTTGTGTTGCCTGTGTTGAGTTGATCTATCTTATTTTGATTGTTTGGGTTGTTTTCACTACTCAATAAGCATTCACTGTCACCACTGTCTTTCAATCCTGCATTTACTGACCATGGTTCTTACTTTATCCCCAGGTAACACTGTACTTCACATCCTGGTGCTACAACCCAACAGGACATTTGCATGCCAAATGTACAGCTTGTTGCTGTCTTTTGACAAGGAAGATGGAGGCCTGGGGCCCCTGGATTTGATCCCAAACAATGATGGCCTCACACCATTCAAATTGGCTGGAATTGAGGGTAACACTGTGGTGAGTCGGCCATCCAATTGATCTGTCTGGGCAAGACTTTGAAGATTTTTTTAAAAATGTTATTTATTATAAACTTCTCTTCATAAAACTTTGTATTAGCCATTCACTGAATCATTGACCCAGATCATGCATTATACCAAACTCTATTTGGTACATGTTTTTTTGCTTGTTCTTCATATGTCACTCAAGGAAGTTTGATACGTAAAATTTACAGTTTGCAACAAACCGCAGTTTCCTTACTATAAACTTTGACTGCAAAGCAGCACATGAGCCTGGGATATATGCTTACTGGAACATGCAAGAAACCAGGGCTTGAAATTAGTTTGAGAAAACTAAATACATGATTATATTATGTACTCTGTTTTATGTGGAAGAAAGGTTGATGATGTGAAAGGAATAGAAAGTATTTTTTTAAAAAGTTTGCTCCTATGTAAAATATGCACAGTTGAAACACAAAAATATATTTGTAAAACCAATACATCCAGACCCAGACTAATTCAATGAATCTCTTCAATACAGCTGATAATTCATTGAGAATTTCTTGCATCTATTTTGAATGGTGGTAGTGAGAGCAATTGAGGATGGTTGGCATGCTCAGAGTAACCATTGTCTGCTCTGAATAAGGATGCTGTTGGGGACACGTGTAGGCCCTTCATCATCATCCTTAAGCTGTGACCAGACACAGCAAAAAAAGAAAACATCTGAGATGTCTATGAGCCAGGTTAGAGTCAGCTTCAAGGTAGACTACTCACACATCAGTCTGCTCTTCCTCCTTCCATGGACATTCTGTGGTAGAAAAGGCAGATGAGAGAAGGCTTGGGGACAAGGGCCGCACACTTTCCTACTGAGGCACCTTGGAGGTGCCCCTTTTGTTATGTCTGAACCTAGCATCAGAATACTGGGACTGCCACTGTAGGTGTGGAAGCTCCCATAGATGATGTAGTTCAATTTGAGGACACTCTTCAACGGAAAAGTCCTTACAGAGATCAGACCTATATGATATGGCTTTAACAAGTGAGATACTAACAACTTCACCATCCACAAATTGCATAATTTTTAGGGATTAAATTGCATAATAGGGGTTCAAAAGTGATTGACTTTTCAATGTTTCTAATGCAAGGGGCAATTGGTATGACAATTCACAATGTTCTTGATGGCACCATCTTTGAATCCTGAAATGGGCCTTAGACACCAACACACACATCTACGGTCTAGCACTCAAACTCAATGCCCTCTCTAGCAAAATATGGTGTAGGATCTTGTGAAGATTTTAATGTTACTCATCTCTTGTTGACTTTTCTTTTCAGATGTTCCAACACCTCGTGCAGAAGCGACGGCATGTGCTCTGGTCGTTTGGACCCATTAACAGCATTCTTTATGACCTCACAGAGATTGACTCCCGGAGTGAAGATCAGTCCTTTCTAGAACTTGTTGTCTCAACCAAGAAAAGAGAGGTACTACTGGGGCTCAGATACTTTTTTCTGCTTTGTGGAAAGAAGACTGCAAGTTGTTATTGAAGGAGGAATCTGAGTGTGCCTCCTAGCTGTGCGCACATCTCCCAAGGTCTAGGAGTTTCTTGGCCAGCTGATGTTATGATAATGCAAACTTTGGATGAGACTCCATAATAGGACTTCCAACCTGGACTCCCATTTTGTAAGAAACAGTGAAGGAAGACTGCAAATAAGGGAAAAATTAGTGGAAGATTGATGGTACTGCAAGTGGCAGTATGGCTGAGCAGGCTGGGCTGCCAGTAGTCTCCTTGGCTTTTTTCATTGAAGTAATTGAGAATTAGTAACACAGTCAAAGTGTTCCCAAGGTGATAAAGCCAAGTTTGTAAGTTTGTTTTAAGAGAAATGTTTTTCCCTGCATCTGACAACAGTAAATAAGGAAAGACAATTATTGCTGGAATTGTGTGCTTTCTAGTTTTGTTTTCAGTGATCTATGATATAATTCCACAAGAATCAAGGCATTTACATCATTTCCTTCCTTTGAGTTTTACTGTTTTGATTTTTAAACTATTTAGGAGCAAAACCCTCTACCCTCAAGTATCTTTTGTGGTCAAACCTAAGGTTTAATTCACCTTCAGTCCACCTTCAGAGCAGGAGAACACATCTGCAAGTGACCAGTAATTTTCTTTCCACATTATCTATCCCAAAAGTGAATTTTCTGAATTATTTAACACTGAAAGAAAACAGCTTGTCACTTTGCTGACTTATTCTCTGACTCTGAAAGTGGACTGAAGCTGGATTAAACCTGAAGTGTGACCATAGCCTTTGAGTCTTCAGGTACATTCATGTACCCACCTGGTCTTTTGTTTGTCATGCTCCAGACCTGTCTTGGAAGCATTCTTCCTGAAACAACGTGCCCATGTGCACCCACTGTTGGTGTGTGTGCTCACTATAAACCGTGCATTATTATCTGACCACTCAGAGCCTAACAAAAAACTTCTTGCCCTTTGCTTTGTGATGTAGTGACTGATGCAGAGGAAAGAAAGAAATTCTTCCTAGGCCTTCCGGTTCTGTACATGTGTGCACGCAGAACTGGAAGTGCTCTTCTGGCCTCTGGAAGGCCTGTTTCAGCATTCAGAAGGCCTATTTCAGCCTCCCGAGAGCATCAGAATAGGCCTGGGGACACCACTGAGGCCTCCCACCTGCCTCCCATGTACCTTTTGGGGGGCGGGCCTATTTCTATGCTCTCCAGAGGGAAAAATAGGCCTTCCAAATGACGAAAAGGCACTTTCGGATCTGCACATGGAGACCTTAGAAGAAGGCACAGTGGTGGCGATGAGGAGGACAGGTAAAAGGGAGTGGGAAGGGAAGGGAGAGGAATGGGGGAGGCTGCATTTGTTTTGTACATGAACATCTGTTTGAATATTCATGCACAAATATGAAGCCCCTCACATTCATGGGGATGGATGGAATTCAGCCAAAGTAAAATTTTCCCGCATTTGATTCACAACAAATCAAATGTGGAAAGTGCCTTTGTGCACATCTCTAGTTTACAGTTCTGTACAAAAGTATGTGCTTTCTATGCAAAAATCCTTTGGAATAGTCTCTAGAAATGAAAAAGACAGTTGAGGACACCTACCAAAAACCTGGAGAGCTAATGCCTGTTAGAGTGAGGCCGTGTGCAATGTACAAAATTCTCTGAAACTCTTCCAACTTCCATGTAACTGACAAAACAACTTCATTCCCCTGTCAAGGCAAATAGTTTAGCTGCCATGACCTTGTTAACCTTACTGAATTTTGCCTACACTCCGTGGTACTCACTGCATTAAATTCTATAGCTTCGTTTTATATGGGGAATTCTTGTCACAAAATACACCCATTCGATGGTTTTGCAGGAGCAACTCCCATCAACAAACTCATCTTTATGATTTTTATATATTTGATGTCTGACGTCACTGTAGGCTATTTTTCTTAAACTCTTTGAACCACCATAAATGTGTTGAAGGTGGGACAACTGAATACACCTGGAAGTAAAATCACATATCACATTTCTCTTCAGCTGATGGATCACCTAGCAACTGGCCACATGTCACAATAAACATATTTTTTTTAAAAAAACATACATTTCTATAAACTTCACTATGCATTTGATGTCATAACTAACCCTGAAAACAAATAAAGACTTTTCCCCTGGTGCTCAGAATACCAGTCTGTGATGAGACGAACCCTAGAAACCTTTCCCTAACAAGGATCTGTTTTAAACAGAAATGGAAAGGTCAGACCTGAGGTTCAACTAGTGGTTAGGGAACCAGACTCTTGCCTGGGAATGCTGGGTTCAATTCTGCCCTCCCCCATGAAGCCAGCTGGGTGACCTTGGGCTAGTCACAGCTCTCTTCTAAGCTCTCACAGCCCCACCTACCTCACAGGGTGTTCTGTTATGGGGAGAAGAATAGAAAAGCTTTGTCAGCCACTTTGAGTCCCCTTAAATGTGTGAGAAAAGTGGGGTAGAAAAGCCAACTCTTCTTCTTCTTCTTTAAAGTGAAGGTGCGACCACTGCCTAGAACTCAGTTCAGGGCAGTTCAAAGGCATGCAAGGCATCATGATGCCCATTATTGTTGCCCAGTTATCGCAATCTTGGATTTCTCAATGGAAGGTGGAAAGTCCACAGATAAAATGGATAGAAATGAAAAGGTGTGAGCAGTAAGATCTGAAGAGGGACTGAAGAAGGTGTAAAGTGAAGGTATGACCCTGGCCCTAATCTGATCATTTGATGTGATCAAATCATGATGCCAACTGGAGTTCCACTCTCTGCCAACACTCCAAAGACCTCTGGTTTGCCAGTTGTTGTTGCTGAGGCAGGCTTTCCCTCCAAAGCCAGAAGAATATAGAAGTTCAGTTATGACTTTCCCCTCTGGTTTATCATGTTTTCTCCCTGCGTGTAAACATTCAAAAACTACAAATATTTTATGTAATACAGTATATGAAATTGTTTGTATGTGTGTAAAATTAAAGTGCATAGTATGCTAGGGGGCATCCAGACACGTTAATACTGCACAGCAGAATGCACAGTCACAATTGAGGCATCACATACAATGATTGCCAGATCCTCGGTGCTTTGCATTATTTGATTGCTACTGAGCATTTCCCCTAATCCTGGATTAAGTACAGTCACTGCTTAGTATTAAGAAAATTTGAATCTTCCCGCCAGTCTGGGCAGCTCGGTGAGAACAGACGAATGAGAGCAGGAGGGCAGATCAACTCTGATTGGCTGCCTCTCCCCACGTGATGGCACACCCTGACTCAGCTCTCACAGCTTCCAAGGAGGAAGCTATGGAAGCTGCCTTTAGTCTGGATGGCACGTCATCACTTTGCAGCAGGAAAGCCGCAATTTTTATTATAACTGCAGATATATTCCACAAGTCTAGAAGGGGCCCTATACTGCGTTGCACACAGATTGTCCAGTGTTTATTCAAACAGTATGTGCTAGGCTTGTTTTACCTGACCATACACAATTCACATAAACTTCACAAAGATTGTAAATGATGCCATGGTTCCTCTTTTGGGCCTCAGGGTGCCAGTGTGGCATTACTAGAAAGAGAGGTAGTGTAGCTTTTTGGGAAATGTGAGTTATTTTGTAATATGGAGATACGTATAGCAGAACATTTGAGAAAGGAGATTTTTGGGAAACGTTGAAATATTAATGTTTATAGCAGCAATGGAAGTGTGACGGATCAATTTCCCACCTGTGGAGAACAAATTGGAGACTCATTCAAGCTGGTTGATAACAGCTGATGTAATACAAGGGCAGCTACCAGGATCTGCAGGATTTGTAGAATCCAAATCCTTTTGATTAAGTAAGAATAGCAGTGGGATGTAAATAAATAGGCAGAGCAAATCCTTTTAGAATTGCTTGCTTTTTATCAGCTTCATCCTGGGTTTCTCCAAGCATATTCATTATACCTTTTAAAAATCCTTTTGCATCCTCTGGCTGGAACACCATCTCTATTTTACATTACTAGTTAACGATCAACTGAATGAAAACCTATAAGAGATATCACTTTATAACTTATGATTAGGGCTGTGCTTGAAAAAAAAAGAATGTTTATTTTCGCCGTTAAGGTGAAAATCTGTTAGTTGATTTAGTTGTTGAGTCATTTAATGTAGACCCAGAAACATGTATTTTATATGTCGAGGCAGTCATGGTTAGTGAAAGAGACGGCAGGATGGCAGAGTGAAAAGGAAAGGTAGAGTTCCAGTCAGAGCCACATCTTTGGTCCTCCTGAACTATGAGTTAGAGTTTGCGCCCCCCCCCCACCAACCACTGCTATGCCAGTTCTGTTTCAGTAGCCACTGGTGTCAAGAATTCCTACAAGACTGCTTGAGTAGAATTATCACACCTACCGGTTAGTGATCATCACCAGTCCATTCACTAGACAGGGCATCCATACCAGGGCGCTGTGGTACCTCACCAGAAGTTATTCCAGCTTCTCCCAAAGCTATCCAGCAATGGGCTGCTAAAAACTAAGCAGGCCACACGCTTACCAGCTTATTCCTGGATTCTGTGTCCACACCCTCTTCTAGGTGTTGTACAGCAAGTGGGCATAATGGTACAACTGCAACTGTGAAGTTGTGCACAATATCCAGATTACCATGCCAACTTCCTAGCATCTATAGAGATGTGCATGAATATTCGTAGCATTCATTATTCATATAATTTGGATTAATTCAGACATTTGTACACAAATCAAATGTTATGGCATTCGTACATTAATATTTCTTTGAATATGAACATTTCAGAACATTCGCATGAATAGTTCGGACTTTCGTTAAACTGGGGATATGTATTAGATACGTATACGTTCGTATAGGATACATATCTGATATATATGCATTTGTATAGGATCCGTATGCAGGATCCATATGCATTTGTATTGGATATCTGTATGCATTTCTATGAATACATTCATATTGAATAGAATCCTACCACATCCAAAGGGGATCTATTTGAATGAATACAATTTTTTAAACATTCAATTTGTTATGAACTGAGTTGCCCAAAACCTATTCGTACACATCCCTATCCATCAGATGTTGTCACTGGATCTTGCCATGGTGATCCAGCCTGCCTGTCCACTTGCCTTTATTGAAGCCTTTGGGCATTAATTCACTCAGATGACCCTGGAGCACCGTAAAAGGTGTGGATGCTTGCTGATGGACACACTAGGTAAGGTTTGGGGTAAGGTTAGTGAAGGTGTGGCTGATGCATGCACAGAGCATCATCATCATCATAGTGACAGTGCTGATGCATGCACAGTTGTGCAGGGCACCACAAACAAAGTGGTGGCGCCCAAAAGAGGACTGGCCCCAGGATCGGTCACAGGTGAGTGGCCGATCGTGCAGGTCTTGGGCTGTAAGTGAATAGCACTTGCAAGTGTGAGCCCTAGTCAACGTTGTGTGATTGTGTCCCTTTCCTGTTCAACAGATGGGAAGGGAAGTGCAAAATCTTTGAAGAGGGACTTGGACAGAGTGTATAATTGTTTGAGAGCAGCAGGAGTCTTTACTGGCTGCTCCAATTTAGGCCTTTTATTAAATTAATCTAATTTCTTGCAGTTCGCTATCCGCAGGCCCCAGCTGCAGAATCGCCAGCACTGAAGTCTCTGCTGCAGATTTCTTAGTGCTCAGCCATATGTCAAAGGAATTGTTTTCTAGTGTAATGAGAGAAATTGTAATCCCAATTCTACATTGCTCTGTAGTGATTTTTCACCTTTTTCTTGTGTGTTAGCCTCCAGCACCTTATTACAGCTGTAAATCTTGTATGACAACTGCAGATAAGCAAGGTAACGCTTACCCTTGCTGTTAAAACTTCAATAAAACAAAGATTACATTCACAACTTCTTTACCTGTTAAGCAAACATACAAATCCCTATCACTTCTTTCTTATCCTATTTTATTGCTTATTTCATGCGCTTCTTGTTCACAGCAACATGTCCTCAATTAAATATCTCTTTTCTCCTTGTGCCTCTTGGATCTATAAAGTGACTCTCGCTACATAACCTTGCCATTTTCTCTGTCACCTCCTAGGCTTAACAGAAAACTATTATTACCTTTTAAGTGACTTTCCCAAGTATTCATGAAAGACCAAGGAAGTTTTGCACTCAGTGAAGAAAATCAAAATCCTTCCCCATCTAAATGTCAGGAATTAATACCAAACCTCTTGAATTGAAGGGTAGATCTGCCATCTGATAGTAGATCTATATCTTGATGTTACTTATTGCTGCCAGCTTACATGATGATTAATTCTTTGAGAAAGGATCTGTGTTCAAAAAGACAGCACAGCACATATCTCTGTGCTGTCTTTTTGATCTAGGATACACTGTCCTCAAATTCTCTTCAATCCCAAAGCTGTGAAACCTCATAACACAAGAACTGCCTTGCTGGGTTAGACTGTTGGCCCATCTGATCTAGTAGCTTGCTCTCATAAACTGCGTTCACACCAAAATTTTAATCCAACTTCAGTCCACTTCCACAGTGGGATAACACATCAGCACAGTGATAAAGTTGCTTGCTTTTGGCTTTAACTTGGAAAATCCACCTTTGAGTTCGATAATGGGGAAAGAAAGTGACTCGTCACTTTGCTGATGTGCTGTTTCACTATGAAAGTGGACTGAAGCTGGATTAAAACATAGTTGTGAATGCAGCCTGGACTTATTTTATTCCCTCTGGAGTTTTCAAAAAAGTGCATAGTAGTGAAGGTAACAAGCTTTGTTGCAGTAATTTTTATTTTTTAACGAGTTATTTTTTCCAGTAAAAAACAGAAGAGATGTTGTTCCAGAAATAAGCATATTTTGGAGCTCAGCTATGCCATTTCTTTTTTTGTAGGCTCGTCATATCTTAGACTTGACCCCAGTAAAGGAGCTTGTGAGTCTGAAGTGGAATACATATGGGCGTCCTTATTTCTGCTTCCTGGCTTTGTTCTACATTCTCTACATGATTTGCTTTACCATGTGCTGTGCATATAGACCTCTGAAGAGCCGCCCAGACAACCAAACTGATGAACGGGACATTACCATCCTGGTCCAGAAAAACCTACAGGTGTGTTGCGGCTTGATACATTGCTGCACAGATTTCCCATTGGTTGTAGATATGTAGCAAATTGAAATAGGATTGGGGAGTCCATATCCTAATTTGATAGAAAAGAGTAAAATGTATGACACCCCCAAATGTTTAGCTTTTTAAAAAGCATAGCAGCAGTGAGAGCATCCCAAACATTTTCAACTCCACCATAAAGATACATGAAAGAGTGTGATAAAAAAGCTGATTGGCTCCCTTGCATGGATCCCTGTTAATAATATTCATCAAGTGTAATGGCATTCTCGAAAACACTGTAACTCAGACCCTTTTTACACTTACCCGCAGTAGATCTGGATTAGTGGATCTGGATTAGCTCAAACCATTTATCTGGATCAAAGGTTGGCATGGTCTGCACCAGTGCTGTCTGCACTGATGGCATTGATCTAGATCACCCGTGCCACACAGAGCTACTGTGAGCTTCAAGGCTGCCCCCCTGTGCCTTCAAGGGCTAGGAATAAACGTTGTTATTCTTGGGGCAGTTTTTGGTGGTCCACTGTAGTCCCAGATCACAGAGGCATGCCTTCTGCACAGCTCCCATGTTTTGGATTAGGGCCCCTAGTTCACTAGTAGACTCAAGTAATCAGGTTTACCAGTGATCCAGATTAAGGTCGTCCTTAATCTGGATCACACTTTTCCTCATGGAGACACAGCAGACCAGCAAAGTGTGTGGCTTCTTAGATCCACACTAACATGCAGATACACGAGGCCTAGAAGTGCACTACAAGAACTCTTAAATGAGAATTAAGTGTCTGTGCAGAGAGCTCCTAAGTTTTGGAATGCTAGGTTAGACTCCTACCTGAAACAGCAATATGTATAAATTGCTGCAGCATCTGGTGTGTGAGGCATAGGGAGGGGATAAGTGGTGACTTGCTGTTAACCACAGCAACGCAGAGGCCTGTTTGCAGTACGGTCTCTAGTACATAATTAGTAAACTCCTGGGGAGGATCATACGCGTGTGGAGCCTCCAAGCGTGCCCTCCCTCCACGGAAGTTCACCAATTGTTGATTAGGTGTAGAGCATGAAATCACGCTCCACACATTAACCAACATTTACCTAAGAGTTACCTGAAGCGTATAGCAACCTGACCATTCACTCTTGCCAGCACTCTAGGGTCGTTTGGGGTGCCGCACAAGCATGCTAGCACCTCAGACGACCATAGACACAAGTGTGTGTGTGTGCACTGTCCTCAAGGTGACAGCGCTGACGCGTGTGCAGTCCCGGAGAGCACCACAGCCAAAGTGGCGGTGCCAAGCAGAGTCCTGGATTGAATTGAGTATCCAGTCACGGAAGGAGGAAATGGCCAAAGTGCAAGTGCTAGTTAACATTGGTTAAGGAAGGGAAGTGCGAAAATGCACCCGGCTTTAGTGAATTTTGGTGGGGAAAAGTCTGGTTTAAAGTGTTTTCAAAATACTCCCTGTGTGCCCTGTTTGCCAACTAGGTAGACTAAATAGTCTGATTTATGATAGAAACTGGAAAATATGCCAGAAGGGAGTCTAGTACAAACTTCCTTCCCCGGCATTCTTATTTCTACATTTTATTTATTTTTGTGTTGAAAAGCATTTGTCATGTGAGGTCTACTAGTGCTCTCTGATCTGAGTATCTGATCTAGCCACTTCCTTGCCATCTTTTGCTGGAACTTCCTAATCTTTCTATTTCCTTATTAACTATTGGTTCTTTCTTGTTTTCAGGAGTCATACCTAACGTATGAGGATCAGCTCCGGCTAATTGGAGAGCTGATCACAGTAATAGGAGCCATGGTGATTTTGCTCCTGGAGGTAAGAAAAATCTCAGAAGTGGCACATACAGATAATCTATAAACCAGACTGACACCAGAGGCCAGCACCTAACCACTGTACTCCTTTAATAACTATTGAAGTAGATGGGAATTGTAGTTTTGATCAGTTCAGGTTTGCTATATGTATTTATTCTAAATGAGATAATTTACTTTTTTTTTTTCTCTTCAGATTCCAGATATTCTAAGAGTTGGAGCCAGGAAGTATTTTGGACAAACCATCCTGGGAGGGCCTTTCCACACCATAATGTGAGGCTCTACATCTTCAAAAGTCATAAATATCTTCCCTGTTGCATTAGTTAACAGTGCCCAACTATGCTTTTCCCCAAATATTGCATGAAGTGTGTAGAATACTGTTTATTTAAAAATACTGGATGCAATTTGCATTAATTTAGCACTTCATCACGGTGATAGTTCATCAGATATATTATTTATACATATATGCATGCAGTCCTAGGGTGGTTAGCAAAAGAAGATAAAAATAACATCAAAACTATGAAATGTTTTATGAAATATCAGTGCCTATTATTAGATCACTAGTCTCCAAATACTTGAGTGAATAGATATGTTTTCACTAGGCATTAAAAATGTTCATTGTCAGCACCTGGTGTATCTCTAAAGGGAAATTATTGCAAGGCCTGAGGTCTACAGATATTCAAAGTGTGGTTTGTGACTGAACATTTGGTCAAACAGTTCATGTTCACAATCAGACCAGTGACTCCCTTGTTCATGCATGTGAACAGCTCAGTCAAACTGTGTTTGCAGTGTTTTTTTCCCTTGAAAGGAGCTATTTACAATGTAAGAAAATAGCATTTTTCTGAACAAGTTTGAAATCAAACAACTGTTTGCTTGATTGAACAGTTCACCAACAACCTGACCAAACAGATGTTCAGTTTGACAGCAAACTAAATATGTAATTTTTGTTTGTATACCATCAAGAAAGTTACCATGCCATGGGTCTCATAAAATGATGGCTTAGCTAGGAGAACCACCCTAGAAAGCTTATCTTAAGTGATGGGCAGGAATATAAGTGTCTTTCTCCATGTATTGCCTGCCATATGACTTTTCAATGGAAGCTTATAGGAGTTCTTCTTCCATGCATTTCTATTTGCTGTTCATCTTTTCCTCCTTTACAGTAGCTGCCTTCTAATCAGATTTTTTCTACCTTGTCTACAATTTTTTACAATTTTATTCCTGATATTGTTGTTTGAAGGCATACTGGGACCCATGTAGTACACATTCTGGATTAAGGGTCCACATTCCGGGCCTCCCTATCTGCAAGTTAATGCGGATCAAGGAGGCCCCAACTCCTGCTGGTCTGGCTCCATCTGCCTTAGACAAAGCCTGATCCAGATTAAGAGACCCTTGACCCAGATGTCTAGTAGTACCATTTAATCTGTACTAAAAGAAGGACTAGGGCCCTGATCACACAGGAGGTGTGTAGAAGGCATGCCTCCAGTTCAGGACTACCAAGGGGTGCTCGTCAGTAGCGTACTATAGCACACGAACCAAAAACATTCCCCCAAGCCCCAAGGCTAGACCCTCAGAGGCTTGGGGGATGGTTGGCTGTGGAGTTAGCATGAGCTTCACAGCCATGACATGGATTAATTGAGATCAGCACCATCAATGCAGAAAGGTCCAAATACTTAGTTCGCTGGGCTGACAAAATATCTAACACAATTCAAGAACAGCTTAACTCTCCAGCCCTCCTCTTTTGTTGGCAATATCTTGAGTGCCTTGGTGCTAAGTCACACTTCACCCAAAAGAATGATGAGAGGGAGCTGCAAATACCATTTGGCCATTTGTACCACACTGAATGGAGCAGTTCCCCTCATTATTTCAGAAGTTGCAACATACAAGGGGACCATATAACTGAGATGAGTTGTGAAAGTGTGGGTGCCACCAAGCTTATGACTTGTTGAACCGTCATGCAAACTGCTCCTAAAATAATATGAACCTCTCCGTTTGGTGAGGTTGTGGCCAGAATGTAATTTATGGAAAAAGTGGGTCATACTGAGTTTTTGGGCGAAGGAGCAAGATACGATTACTTTCTCCTTCTCCTCATAACCTTCGGTGTTTCATGGGCCTCCTATTACTTCTTTTTCCCTCTCCCATGTTGCCCCACTATGAATTTCCTTCCTCTGAACTGTGGCCTCATTGCATTGGGAGTGGCTTACATAAGAGCATAAGAGGAGTCCTGCTGGATCGGGCCAAAGCCCATCTAGTCCAGCGTCCTGTCACACTCAGTGGCCCACCAATTGCCCATGGGCTTCTGAACCAAGCCTCCCATCCAACCCTCATTTTTGGGATACATTCTCCCTAAAATTTTGTCCCACAGAATAGCTGCATTTCTGTGCTCTTAAAGGTTTAAAAACTTTTTAGTGTTTTCTGTCATGCATGTGACGTTGGAAGGGAAGGAATCTCATAAGAAAAGACCATAAATGCACATATGAATGCACTTTTAAATGTCATGAGTAAACTCAAGGAAGACTCACCGACCTCATTCTCATTCTTCACAGCATTGCATATGCATGTTTGATATTGATAACCATGGTGATGCGTCTCACAAGCACAGATGGAGAGGTGGTACCCATGTCTTGTGCCTTGGTTCTGGGATGGTGCAATGTCATGTATTTTGCACGAGGGTTTCAGATGCTTGGACCTTTCACCATCATGATACAGAAGGTAAGGATGACTTCCTTGCAACAATGGGTACATCCATTCCACTTGTGGATAGACAACTAAGTCCCCATTGAGACAAAATCAGATAGGATATGCTGGCAAAGAAGAGGTGGGTCAAACACAGCACTAATGCTGCACCTCAATTCAGCTTCAGAGGATACTTTTATGGCCTGAAGTTGCCTTATGTGGGTAGTTCCAAAGGCAGTGACTCTCCTTGTTTGAATAATCTTTTCAAGATATGTTATTGTGGAAAATCTTTTTGTTGCCATTATCTTTTGAGTACAGCTCAGATTCTCATCTGTACATATACCTCCTGCCCTGCCCATGAACACCGTAGGTGTAGATGGGCCTCCAGAGTTCTATTTGTACACTATAGCTCATCCCCAGTGCAATGACCATTCCTAATATAGTCCTAGGATATCAAGGTGTTATCCCATAATATCACTGGCCATACTAGAACTGCTATCCAAATTGGACGGCCTTGCTAGAGTGCTCCATTTAAGGCAAGCACAGAAATGCCCTAAAATATATGCAGTATTTATGGTGGATATCTTAAATATCTTTTAATTATACTATATTTGTACACTTCGTAAGAATTGTCTTGCCAGTCCAACTCTAGAATTTGTAGTTTGGGAATACTGTAGCTCAACAAACATGTCTATTGTGGGAAAGCTTGGTGTTATTATACCATAAACTTTTTCTTTTTTTGCAGATGATATTTGGAGACCTTATACGTTTCTGTGGGCTAATGGCTGTTGTGATACTTGGCTTTGCATCAGGTAAGAGAAAAAGGAATGCTTGCATTTGTGTGGGGGGGAATAATCTCTACCCACTAATATCGCCATTTTGGGTTGGCAATATGAGCACAGTGGTGTAACCAGTCTGGGGCAGGGCTGTCTCCCCCATGAAAAAATCTCATATCTTCTTGATCGATAGGTTTATGGGAGCTCTTCATCATTATCAATTTTGCGTGAGCTCAAGCCATTTGTATTGTTTGTTTCTCTAAACACCAAAGCCGCACTGAAATTCTTAGGGGTTTCACAAGAAGAAAATCATTGTTAGTTGATAATGGTGCCTGAAAAACAGGTTGTTCTTCATTAATTACTAACTTTTCCTTGTGATGCTCCACTTCAGGGAAGTGTTCAACATACTTCAGGCAATTGCTGGGCTCAGCAGTTCAGGTTTCTTACCTCTGTGAATAAGCAGCTGTTTCTTTGCAGACTTGGGGTACTTCCAGATGCAAGCTAAAATCCGTGATTCTCCCAGGACTATATTGGGATTGCCACATGTAATTGTGGCATTCCCAGTAGAGTCCTAAAGTATCAAGATGATATCCCATAATATTGCTGTTATAGATAATCTGTACTGATTGCCATTTATCATCCCCTTTAATTAAACATGATTTCCTGAGCCAGCTTGGTCTAGTGGTTAGGGAGCCGGACTCTTATCTGGGAATACAGGGTTTGATTCCGCCCTCTTCCATGAAGCCAGCTGGGTGACCTTGGGCTAGTCACTGCTCTCTTCCGAGCTCTCACAGCACCACCTACCTCACAGGGTGTTCTGTTGTGGGGAGAAGAACAGAAAGCTTTGTCAGCTGCTTTGAGTCCCCTTAAATGGGTGAGAAAAGCGGGATAGAAAAGCCAAAGTTTTCTTCTTCTTCTTCTTCTTCTTCTTCTTCTTCTTCTTCTTCTTCTTCTTCTTCTTCTTCTTCTTCTTCTTCTTCTTCTTCTTCTTCTTCTTCTTCTTCTTCTTCTTCTTCTCTTGGTTGTCCTTTGTTATAGAATTTCTTCTTCTCCAGTTCATCTCTGGGCTCACATATATACTAAAAATGGTAACTTTCTACACTTTGTTTGTTCCCAGGGCAGTTCTCACAATCACTTGTTGAGTTGCTGAGATTTTAGAAAATATTTTCACAGATAATTATCAAATGTGGAAGCGATGAATAAAAATTCTTTAGAAAAAGGGAAGCCAATGGGCTGCCTGTAGAATATCTATGTTATTCTGTGCAGAAGGATATATTAGCAAGTTTCAAGGGAAGAATGGAAATATAGAGGAGCTCTAGCATTTGCTTCCAAAGGCAGATGGACTGATAGAAAAGAGTAGCTCATAGGACAGGAAGAAGTGATTTGTAGAAGAAACATACGGGAAAAGATGCAAAATGCTGAGGGAAATGGAAGCAAAAAATTGCAGGATCAAAGAAGTGAAGATCAAAGGAGAAAAACATTTTGGAGGAAAGATATATGCTGTCAACAAGAGATATGTGGTACTGGAAAGGAGTCTAAGAAACTCTGGAAAGAAAAAAAAATAAGCCTTAAAGATTCATTGTCATAATCTGAGGGGGTGATCAGATGGTGACCTTTGAATGAATTTCAGTCTGAAAACTCAGGCTTGTTTGCCTGCCTTCATTATCCTGTCTTGAAATCTCAGAAAGTTTGCTTCTGCATCATTTGGGATTTTATAGCTCTGAATGCATTTCTTTCTTTAAGTTAGATTGGGCAGGAAACATGTAAGCAAAGAGTCTGAGGTTTTCCACCAAGTGGCCAATCAGGGAGTAGCACCTGTAGTCAGGATCAGTGTTGCCTGATTGGAGTTGAATGTAGGCTGCAGTATGGCAAAATTAGATAGGGTCTCAACCGCGTATTTGGATAACTACTTGTAAGGCGTTTTTCTGTGTGCCTCGGTTGGGATGGTTTTTCTTACAGAAACCATTTTTAAAAGCCCTCTCTGATCACACCCCGAGATCATAGAAGCAGTTTCTGAGCTGGAAAATATGTAATTTTGTCATTCTTTATTCTGGCATTTTTCATAACTGGATAGTCTTCATTTTATCCCACTCTTAGCCTTTTACATCATCTTCCAGACTGAAGACCCCAGCAGCCTGGGACATTTCTATAGCTATGCAATGTCTCTCTTCAGTACCTTTGAATTGTTCCTCACCATCATTGATGGGCCCGCCAACTATGATGTGGATCTACCGTTCATGTTCAGTGTGGTGTACTTCGCTTTTGCTGTCATTGCTGCATTGCTCATGCTGAACCTCCTCATTGCCATGATGGGTGATACTCACTGGCGTGTGGCCAGTGAACGAGATGAGCTTTGGAGAGCACAGGTGAGAACAAACAGAATACTGTATGATCTCAGAGGAAAATAAAAAAATGAATAACAGGAGTGTCACAGGGGAAGGTAATACAAAAGCTCCCCGCACATATTTAATATGTGCCAATGGAGGTTTTTCCACTGACTTCCCTTAATCCGAATCTACGATGATCCAGATCTAAGGAATGGGTCCTTCAAATAATACAGAAGATCGGGTTTTTTTCCTTTGGTGTGTCCAGAAATGGAAAGGAACTAATCATGACAGACCCTCTAAAAATATGAACAGGCATGCAGGGCAAATATTCTTTTACGGCATCAACCTGTATGGACATGCACACAAGGATTTATTTTGTATTTACAAGATATTTAGAATTTAGATAAGACATATACAATAATGACTTACATTAACTAAATTCTATCGGTGCAGACAGAAAGTTCACAGTGGCTGCGTTCCCATGCAATAATAAGTCTGCTGAAAGTCTTCCTTTGCCACGGAGCGGACCCATGCACGGCTTTAATCCAGGTTTCCAGCACCGCTAATGGGGAAAACCCGCTTTAAAAAAATACCTGTTTAAAGCAGTACTTTCTGGAAGACACGGGTTTTCAGCGCAACATTTTCCATGGGATCGCTCCATGGCAAAAGGGGCGGGGATTCTCTCCCAGGTGGGAATTGCCGGCCGGAGAGATCATCTCTCTCTCTCTCTCTGTCTCTCTTTTGCCTGTCATCCAGCCAGCAATCTAGGCAGGCATTTTCTCTTTGCTGTTTCTCTTTCCAATCCCAAAGAGAAACAGCAAAGATACATTGTGATGAATTGTTTCCGCGAAAGTGAAAGTGTAAAAGAGCTGGCTGGGTGGAGATCTTGTAAAGAGTGCCAGCTGCAGTCTTCGCAAACAGGGGAGACGAACAGAGAAGTTTTAAATTTTTCTTTTGGTCTTTTTGAAGGAAAGGATTGCAGGATCACTGGCTGGGGGGGGGAGGCGTTTCGGCAGCTGGAAATTCCTTCTGCCCGATCACCCAATGAAACAGCGAGGGCCGGGGAGAAAAAGATGCGGGTAAACAAAACATGCTTCCTTGGGGACGGTCCGTTCATTTTAAATGCGTGTTTTGCTTACCCCCTTGGGAACGCTTAAATCTGGATTGAACCCGCTTTTCTTTAATCCACTTCAGTAGAGGGGCAATAGAGATACAAATTAGTACCATGGGAACGCACCCAGTATCAGTACACAACAGACAGCAAATTCCTGCCAATGGCAGCTGCCTGCCTAATATGGTGGCATACCTTTACAAATCATACATTTATCACATTCACCTTACATATTTAGGAATGCGTCAGATAAAGCCCGACTTCCTTCTCACATTGATGTCTTCTATGCAGGTTGTTGCCACTACTGTCATGCTTGAGAGAAAGCTACCACGATGCCTTTGGCCTCACACTGGTATACACGGACGAGAATATGGGCTAGGAGACAGGTGGTATCTCAGGTACGTCCCTCTTTGTCCAGGGATATAGGGCATTTTCACACTTACCTGCACTATTCTACCCAAGATGGGACTAGATTGTTCCTGGTGTGAAATAAGGAACAGCGCTTTATAAATAAACTATAATAATAATAATAATCTACAATGGGGCGGTGTGTTCTGTACCAACTCCCACACCAGTTCTGAAACTTCTGCCAGTGTTAAAGAGTTCAGAGCTCCCATGGGGTCCATTTTGGTGGTGTGCCTTGTTATGCCAAGTGAACTCCCTGTGATATACTAGACCACAGAGGCATACCACCTGCACACCTCCATAGTGCAAAATGTCACCCTCATTATACCAGTAGACTTCAAAAAAGAAAGCCACTGGTACAGATGACTAGGACACCATTTTGGGTCCCCTAGCCCAGTCTATGCTCCATCCTCTGTGGACTGAACATACTAGGAGAGGTCAAGGTCTCATGTATTCCTCACTAATGTGCAGATGGCAGAGGCCTAGACTGGACCATGGTTCAGTCTACACACCCATTGCAGAAGGACTCATAGTTGCATGGGTGAATAAAGGAATGTGATGGTGCTGCAACTGCAGCTAGCCTGTCTGTTTCTAAGGTATACAGATGATAGATACTTAGGTCACGTCCATGCTAGGCTGGTACACTGTGCCAAGGTACCTGCTAGACCACTTTGTCCCTCCCCTGCGCAGAAATGAAGTGGTGTAGCAGAGCCCCCTCCCACAAGAATGCCCCATCTGCATCGGATGGAGCTTTTGGAGTAGCCTCCACTATGAAAATGGCATCACATCTTGCTTCAACTGTAGACTGCTTGTAAGCAATCAGTGGGGCATTCTTGCAGGTATACCAAGCCCAGCATCATTTCTCTGGGGACCCCAGAGCAATGCTGGAAGCATGCCACTTCTGGGTGCTTGGCTAAAACACCCCCAGCCATTAATTTCAAGGACTAAGAATGAAAGCTGGGGCATGATGGACAGTCTGCCTTGCATGGGCTGGGATAGCCCATGCAGTGCCAGGATAGCCCTAGGAATTAACTATGTATGACATCAGACTAATGTTAGTAATAGATGGTATGGATTCCCAGAATACTTTTCCATAGTAGGGAGTGGCTGCAACTTTGCAGCATAGCATCTGCTTTTTATGCAGAAGGTTCCAGTTTTATTTTGCATCATCTCTCCAAAGAAAGCAATGCAAACTACTTCGATAATGTTGTAAACAAAGCTGCATGGGTATACCCACCGCTCACTCTTTTGATCAGGAATGGGTGAAAGATCAGGCTCCCACTTGATCCTGAAGTTTCAGGCTGCTTGTCAGCCAGGAGGAACATTATGTTTTTCCCTGTTCCCTGAGAATGAAGAATAGTGCCAAGAAAGTCATTAACTGAAATCCTTATGTCACCCCCTAATGTTCCTGTTCATCCTTTCAGCAACAGAACAAATCCTTGACAACTGAGATTGGAACCAGACATTAGAGCCATAGTACTGGTTGCACACAAAGTATACCCGAAAGTGCTCTTTGACAATAGCCTGGTGGAGAGAGTCAACTGAAGACAGTATAAATTCTTCCAGAGAACACTTATTTGATATAAATGACTTGGATAATCTAGAATAAAGCATTGACAATCTAGAATAAAATGCATCTGGATATGCTTTACTCCCAGTTGTCCAAATGATGTCGATTAATTAAGTGCTTTCTGGATGAAGCTAAAGTCATTGTTGGTTCACGTTGACAAAACGCCCTAGAATTGTTACTTATAATCTACACAGGGTAGAAGAGCGCCTGGATTCCAACAAACACAAGATGCTTCGCTACGCAGAGGCCTTCAAGACTCAGGACAAGGAGGACGCTGATAAATTTTCTGGGAAGATCTCATTGGATGAACATTACCAGTTCAAGAAGGAACCATCTCCAACAGTCTCCCGGAGTACTTCCCTGAGCAGTTTCCACCGCGGTTGGCAAATCCTACGGCAAAACACCTTTAGCCACTTCCGCGGGGAAGTGAACCGTGCTTTAGAAGAAGAGGTCTACCATGTGTGAGATTTCTTTTGATTGACTCTCCACGCGATTGGTGCTTTGAGCTGCATTGCAATCTCTGCACGAGTGAGCAGGGTCTTGTAGCAGTTTTCTCAGGTCCCACAACAGCTGTGTTCATCGGTCCCATTCCTGTACAGAAGCTCCTTACTGAATACATCATCCTCACACTTCAGGGGAATGAAGCTGAGACATGCAGCATTTTTCTGCATTGGGAAGTTCACCTCTTTGCTGCAGGATTTTTCCTAAGAGCAGTGGAGTTTATTGCCATCAAGGAAATTCTTCTAGGAGTTAAACAACCTGATCAACTGTTCTCTTTTTTACATTTTCTCAAGCAACCTTTCACTATTTTTTTCAAAATGATTCTGTGAGGAGTCTGTTGCATGGAAAATTTAGATCTTATATGAAAAAAGACATTCTTGAAGCTGACACAGCAACTAAATAGTATGTCAATAGACAGCTAACATTCCAGGGCCTCTTTAAGGGCAAGGACATTTTCCACACTAACACCCTGAGAGGGACAGAGTACTAGACACAAATGCACTTTAAACCACATGTGTGACTGTAGATAGTTGTCTCAGGTGTATATTTTCTAGGGTTATAATTTTGGAGTCTTTCTTTTTTTGGGAAAGCAGACCAGCTGAATTGAATTTCGTTAATGTTTGCTGTGGAAGATGAAGAATGTCCACATGCCATTTTTGTTTGTTTTGTTTTTTCTTATTGCTGCTGAATTAGATTGAAGCCTATGATGTCCATATCATCATCTGCTGCTGCTGCTTCCGGTAAAGCATTCTGGCTTCCAGTTAACCCATCACTTATCTGTAACAGCACCTTAGGGTCTTGATTTTAATGAGACAGCAAATGTGAGACAGAACATGAATGTTCTGGATAGCAGAGCTTGATGGATGAACATGCCCACTCCCTTTCTGCACACTGGTTATTTCCCAAGCAAAAAACAACGACTTTTCAGAGTTAAACTGAGTAAAATATTTCAGGAAACCTTCACATGTCCTTACTTTTTAAATCTCTCGGCCTGAGGTGAGACATCTAAGTTCAACCTGCGGGAAAGAAGAGGTTTCTTTCAGTAATACAAGGCCTAGGGTGCTTTTGCAATATGTCTGAGGCCTTATCGTCGCTTTGAACTTCATTACATAAGGAAAAACAACAGGTCATTACTTAAAGAAAAGCAGTGGCTTATGATAGTTGCCTCTTTGACTGTAGAGGTCAGTGGAAAGTTACTTATCTACTCCAATAGCAAAGGGAGCGAGTGGAGGCCTTGGCTGGTTGAGAAGCATTTATATCACATGCAGCATCAAGTAATTTGAAATCATACTATGAACAATTAAAATGCTGTCGCCACATAGTGCATGTGATGAGGTGAGTTTGGACCGTGGCTTCAAAACCAGCCACTGAAGACTGGTTGTTTATTACATTCCCCCACCCCTTCATACTTGCAGGTCTTAGTCAATGTTTTCTATTAGAAATATGCTTGGGTTCCAGTAACACACATCAATGATTTTCTTATAATGAGCAGACCAGCAAGGGCGAATGTGCTTCTGTCAGGGGCCTTTCACATCATTCATTCCCTGTAGGGATATGCACGAATATTCATTATTCAAACCAATTTGGACATCTGTATACAAATCAAATGTCCAGACATTCGTATTTTAGTATTCATAAAAATACGAATATTTTGAGTTATTCGTATGAATAATTCAGACAAATGTCTGAATTATTCGTACAGATAACTCAAAATACTCGTATTTTTGTTCTCCAGCTTTGAAGTCAGAAATAGGGATGTACACGAATATTCGTAACATTTGAAATTTGGCCGAATTTGGACATTCAAACTTGAATCAAATGTTACAATATTCGTATGCCAACAGTTGAACAAATATGAATGTTTCCTGACATTCGTATGAATAGTTCAGACATTCGTTAAGCTAGGGAAATGTATCAGATACATATCTATTTGCATCAGATATGTATCTGTCCATATCATATACATACTGAATGTTCATATGAATACATACAAACAGATTCGTATCTAATATAATTTTACCACATTCGGATGCAATCTATTTGTACGAATATGGATTTTTGAACATATGATTCATTTCGAATCAAATGCCAAAAAAAAAAAACGTGTGCACATCCCTAGCTAAAAACATTGTAAATGTTTCCGTAAATGCCTCTCACCCTTGTAGCTGGATCAGAGACTCCCTGCCATAGAGATCTAAATGCAGGATGATTCAGATCACTCGGATTGCTTTGTGTGTAGTCTACCAAGTGCTCAGCTAGATTCCAGAGTAGATGGAGCACAATTGTATCCTGGTTCATGTGTTAAATTTGCAGTGTTGTTGATTTGTTTTGGTTGCATTTTCTAATTTTATATGGCAATAGTAGAATAGTATTTGATATTACATAAATATTAAATTGGGGGGGGTGTATGTGGGTTTTTACTGGGAAAAAAGAAATTTGATGTCTGGTTTGGGAAAGCAAAGAGTTAATATTCTATTAGAAGATCTGAGAAAATATCCAGTTCCAATTACAGCTTTGGTATGTTTAGGATACAAGTTAAAATGTATTAGCAGTTTTTGAAATTGCTTGCTCTTTTGCCAAAAACACTGAACTGATTTAAAACCATCAGTTAATTTTTTCCTGCTCTGACTGACACTAATAGATATGGAAAATGCCCAATGGTTTTTATGCTCTCAGGAACCAAGCTTCCAATTATGGATATGAATTTTCTATCACCTTTGAAAAACACTGTGAATGTTAAACGGAGTTTATATGTATTCTGCATTTAAATTTATTTCTTCAGTGTTTATGGTTCATCTGTTTTTATGGTGGCTGAACAAACCTCACTGTCTTGTAACCTGCAGAACAAACTTATTTGCACTAAGTATGTGTAATCTGAAAATCCAGCTTTGCTCTTAAAAAAATCACAGAAAGAATTCTTATGTTCATGTTGACAAGTGAAGCATTTGGTATTTAAAACTTCATGGTACATAAGACTGACTACTTCGCCTATTTTCATACCTGTATTGATGTTTTACACATGCTGAACTGCAAGTCCCATCATCCCTAGCTACCAAGTCAAGCGGATGATGAGATTTGTAGTCCCAAGGCATCTGGAAGCCCATTTGTTGCTCACTGCCACCTTGTATCTGAAAGTCGGACAGGCCAAACTATGACCCTCAAGTGTTGCTGAACTACACTTTCCATCATTCTTTGCCTTGGAAAGACTGGTTAGGCCTCATGGGAACTGTAGTTTAGAGACACCTCAAAGGGTATTATTTGAGTGATATGCCTAAGAGCTATAAGGACTTGTTATGCTTAAAGCCATTCTCGCACTGACCTCTCTAGGAGCACATTAACTAGTCCACTCTACTCCAGCTGATCCTGGTCCAAGCCCAGCAAATGCTGTCTACATTTTGAGGGCTGGGATGCTGTTCTCCTGGGCCAACACTGCCAGCAATGCAGATGTGCCTTTCCTATTGTACCCCACATGAAGATTACTTCCAGTTCAAGTGCAACCCCTCCTTCACTGTGATTGACCCATGTCCCTTTTGTTCCAAAGTCACATCCAGTGTGCAAGGGCAGGACTGAAGAAAACAATCTTAGAAGGTAGCATACCTACCTCCATGATAGGGTTTTGAAGTTGGGGCTGCAGTGTTATCATTGTTCGGAACTAGGTATGGAAGCTGCAAGACCTGGACCAGAACAGACAGCATTACTATGCTGCAGACCATTTCAAATAGGTCCACCATTGACCCAGGATAGGGAGACCCTTAGGCTCTTCTGGACCAGAATGGCACTAGAGAGCAGGCCTGTTCTGGTATGCCAGGCAAGTGCAGAAATAAGACTATCAGCAATGATGCCAGAATGATCTACAAGAACCTTCCACAATGAGTGAAAACAAGTATCTGTTGGATGATTACACTTATATGGAGTAAACATTTGTTTCAACACCTCTTAAATGTTTTGTGAAATACTTCCAGTGAAATTATCTTTGATACGTGCCAAATCCACAATGTATTTTTCATGAAAAATCTGACAGCTGCCATTGACTAAATCGAAAGCACATTATTGCCTACACTTTCGTTGTTTTGTATCAAAAACTTTTATCCTATCAACTCGTGACCTCAAATTGTGTTGAAAATAGCTTGGAAAAGATGTTTTCAGCTTGATTTTTTTTTTTTTTTTTTGCAAGACTGAAATGTGTTCTTTCTTTTGTTGTTCATGTTGCACAAAATGAAAGCAAAACTATTTTGTTCTGAATAAATCTTTTTTTTTCCTCTTGAAGGCTGATTGGATCTGTTTATTGTTGTATGCAGTATTTTTGGAACATTAAAAACAAAAGGAGGTGCCTTGAGATGGCCATCTGATATAGAGATAGAAAGAATTACTCCTCCACTATTATTACTTCCTATCTAGACAACACTGACCTCAATGTTGTCTTTTTGCATTACGGTGATGAGCCATCTGGACAAGTTGCTGCTGTCAAATTCCCAGATGTGCATATGACTACCTCCATGCGTACATGGTTGACTATTTCACCCTCTATGCATGCGTGCTGGACAGAGCTCTGACTGTTGCTCCATCCAGAAAGGTGAGTCTTATGAAATGAATCCGGAGCAAACTCAGATTACTCTGATCTGGGTTCTGTTGCGGGTTTAGCTGGAGGCTGGGAACAGCACCAAACACGTGTCAGTCTGTTCCTAAACCTTACCCACAGCCAGCCAGAAGCAGGAGATAAAGGGAGGGGAGAAGGAGAACAATGACGGTGGCTGGGAACAGCAGAGAAGGAGGAGGATCGGCCTTCAGGGGCTGTTGCAGGACTCACTGCCTGGTTGGCTGGCCCAGTTGCTTGCTCCACTCCTCAGTGCCTGCTTGTCCGACAGTTGCTGCCGCCGCTGCCAGCTAACCACATCCTTCACTGCTGCCCAGCCCAGCCTTGCCTGTTTTTGCTTTACGGCCTCCACCACACTTCTCCTCCTTCCCACCCCAGCAACTGCTGTGCCAGTCGGCAGCCAGTTGGTACCACACCGGCCCACCCCCTTACTCGCTTGCCTGCCTGCTTCTTGGCCGGGGACAGGTAACAAAGCCACTGTTGCCGGCTGCCCTCCTTCCCTTTAATGCAAGTCAGCCAGAAAACCCCTGTTGAAACAGGATTTTTTTTTCCTGCATTTTCCCCAGAAAATGTGGGGGAGAATAACTCACATGGGAACAGGGGGTTAAAACCCAGAATGGATTCAGATTACTGGGGAATTTAATGGGAACCCTTGATGGTGAATCCAAATCCATTCTGCATTTTACCCCCTATGGGAACGCACCCTAAAGCTGGAAAACCCACTACCAGTGCTGGCTTTTCCAGCAACAGTTTATAGTGGTTTTTGGGAACAAAAAAAGCAGAGCTAAGGTGAGGTTGCCTACGATACATGAGGTGACCCCATCATAGCAGCACAAAAATGGTGCTATTTTCATCCTGTCTGCATGCACCCAGGATCTTGTATCCATGAAGAACAGGAGCAGGTGTGCACTGACACTTGGGTCAGGTTGAGATGGTGGCCAGGAGCACCTTCTTCCATCTATACCTGGTTTAACCAGCTATGGCCCTTTCTGGACAAAGAGACAATGCAGCCATGGTAGTCCATGAACTGGTAACTTCCAGACTTGGCCATTATAATGTGCTCTATGTGGGGCTCCCCTTGAAGATGATTTGGAAGCTGCAGATAGTGCAGGCTCCAGCAGCTAACTGGCAGTGCTGGTCAGATGTACATCATGACCATACTAAATTATGAATTTAGCTGTTTTTACTCTTCGTAAAGTGCTTCAAGATAGTATTTTAATGGGAAGCAGTATATAAACATGCTGCATTGACTGGTTTTCTGCTGCCAAGCCCAGTTCAGGGTATTAACCTAATCCTATGAGGCCTTAAAAGGCTTGGGCCCCAAATATTAAAAAACCCACCTCCTCCCATATAGACCTGCCAGTGCCCAAAGATCTGCTAGTGATGCCCTCTTGGCTGTGCCATTGTTTTCAGCAGTTATGGGCATAGGGACATGTGAGAGGGCATTCTTGTTGATTGGACCCAGACTGTGAAACAGCTGCCCCTCTGAAATGCAGCAGGTATCTTTGTTGTACATATGCAGACATCTCTTTCATTTAGCTGGACTCTTATCTGGGAATACCGGGTTTGATTCTGCCCTCCTCCATGAAGCCAGCTGCATGACCTTGGCCTAGTCACAGCTCCCTTCTCAGCTCTCCCAGCCCATCTACCGCACAGGGTGTCTATTGCAGGGAGAAGAGAATGGGTGAGAAAAGCAGGATAGAAAAGCCAACTCTTCTTTTTCTTTATCCTGGCTTTCTGTTGAAGAAATACCACCCCCTCCTCCTACAGGCTCTGTTACGGTTTTAGATAATCTATCTGTTTCTCTTTAAGACCTTTGAGTATAGGGTGGAATATAAATAAACACATACACACATTAAATCAAAAGAAGACATTGCTGTTCCATCCCTTTTTCACTGGCTGATTGGCTGAAAGGCTGAAGACCCCATGTAGGCTTTATCTGCAGAAATCTATTGCTAGGACAAACAAAAGGCAAGCCCTACCCACCCTCACTGCAGTGTTAGCTGACTGGGGGAAATGTTGGAGACACTGCCCACATGTTACCCAAGAAGATTCCAAGTGAAAATGGCAAGTCCAAAGTGACAGGAGGTGATACGCATTTGCTCCGTTCTGGTCACATCCTTGCAAGCCTGCAAATAATGTTAGCTTGCCTGCCTGTTTTCCTCATTTCACAAAAGCACCTTGCAGCAAGCTCCAGAGATTTCCTATACAATGTGTTTCCAAAGCTTCTTTGATAGGAGACTGAAGGAAACTCAAAAGCCAAACAGATGGAAAGTGGGTTGGGCTGATGCTTTCGTAAGCAGTCTGTCCACTGCAGTAAATATGCTAAGGCAAACATGAGAGAGTACACACCAATTCTGATTCCCTATGTTGGTGGGAAAGGTGTCTTATATTCCATTAAATATAGTAGATGTTAAGAGAAGGCCCTGGTTACACAAGTAGTTTAGGATGACCTCAGGTCATCTTCAAGTCGTGTTACTCACATTATTTTTATTTAAGCCATTTTCCAAGCCGGCCTACCTCATTAGATCATCTTAACTTAGCTCCAGAGGGATCTCTTAGCATTGGGTGAGTGGGCAACCAAGTGGCA